>VWZI01007901.1:266110-301557 GCA_013396835.1 Psilopogon haemacephalus
TTTCCTTTCCTTTCCTTTCCTTTCCTTTCCTTTCCTTTCCTTTCCTTTCCTTTCCTTTCCTTTCCTTTGCTTTTTTTCTTCATAAAAACACACTTTGCTTTGAAGTTAATTTTGCTTTACTACTTAGCACTGATGGTAAGCTCACTAAAACTTCTCCGGCCACCCCCAGCTTTCTGTCCAAAATACAAATATACTGTATTCCATGAAATCAGAAAGAAGTGAAGGGACAAAGTAAAGCAGATCAATTTGTTGCCTAGACTGGTAGTAGGTTACAGGGGTACATGCTCTTATTTCCACTGTCGTCTTCAGAGTTGCTGCAGATCTGTACTTCAAATGCATCTCCTAAAAAGCAGCAACGCTGGTTGCTGTAATAACAGTCTGGCAAGGTAGCATGTTTGCAGGTGAGACAGATATTTATTTTCTGGCTTCAGAAATCTGGTGGTCATCAAATTTTTAAAAATTCATAGCAGGTCAGTTCACCAAATGATGAGAGAAGAGTAACAGAAGACAGTAGGGCACTTACAAGCATGTGAAATGACATATTTAAATCCCAGTGAAGGTAGACAAGTATTAACTGTATCACTCGGTCATATGTCAGTCATTTTAATTTACATGATTTCAATACTAATGTCTCAGTGCTGAGTTTCTCTCCTCTTGACTTCCCTATGAACACTCCTGGGTTTTTTCCTCCAAGTTCTCACCTCCTCTTTAATTTTCTGGAGCCCTTGTTGTATCTCAATAAAATCAGCTCTAGATAAAAAAGTCTCATCTTCCCACTTGCTTCCCCTTTTCATCCTTGTAAAAATCTGGGTCTGCCTTTCTGATACTGCCTCTATGTCCATTTTCACAACCATTTTCCCTTCTCATGTTTTCCTGCCCTTTACAGTACGGAAAAGATACTGCGATGGAGACAGAGTTTAAAACATCCTCATTATTCAGCTTTCAACATTTTCATATCCTGATGACCTCACACTCTGTTTAGTTTACCAATTCTGCTAGTTTTCATCTAGCCTTCTTCCCAGGCTCACCTTTTCCTATGAAACACTCTTAAAGATCGAGCTTCTCCCATTGCCCTTCCCTGTGAGAACCACTTGTCTTACAGTGGCTGGAACAAAACTGTCAAATGAGGGTAGATGGAGAGTAATGACTACTCATACTTTTTGTTTTACATCACTGACTCTGGTGATTTAGAGCTCTCAGTCAAGCTCATCTGCTGTCTTACAGTTTCTCTGGTTTTAGTCTCCTGAGAGTGTCAGTCTGGAATTGAATGGCAAATAAATACTTCCAGACAACTAAATAGTTGCCTTTGAAGGGACTGCAGGAGCTTATTTCCACTGTTTGCAATGCATTCAGAGATGATAGCCCATCTCCTTCCTGCTTTTGAAAATGAGATGGATTTCATTGGAGTTCAGGTTTCTAAGTGCCTGAATCACTTTTTAAAAACAAATATAAGAGAGGTTTTTTGGTTTTTTTTTTAGTATTACCATCTCTGAATTAGGGATCGTCTGGTTTTTTTCGATCCTTACTCATAATCAAAGTGTAAGTCAGACCTGGGACCACTTTTGCAGACAAACTAATAGCAACACTGCTCAACATTTTTTCCCACGCTGCAGTAATTAAATGTGCAAAGGTAAAACTTCTGATCTGTGATTTTGGTTACAGACCAAACAGACCTTCCTGGAAACAGAAGATTATTGTTAGTTCCCTGGATAGTCCTATCTTAAGTATCATTGCTTCCCTGATTTATTAGTGCTACTAATCATAGAATGGTTTGGGTTGGAAGGGACCTTGAAAGGACATCTAGTGCAGCCTGCCTGTAGTCAGCAGGGACATCCTGCACTAGGTCAGCTCGCTCAGAGCCTTGAATATCTCCACAGACGGAGTCCCATCTACCTCCCTGGGCAACCTGTTGCAGTGTTCCACCACTGCCATGGTGCAGAACTTGTTCCTAACATGAAATCTAAATCCTCTCTTCTCTAATCTCAGACCATTGCACTTTAAACCACCTCTACAAACCTTTCATAACAATCTCCTGCCTTCTTGTACCTGGAAGGTCACTATTAGGTCTGACTGCAGCTTTCTCTTCTCTAAGCTGAACAACCCCAGCTCCAAAAGCCTGTCCTTGTTGGAGGTTAACTAAAGCTTTACCTGTGTGAACTAGGTTGTTCAGCTGGGTTATCCTCAAATGAGCCAGTGACTGACTTCTGTGCTTCAGAGTTTTTGTGCTGGGGAAATATGAGAGAGGAAGGAGAGTCTCCTTTGAGTCATCAATGATGGTGAGGCAGGATGATCTAAGAGATGCCTTGCTGGAACCCACTGTACCCTATGTAGCCCAGGATTCAATCTGTGACAGCAGCAAGAGTAGATGTGGTTTTAGTTAGCCAGGCTAATTCTGCCACACATCCTCCTTGCACTTCCACAGCACCATGAGACCCCTCCTGAAGTACTACATCCAGTTCTGGTGCTTCCAACACAAGAAGGGAATTAAACTGCTGGAGCAGGTCCAGAGGAGTGTCACAAAGAAGATCAGAGGGCTGGAGTACCTCTCCTATGGGGACAGGCTGAGAGGTTTGGGGCTGTTCAGCCTGAAGAAGAGAAGTCTCTGGGGAGAGCTTAGAGCAGCCTTACAGCACCCAAAGAGGGCTACAAGAAAGCTGGAATGGGGCTTTTTACAAGGGCTTGTAGTGATAGGATGAGAGGGAATGGATTGAAGCTTCAGAAGGGTAGGTTGAGATTGGAGATTAGGAAGAAATTCTTTCCAGTGAGGGTGGTGAGACACTGGCACAGGTTGCCGAGGGAGGTTGTGGATGCTCCCTCCCTGGAGGTGTTCAAGGCCAGGCTGGATCTGGTGAGTGCCCTTGTCTAGTGGAAGATGTCCCTCTCCATGGCAGGAAAGTGGAACTAGATGATTTTTAAGGTCCCTTCCAACCTAAACTACTCTATGAATCTAAGAAATTCCCAGCTCGTATTCTTCTACACATGTTTACAGACCTGGCTGTTGTCTAAATCCTTTTTGAATCTGCTAAGAGAAAAGGCTGGCACAGTTCCAGCAACCCACAGGGGAGGATTGCTGACAAAAAGCCCTGGAGAGGGAAAGGAATCTCATTCTGCTTGGAAGTAGAGTACCAAAGCAATCTTGAGGGAGACAACACAGTTTTGTCCCATTCCCATATATTTTCCTGTTGGCTCTGTTGAGTGTTTCACACTTCTCCTACTGTTTGGAGTGAAATAGTGATTAGAAGGTAGCTCCTATGTGATCAGTGATGATTTACAAACTAAAGGGAAAAAAAACCCACAAATGAAAGACTGATACAACATAGTTTTTAGATACAGCTGAAACATGAACACTTAAACAAAATTTTAAATATATATATATAACTATTAGTGGGAGAAGATTAAGGAAAAGAAAATTTAGGCATTCTCCATCCTACACATAACACAGACAAGTATCTTCTACCTAGCAGAAGGAGGAGTATGAACCTGTGTGTATCTGAAGACTGTATGTACCCCTGGAGAAAAAAGGTTACTTACATTTCAAATAGCATTAGCAGAAAAGGAATTCAGCAGTAGCAGCAGGATGTGACACCCATGTAATTCTTTTTTTAAAAAAATAATGTAATATCACTTTGTCTCCTGAGTTATAGAACTCATTGACACAGTGCAAAATGCTGGCTGACCTTGGAAAACTCTAAGTCAGAATCACGATGGCCCTATTGAAATACCCTTTCCTTCCCTGCCATTCTCATAGCACTTTTGGTGATCACCATTTTGCTCAGAGCATGTTCTTCTTTCTCCATGTCTTTGATTCCTTTTTTATTTAATCCAGATCCTGAATTTCCTGAATATGTCATGCTCATTTTCAAAGAATCATGGATGAATAGAAATGGAAGGGACCTTGCAGGGTCACTTTTGTTTCTTTTCTTGTGCCACAACAGGACCCACTATTCCTGAATCATTCCTGATTATTCAAATGACAGAGCTCCCACAACCTCTCTAATATGTTCCCTTCACTTTTACATAGTTGCATCACAGAATCACAGAATATTAGGGGTTGGAAGAGACCTCCAAAAACCATCCGGTCTCAACCCCGCTGCCAGAGATGGAATACCTGGAGCAGGTCAGAGAGGAACCCATCCAGGTGGGTTTGAAATGTCTCCAGAAAAGGAGACTCCACAACCTATCTGGGCAGCCTGCTCTAGAGCTCTGACACCCTCACAGTGAGAAAGTTTCTCCTTATGTTCACATGGAACCCCCTCTGCTCCAGCTTGCACCTGCTGCCCCTTGTCCTGTCATTAGACATCCCTGAGCAGAGCCTGGCTCTGTCCTCCTGACACTGCCCTTCACATCTTCATAAACATGACTGAGGTCACTCCTCAGGCCCCTCTGCTCCAAGCTAATAAGCTCCAGCTCCCTCAGCCTGTCCTCACAAAGGAGAGTTGTCACATACCCTGCTTGGGTTCCTTGTTCCTTTACCTCAGAAAATTCATTTACTCTTCCTCTGTAGTCACTTTTCCAGGACCTCTGATTACTGTCATTGCTTTTCTCTGGATTTATCTCCAGTCATTCCAGATCTTATTTGAACTGCACTACCCAAAAGCTAAGATCTCTCTGATGCTAAAGCAAGAAACTTTCATGGGTCACGTAGGCTATACTCCTGTTTATACATCCCAGTATGACACTTGCATTTTTCACAACTGCATGCTAGTACTGATTTACCTTTAGATTATGTTCTACCATGTATCTCAGATCTAGTTCTACAGAACTTGTGTCAAAGGCTTTTTCCCTCCATTTGTGCTTCTTCAGCTGGTCATAGGAGCCTGAGTGTGACACTTGTAGATCTTTCTGCCAAACTATTCAGTATGTTTCAAGCTATGAATCTATTCTTATGAGGGTTAATTTTTTATTCCAATCCAGTTCCCCAATGTACTCTCAATCCCTCCTAGCACCACATCATCTGGGTAATTAGTATGTATTCTTTCTTTTTTTTTTTTTTTTGGTCACCCAAATTGCAACTGAAGTATTGAATAGCCCTCAACCCAGATCAGACTCCCGCAAAATACCTTCAATCCACCCTTTTATTTTGACAGCAAACCCCTGATTATTCTCCACATTCCATTTTCTAATTGATTTTGTGCCCAATCTACAGCAATTTCACCAATATTAAGTTTCCCTGGCTTACTTATCAAAATGTCACAGGAGACAGTGTCAGAAGCCTAACAAAAGTGAAAATATGACATCTGCTGCTTCTCCTTTATCCACAGGATCTGATACGTTCCCACAAAAGGAAATTAGATTGGTTTGCCATGGTTTGTTCTCATCAGATACATTTGATTGCCATTCATCTTGTTAACTTCTCTGTGCTTGCACAGTATTTCACTGGCTACTTGCTCCAGAATTTTTCCTGGGAGTTAGAGGAAAGACAAGAGGACCAAACGAGCCTCTTTTCTCCTCTCATACAAATGCTGACATAACACAAGCTTTTCCCAGGATTTTGATGTCTCCTTCAGTTTGCAAAGGCAAGCCAGTTACAGCTCTGAAACTTCTTCTTCCATTCCAGGAAGGAGCTCATCAAGCTTGGCTGACTTCAGGGCATTTTGTTATTTTCCGTCACGTTTTAGAAATAAAAGAAGCACAGTGAGAGTGTTCTTTACTTTAAATTATTGATCATCAAATCCCAGCTTTTCTGTGGTAGTGTTCGTAAGTCTGACCCAATCTGCGAGCCTGAAGTAGGCTGCAAGCTTGAACCCAAAAGGTGGCAAAAGCTCACAAGTTCCATCGTAATTAAGCCTGTTTAATTGACCCTGTTACGGCTCGCTTTCTCAGCTCTCTTGTGACTTGAAAGATGATATTTTCCTATTTAATGTCTCTGAAAAACATGTGAGTGGCATTTGTGGTGGTAGGTCAGCTCTTTCTTGATTGTGTGAAGAATCACAGACAACGGCCTAGTGTACTTGCACTGAGTTAATATTTCACTGCCTCCGAGTTAAAAAAAAAAAAGTTTAAAACAAATAAACAACAACAACTTTTGTTTTATGTGCTTCTTTTCAAGACTCAGATATATCACAAGACATTTGAAGTTAATAGAAAGAGACAATAAATCCAGACTAATGCCAGCAAACCAGTCGTATGACTCTTGCTTTTACATGTTCTGACCATGTGTTGTCTCCTGCAGCTAGAGAGGATGCAGTTTTGTAGGTACCTCAGATCTTTCTGAGGTACTCTGATTGTAGGTTATCAAAGCTTTTTTACCTCTAAGATTTGTGACCATTGTGAGCACCAGGACATATATGCTGAAAGTTGGTTCTAGTTCTGCTTACATGGGAAACGCCAAAGACATTTTTCTACAGTTCTTTTATTTTCCAGTTCTACTTCCATGTTGATGAAGGTCAAACAAGGGATTAACTTTTCTTTCCTTAAACCTACTGAGATCAGCTAATGTCTCCTTGGAACAGCCTCTTCTATTTACCCACTACCATCAATTAACAAAACATTTTGGAAACTTGCTTCAAAAGTTGCCTTGCAAAATCAGAAAGCAGTTCATACTGTGATGAAATCTATTGAACCTGGCCTGCCATCTGCAAGTGAGACACAAGTATGTGATCTTGCCTCAGGCTACCATCCCATGAAATGATGACTTCTACACTGTACCTACAGTGGTATTTGTGAGATTATTCAAGTTACAGGTAATCCTCCAATCCAAAAGAATCACAGAACCATAAATTGGGTTTGGTTGGAAAAGATCTGAGACCACCAGGTCCAACAATTAACCCAGCACTGCCAGGTCACCACTAAACCATGCCCCTCAGCACCACAGCTACATGGCTTTGAACCCCCTCCAGGGGTGGAGACTCCACCACTACCCTTGACAGCCTGTTCTAAGTCTTGACAGGCTTTGTGGAGATGAAATTGTTCCTGATGTGCAGCCTAAATCAAACCTTTCAATGAAGAGGGTTTTTTTTTTTTCCCTCCAAAGTCCAACCTAAACCTCCCCTGGTGCAACTTGGGATCATTTCCTCTTGTCATGTTGCTTGTTGCTGGAGAGAAGACACTGATTCCCCTACAAGTCTGATAATAAGCTTGCAAAGGGCATTATAGTCACCTTCAACCTTGAAAGAAGAAACATCTACAGACAACAAAAGCAATCCTCCGCTACTGAGTGGTCTGGGCTGCTTTTCTCCTCATATAAAACACAATTAAAACCAGCTGTATGTAATCGTGCCTTCAATTAACGTAGTGCAAGTATCCCTCTGTATATACCTGCTTGAATGTTGTGAAGAGAAGGTAGTTTAGGAATAAAAGCACCAGGGAAGCTGAAACTCTTAACACCTCATCACTCCAGACCCCAAAGCTTTCTCAGAAATACGATTCTTTGTTTTCCTTCTTCCTCTGTCTTTGATTTGTTTTTCAAATATGTGTATGAAGTTCTCATCTTGCAATCAGAACCAGACACCCCCTTTTGCTTTCTGCCTGATCCCTGGATCAGCATCATTTCTTTTTCTTTAAAAAACTCAAATCATTCTCAAGTTGCAGCTCCTGACAGGCAGCAGTGCTGCATCTTTCTATCCCTGCATGTACACACAGCAAGAGCAGCAGCAGCTGCCACTGGTGCTCAGACCTCCTCCCTTTGGACTGACAACCTGTCTTAATGTTGAAAAACAGTTCAAGGTAGCACTTGAGACCAAACGTGCCATTTTCCTTGTCAAAATGAAAGCTGTAAATTTTAAGCCTAATGCTTAATGTATCCAGATATTGAACAGAGGGACTTTTATCCTCAGCTTAATGGTCTGTCTAAAATCATCAAAAAAGATTACTTAAAAATTCAAGGTCCTCAGAGGTCCCATAAAAACCGTGTGGAACATTTTTCAGGTTTGGGGAGGGATGGGGGGGGGTGAGGTTAGAGGGTTTTTTCCTTCCTTTTCTTCCACATGCAGTGGAAAAACATGTATAGACAGATTTTAATCTCTTTCATTTTTTTTTCCTGAACTTGAAAGACTTTCAGACAAATCTGACTATATTCAGGGAACCGGAGCTTTGGCTGGAGTAAATCATCCTAGCTCTGCTAGTTTGTAAGAAACTAAGATGATTTACACCACCAACCAATCTTGCCCAGGCTGTTTCCTTTAAAAACTGCCCGGTGAAGTGAGATCTAATACTTCCAAATATTCCTCAGAGACTCGGATTCTAGAAATCAAGTCTCAGTCAACCTGTCTGCTTTGTGGGGTTTATTTGTTTTGCTAACGTCGGTTTAGATGTCTAAGGATTTGAAGGTTCTATTTATTTCCTATACAGATGTTAAACTGGGAGAGTCAGCTGCTTTTTCTTGCAGAGATTTTAGAAAGGGTTTGCACAAACCTACCCTCTGTTGCAATCCCAAGTGTAGAGGAAATTACTGGCAAAGCATTTGGTGTTAGCGCAAACTTCCCCTCTTTCCCCAAAACAACGGAGCATCTCCCTTTTCCCCAGCAATGTAGCACCTTCCAGCGCCCAGAGCTACTCGCCCTGGGCTACAACTAGGATTCACACCAGGAAAATTCAAGCAGCTTTTGGTAACTGCGTTCAGAAAACCTGCAGTTTTAATACATATTTACCAAAATCTCCCATCCACTAAAAATCTGCACAAACGCATACTGACAAATCTTTCTCCCTCACTGCTGTAGCTTGGCAGAACTGAAATCCAAATCTATTCTGAATCTATACGACTAAAAGCTTTTGAAGTGTGTCGGCATCTGTCCATACCTACGAGCCACATTGTGTAGCCTGTATTCAAACATTTTTCTATTCGTCTGTAGCTTGCAATAAAAAGCATTATTAAAATAGAAAGCGCGCAGGGATTATAGACTGCATTTTGAAGTGTTGGTAAACACAGTGTTTTTGCATGTCAGACCACAATACTTCCAAAGAAGCTGTCAGTAAAAGTCAGCTTTATAAAAAAAAAAAAAAAAATTAAATTTTTTTTTAAAATCTAATTGTTTCTTTATTTCTGTTCCCACATTTTCGTTATAATTTCTTCTTTTAAAGAAAAAAAAAATATCTATACACACACATATTTATACATTACTCACATTACAGCAGTCTCTTGGACAAAACACGTTCAAATTTCGGACTGATGTGTATCTGTTGATGGCAGTTCTGTGAGTAAGTGGAACTCAGAAAATTCCTTGTTCAGTTATGTTTTGCGAAATTAAAAAAAAAAAAAACCTATCAGGCAAGAACTTTTCTTCATTTAGTTTTCCACACATGAACTGAAACCTTGCCACGATTTCAGAAAACAGTGACATGTAAATCTCAAAGTTTAGGGTTATAATTCCTAAACCAAGTATAGCAGCACATGTACATGCAGCTTCAGTGAACAGATAAAACATTCTTAGGTCTCTGTCTTCAGCTTCTGTAAATCAGATTTCCCCCCCCAAGTCTGAGCTATATTGATTTATATAATCTGGGGATCTGTCCCTGTCTCTACAAAATGGTGCTGCAAACTTTACCAGGCTTACTCGCAAGATTTCTAGCACCTCCACTTTCTATTTTCGGTTGGCAGTATCATATAAGCAACCTGATTTTTGTTTTTCCAACCAGCGTTGCAGTCCTTCCATGTCCAAACTGCTTGCACACTTTACCAGCCCTTTCAATTGCTTCAAGGACTTTGGTCTTGCCTCAGATCTAGCTAAAAGGCAAAGGTTTGGAAATGTATTTGTTGAAAAAAAAACAAAGAAGGGTTCGGTTGGGATTTTTTTTCCCTCCTAAAGGTAATTTTGTGTGGTTGTTTGGTTTAATGATGCACATTATGTAAGGGGGAAAAAAAAAATTCCATAGCTTTGGCTAGGCATTTAATGCCATCCAAAAATAAAAACATTTGAGTTTAAAATTAATTGCAATTTTAATATCAAATTTGTTCGCTTTTCAAGAAACCACAAGAGTTTGTAGTTAATGTTTCAAAAGGAAAATAAGCTTGTCTTTACAATAGCTGCCTGGCTCCAGAGGGTGCGAAATATACTTTTATAGTGCCAAATCTCCTGCACTGGGAAATATGACAATTCCAGCAAGGAAGCAGATGTGCTGCTCAGAAATCCTGCAGCAGCCCTAGCCGTGTGTCACTCAAGACAAAGCGTCAGGCAAAGAACAGTGTGGGATTGCTGCTATTACCTGCACTTTTCCCTCTCACTTCGATTTGGCATTAAAAACAAAACAAAACAATGAACCCAAGCAAAAACAAACACACAAACAAAAAATAATTCCACGTCTACAATAAATGCATTCAATAACTGTTTGAGCTGCTGCTGTACGTGCTGTCATAAATGGTTTATGGATAACCATCAATTCGTTCTGCTCATCACTCTAACAAGTTCGCTGCACAGTTCGGAGCAAAAAGATGACTATTTATTTAACAGCTTTTGGCAGGAAAATTTGTTGCGCGCCACAACTTTACAAAGGACATTAAAATCAATGACAATTTATAAACCAAAGAGCTGGAATTATGCTTTGGATTCCCATAATTCATCAGAATAAATCTGTCAGATACCTTTTATTATAAATTAATAGCATGTTGGCCAGGAGCTTGGCGGCGGCAGCTGTTTTGCCAGGTTAGTACTGACATCTAGTGGCGACTTTCGCACATTGCGGTTGGTTCCAGACCTTTTCACATAAATTCTCTTTGCTCTGTTCACAGGTTCAAAGGGTGACTTTGGAACTAGACTGTCTTCAAGGTCCCTTCTAACCTAACTCCCTGCCATGGGCAGGAACACTAGACCAGGTCGCTCAAGGCCTCATCCAACCTGTCCTTGAACACCTGCCTGGGCAAACCTGTTCCGGTATCTCACCACCCTTACTAATTAAAATAATTTCTTCCTAATCTCCAGTCTACAACTGCCCTCCTCAAGCTTCCATCCATTCCTTCTTGCCCTATCACTACCAGCCCTCTGTAAAAAGTTCCTTCCCAGCCTCCTTGTAAGCCCTGTTCAGGTACTGGAAGGCTGTTCTAAGGTCTCCACAGAGCTGAACCACCCCAGCTCTCTCAGCCTGTACCCATACTGGAGGTTCTCCAGCCCTCTGATCATCTTTACAGCCCTCCAGCAGTCTCATGTCCCTCTTATGCTGGGCGCACCAGAACTGGACACAATACTCAGGTGGCAATTTGTGAGAGCAGAGTGGAGGGATGGAATCACCTCCCTGTCCTGATGCTCTCACTGCTCTGGATGCAGCCCAGCACATGGTTAACAATTGCCAGCTCATGTAGAGTTTTTCATCAATACCCAAGTCCTTCTCTCCAAGACTGGTAGTCACTCAGTCTATGTTTGTGCTCGGGATTGCCCTGATCCAGGTGCAGGACCTTGCACTTGCCCTTAATGAATTTCATCAAAGCGGCTTGGGTCCACCTCTCAAGCTTATCCTGTTATCTTCTGGGAGTACAGAGGACACCCAAAGGAGAGGGGAGGGGAGTGAGTAGGGGAAAAGTGGATTGGTTAGTACTAACATCAGCATCACTTAGGTATTTTAATTACAAAGAAAGAACAGAGATCCTAGCTGGGATGCTCTTACTAATGTAATCTAGAAATTTTACATATGCCTCTTGTCAGTCACATTAGATATTTAGTGCTCTCACACTACATTTAGTAATGAGTTCACTAATTTCCTCTTGGAAATTTCTGGTATTATTATAATCCACAATTATTCCGTGTAAGGATGAGCATTTCCCTCACATATATTGCCCTGGGAAATTCAGGGGATAGGTTGAGATCCAGCCTCTTTTCTACTCTTTCAGTTTCTAGTATTCTTTACCCTTTTGTCTGCATCTGCCTCATCCCCAAACCACACATCTTGATTTTATTTTTTTTTATTTCAGGATCCACTTAAATTATGTACAAAGAAGTAAAAAGCATTATTGGATACTGCAGGGTGGTAGATGTCTATTTTATTTTTTTTTATGTTCTGCAGGGCAATTACTCTTGCTTTAATGCTAAAAAAAATGGAAGAGTCTTCAGTACATTCCTGATTTTCACTTTTTTTTTCCCCCTCCTCTCTATTTTCTGTGACTACAGAGCAATACATGAATGTTGTAAAGACACTATCTGTTTCCAGCAGCTTTGCTGGCTTACAGAGGTCCTGAAGATAAAAAGAATACATGAAAAGATAATGTGTGAAAATTTTCTTTCTACTGTATAATGTCATGGGATATAGAGCTGATAATTTTCCAGCCCTCAGAGTGAACAGTAACAGATGCATATACAGTAGTAATCTTTACGTGCACACTGATTTTTCGATGTATCCTGATCCTAACATATTTTTAAGAAGAAAAGTCAATGTTTGTTTCTCCACTGAGAAAAATAATCTCTTGTGCAGCAGTTCTCAGGCTAACAAGCTCATCTGTGGTGCACAGAGTGGTAAGCAAGCACTGGATTAGTCGGGACTTTGAGGGGCAATAGCCCGGGGGATATAAGCCCAGGTGCCTATGGAGAGTTGATGCCAAGTGCCACACGCAGCCTGCTGTCAGCAGTGGTTGCCTTTAATCACGGCCATCTTCAAAGCCATCTTTTCTTGATTTCCCTGTAAGCAATCTCTAGCTGTCAAGGGGGTGTGCTATAAATGAGGTGGGGACATTCTCATTCCTGTAAGGATGTGAACTCTGCTATTAAAAAGCATCTGAAAGTCTGGGCTAGTGACACATAGTTCCTGCCCACTCAGAATACTCCTACTTCTGCCTCTCCAGCTGCTTATGCTGTTCTCAGTTTTGTGGGCTCTTAGCACTTCAGGGTGTCAACTCTCAAACACTACTTTCAGGAAAGGGAAATATTATTATCTGCCTGGGCAAAGGTGTGGGGGTCAAGGAGATGAGCCTCAGGTCCACCTGGAAATGCACAGTAGAGCTGAACCTTCCCTTAACCAGTGCCAGTCATTGGAACATCTTCCTTTTCCTCTTGTAAGTTTTTGCTCATAGTTAGCCTCCCCACCCACTTCACAGCCCAGCCAGCCTTTGCAGAAATATCTGTGATTTCGTCATGACAAAGTACTGGCTTGGAGGAGCTGCTTCCCTTGCTATCAGTTTATAGCTAGAAATTCCAATTCAGAAAGTCCTAGGATAAAGAGTAAACATCCTGCATAACTTCAGTCAGCTCAAGATTGGCATCTAGTCTGAAATACCTCTGCAGGATCCCTCTGTTGTCAATGGGAAAGGGATATGCATCTCCAAAAGCTGATTTATCTCACCTTTCTGAAATAAAACACTGTCTGGAGGTGCTTATCTCTTCCCATTAACTACAGAGGGAGTCCAGATGACTAGCTTAGAGTGAACACTAGAAAGCTGAAATTAAGTCAGCTACATCCCACCCATAGATAAGGAGTTGTATGAAAAATGAAAGTAGAAAGAGTAGGGTTTCCTAGTAGCCAGAAATCAGGAACCTGCCTGACTGTCACACCACTGTTAGCCCCCAGATTTTAATTTCACCTCCAGCCTAGAATCTCTGAAGCAGACAAAAATGACCTTAGGAAAATATTAACATTTTAATAACCAAAAACACGTTGTCAAAAACTAAAGCATCATACATAGGTCCAGTGGAGAACCTTCTTAGGAGGAGTTTACACAAAAGTAAGTTTTCATAGAATCATTTAATCATGGAATGCATTGGGCTGAAAGGGACCCTCAAAGGTCCTTCTTGTCCAGCCCCTCTGCAGTCAACAGAGACACCTCTAATTAGATCAGGTTGCTCGGGGCCCATCAATTTTGAACTTGAATGTCTCCAGGGACAGGCCCTCAATCACAATCCCGGGCAACCTATTGCCTTATTTCACTACCCTCATTGTGAAGAAGTTCATCCCATTGTTCAGCATAAATCTCCTATACTCTGATTTCAAACCATTGCCCCGTATCCTATCATTCCAAGCCCTTCTACACAGCCCTTCCCCAGCCTGCAGATATTGAAATGTAGCTCTAAGGTCTCACCAGAGCCTTCTCTTCTCCAGGCTGGACAGCCCTAACTCTCCCAGTCTGTCTTCACAGGAGAGGTGCTCCAGCCCTCTGATCATCTTTGTGGCACTCCTCTGCACCTCCTCAATGTCCTTCCCTTGTTAAGGACTCCAGAGCTGGACACAGTACTCTAGGTGAGGTATCACCAGAGCAAAATGGCAAAATCTTCTTTTGATGCAGTCCAGGCTGCCATTGGCATTCTGGGTTGCAAACATCCATTGCTGGCTCATGTCTACTTTGTCATTCACCAGCACCCCAGAGAGGTTTTCTGCAGGGCTGCTCTCAATCTCAGCAGCCCCCAGCCTGGATTGGTACCCAGAATTGCCCTGACCTGAGTGCAGAACCTTGTACTTTGCCTTACTGATCCTCGTGATCAGTACTGAGCTCACTTCTCCAGCCCATCCTGGTCCTTTTGGAATCCTGTCCCTCAGTCATGCTACCCTTTGGATGTGACCATCCAGCCAATTCTTTATCTGCTGGACATTCCACCCATCAAATCCACACCTCTCCATCTTAGACAGAAGGATGTTGTGGGGGACTTTGTCAAAGTCTTTACAGAAGTGCAGATAGATAACCTTTATTGGTCTTCCCTTGTCCACTGCTGTAGTCACCCCATTATAGAAAGACAATAATTTGGTGAGGCAGGGACTCGCCCTTGGTGAAGCCATGCAGGCTGTCTCTATTCATCTACCTGTCCTCCATGTGCTTTAGCAGAGATTCTGAAAGGACCTCTTCCATGATCTTCCCAGGCACAGAGTTGAGGCTGACAGGTCAGTTATTTCCTGCCCACAGCAGGGGAGTTGGAACTAGATCATCCTTGTGATCCCTTCCAACCCAGACTGATTCTATGATTCTAAATAATTAAATTATGTTCAGGAAAGGACCTAAGAGTGTGAGCTAGAGAAGGGAGGAAGCCAAGCAGTGGGGCAAAGCTTGGTGTGACTCCTTGCAGACCTCATCCTCACAGAGCAAACCTTCTGTTGGAAGGGATGGAGTCCATCCCTGCAGGGAGAGGAGCCGTGGGAAACCCTTCTGTGATGAGCTGTGCTGCCAAACAGTATTCCCAAGGAGCAGAGGGGAGGCTGGAAAAAGAAAGCAGACCTGTTCTAGTGGGAAGTGTCCCCACCTATGGCAGGGGTTTGGAACTCAATCTTTGAGATCCCTTCCAACCTAAACCTCATCCTTCTCCTTGTCTGTTGACACCAGCTTTGCATTCTCACTCTTCAGAGGGGGAATGCTTTCTTTAACCTTCCTTTCCTGGTTGATGGACCTCTAGAAGCCTTTCTTGCTATTCTTTGCATCACCAAAAACCAGCAACCCACTTCCTTTGCAAAAATTCATTGATGAAAACACTGCAATTACCCAAGGCTTTATTCCATACCCATCCCAAGAACGTTTGCTTTTTCTGTCCTCACTTCATTGATTCCTCACAATTACCACGTCTGTCACTTAGGCACTGACTTTCAAAAACCATATGTTGCCTCAGGACACCCCCTGGGCCTCACTGGGACTCTGTCACAAGCTTGCCAAGGCTGACATAGGCCGTTTGTGTTCAGACCATTTCATGCACACTTCTCTGTCTAGAGGCCAGCCTTTCTAAGTGAAAGTGCAGGCTGGTGGTTTACTCAGGTTTTTTGGAAGTCCTAGCCCTAATAATAAACAATTAAAACCATAAACAGGGATGCTAATAAAGATGGAAATGGAACCGAATGGCAATAAGTTGTCATAAAGAGCAAAGCATCTCACCGGATTAGCCTTTGTCCTCAGAGTGCACATGTGACTGAGAAGGGCTGTCACAACACATTTTAGCAATAGATTTAGCAGGTTTGGTGAAAGACATTCCCCACCTGTTCCTGTTTTAGCCACCACAAGACACAAAGCTCCATCACTTGGGTGATGCTTTCCACAAGAGGAAAGGCTGCACCTTTGCAGCAGTCACCCCCACACATCAAAGCTCTTCAGAAGGGTTCAAATAACCAAATTCAAGAGTGATGGTTAAAATGGAAAATGCCAGATCTGTTCTGACGTATTTATGCTCTGTGACTGCTATGCAAATTAACACTGGGGCTCTCTGCAGTGCAGAATTTACACAGGAGGGAGCTGGAAGGAAGACTACACTGCAACAGCAGTCTACAAATTCAGAATCAGTTTTTCCCTGCACACACACACACACTCCCTTCTGCTGACCCATTACAATAACACTGCTGTGTAGGCTCTTTTAGATTTCTTTAATGATGTTCAGGATCCATGTGTCAATTTTAACCGGTCACTCAAACTTGATAAGTTAGCTGTGTAATAGAAGTTAGAAAATTACACAAAGGGAATAACCTACAATTAGCTAGAGCACATCTGCAGAAATCTGTGCTGTATCCCTCACTGTGTCTCGTGTATCTGAAGGGGGCTTACAAAAAAGCTGGGGAGGGACTTTTTAGGCTATCGGGTAGTGACAGGACTAGGGGGAATGGAGCAAAGCTGGAGGTGGGGAGATTCAGACTGGATGTGAGGAGGAAGTTCTTCACCATGAGAGTGGTGAGACCCTGGAATGAGTTGCTCAGGAAGGTGGTTGGGGCCACATCCCTGGAGGTGTTTGCAGCCAGGATGGATGTGGCTGTGGGCAGCCTGATCTAGGGTAAGGTGTCCCTGGGCATGGCAGTGGGGTTGGAACTAGATGATCCTTGTGGTCCCTTCCTGACTGATTCTATGAGTCTGTCTCTTCTTTGTTTTCAACTTGAAATGGTCTGCATTAATTCCAAATGTTAATTTCAACCTGGAATTCATACTCAACCTAGAAACCTTTTAATAGTTTCTTTTCTCTAGCCTTCTGAATGGTGTGGGCAGCTTCACAACTCATCTCTGGTTGACCAAAACTAAATGCACCCTGGTGAGTCACATCTGAAAGTCTTACATGGGGCTGAACCACATGGTTGGTTTGGTGTGGCAAAGTACCCAGACCGTAAAGCAAACAAAAGAAAATGCTTCATTACTCTGCAGAGTGCATTGCTGCAGTGTTACCAAGGCACAGATGTTTAAACCAGTATGACTAAGGAAAGTCTTGTGGCTTACACCATCCATCACTCACAAGCAAGGAAGAGGAGTTGTAGTCTGTGTTGGGCAGACTACACAACATTTGTGTCTCTGGGAGTTTCTGTTATTGCTGCTGAAAAGCCTGGTTCTTGCCCTGCCATAATGGCACCCTGCAATGGATGGACTGCTAGTCAGAATCAGGCATGAAGGTCCCTAACTTTCCTGAAATACACATATAAAACCTTAACAGAGCATGTGCTAAACATCTGCTCCCTTCTAAAAATCAACACAGAAATATTGTAAATATTTATTACTAATGAGATTGGTGCATTCTGCACTTTCGGCTCAAGTAGGGCTAGAATTACTTTATCACAAACAATAGTTTTATAGAGATAGAGAATCAGCTAAAGAACTCTCTAAGGGTAAACGTATATACACATACCACTGGCCCAACACTTTGAGTGGTTTGATGTCTTATTTTCCTAATGACTAGGGAGAGGGGTGGGGAGGGTCCATCCTTTACTCTTTTGAGTGCCTGACTAGAGGTACTTGAAAATGGCTGGTTAAAATGGAGTGTGCTACTACCAACAGCAATCAAAACAAACCTAAGGAGTGACAAACTCTGGAAAGCACATAAGTTGTCAACATGTGGGCAAATTAAGTAGTAAGAAAATTGTGTAAAACCATGTTCCCTAAAACCTGGTTTACCTCCCCTTTTGCTTCCAAGTCCTTATGTTCTAAGCAGGTGACAAAAGCATGCTGGGAAGCTTTATGAATTCCTCAGATGAGAAGTGCCAAAACCTTTCTCCAAGCTCAGAGCTAGAGATAGGGAGAAAACAGGAAGTGTTTTGCATAACGTTTGTGCAAGCCAAGTTGCTGAACATTATCCGTTATTAAGACAGACACGAAACAAGGTCTTTTTACCTCTAAGACAAACAAATTTTATGTACAGGGCCATATGTTGAGGCTCAGGCCAAGAAAGAAAAGTTGAAAACTGACTACAACTAGTTTCAGCTGGAAGAATTTTTTTAGTCCACTCTAGTCTTATCCCTTGGTAATGATTTTTTTTTCCCAGGCCCCCAGCTGTAAGAAGGCATGAGTTTTGTTCTCTATTGACACCTAAAGAAAGCTGAAAGGGCACAAAGCCAGGGCTTGCCAAGCCTTATCCATAGAGCTTTGCTCATGGCTCCTGGGCAGCAGCTCTGCCATCTTTGTAGACTCTTCAGACCTTTTGATTTCTGAATACAATTTTACACTAAAAATATGTTACAGCAGGAACAACGACACAGACAACACACCAAGAACCTTGTTAAAGTAAACACAGTACATTATGCTTGTTCTTTTGCATCTAGTCATGCCACGGATAGGGAGAGTGTCCAGCCCCAGAGACTGTCTCATCAGGAAGGAAAAGAGCAAAGGAATACTGCAATAACTACCCTGGAAACAATTGTCTTATTCCACAGCACCATTACACATTTTAGTTACTCTGCCAATCACCTGGCAGAAAAAGTTTGTTTCCACAAGTAAAATCAGCGTTCAAGGTGAAAGAGAAAAAATAACTTTGGCAAATAAAACAGGGAAGACAGGGATGTCCACAATTAGCTTTGCATTCTCACAATTTAGAACCCTCATTAGAGAACTGGCACCTAAATGGCATCTGAGTTACCTGAAAATATAGGGGGAGAAAAGGAACAAAATCATGGAATATTAGGAATTGAAAGAGACCTACAGAGATCATCTGGTCAAATCCCCCTGCCACAGCAGGATCACCTAGAGCAGATCTCACAGGAACATGCCCAGGTGGATTTGGAATGTCTCCAGAGAGAAAGAGACTTCACAGCCTCTCTGGGCATCCTGCTGCAGGGTTCTGGTACTCTCAAAATGAAAAAGTTTCTCCTTATGTTCACATGAAACCTTCTCTGCTCCAGCTTGCACTCATTACCCCTTGTCCTATCAAGAACAGCCCTGAGCGGAGCCTGGCTCTGTCCTCCTGACACTGCCTTTCACATCTTAATAAACATCAATGAGGTCACCCCTCAGGGTCCTCTTTTCCAAGCTAAAAAGTCCCATCTCCCTCAATCTTTCCTCACAAGGGAGGTGTTCCATTCCCTTCAGCGTCTTTGCAGCTCTGAGTTGGACTCTCTCGAGCAGTTCCCTGATGTCCTTGTTGAACTGAGGGGTCTGGAACTGCATATAGTATTCCAGATGTGGCCTTACTAGGGCAGAGTAGAGGATGAAGAGATCCACTCTCAACCTACTAGCTCCCAGGAGCTCTATGCAGAAAGACAGTAGCCAGCCAACCTTTAAAATGGCTTTAGTTGAAGACTGAAGATACAGCAACACAGGAAACAAAAAACTTATTCAGAAAAAGAAAGCTAGCAACTAAAACAGCTATTAACCATCTCATGGGCTGCATTTAAGCATGCAGTAAACTGTCATAGTTCCTGGTTATGTAAACAAGTGCTGAAAAAGGCTTCCAGTTCAAATAATCCGTGATTAAAATTCTTTCAAAGAGCAGAAGAAAAATGTTTTGTCTTTTTCTATACAACCTACTCTAGGTGATCCTGCTCTGGCAGGGCGTGTTGGACTGGATGATCTTTGGAGGTCCCTTCCAAGCCCTAACATTCTGCAATTCTAACAATGAAGTTCAATGGCAATACACAGCTGTGAATGCAAAACTCCACAACTGGTGAACACCGTCTCTACCCATTGAAAAGTTTGTATAAATATGAATACAAATCAGTGTTTGCAGAACTCTGTGTGGTTAGTAAGTCTTAAGACTTTGCTGCAAAATATGGAATCGCGATAGAGAGCCTAAAACTTTCAAAGATGCAACAGTCCTTCAGCAGCTGAAGTGGGGAAAATGCGGTTATTCACATGTTCAGAACCTGTGCTTGTCCTCTACACTGTGTTGTTTCTCATAAATGTAAAATGTGTTAAAAAAAAGTAATCACACTTGAGCACTGAACGTGCTTTGAGCATAGCTTGCAAAAAGATGAGGGGGGTGGCCTTATCTTGTCAAGTAAAATGGGGGGTTTCGGGGGGAGCTCTAGCTAGCACATCTACGTTACCATATGGACATGAAAGATATTAGTTACAAGATGAGAATTCAACCCCATAAACAGAGAAAAATAATTGTAACATACAGAGCTGAACAACTGGAGTCAGAAAAAAACAAAAGAAGAAGAAAAAAAACCAGTGTTGACATTGAAAATGAGAATTGTAAGTTCACAGGAAGATACTGTTTATCCAACAGCAAAATATTTTCATCAGAAAAAGGATGCAGATATCAAAATCAGAAGTGATGCGACAACTTTATATATAGAAAGATGTTTTTCTTCATTGTCCCTTTTTTTGGGTTGGGTTTCGGGTTTTTGTTTTTGTTTGGGGTGGGTTGGTTTTTTTGGTGTTTGGTGGGGGTTTTTTGGGGTGTTTTTTTTGTTTGTTTGTTTGTTTTGGGGGGGGTGGTTTTGAGAGCTGGGCAAGAGATACCTGAAAATAGTTTGTTAAAAATTATTTAGATTGGATGTTAGGAACAAGTTCTTCACCATGAGGGTACTGCAATATGTTGCCCAGGGAGGGAGTTGAGGCCCCATCCCTGGAGATATTTAAGGTCAGGAGGCTGGACAAGGGGAGGATGTCTCTGTTGACTACAGGGTGTTTGGACTAGATGACCAAACCATTCTATGATTCTCTGGTAGGCATGCAGTTTATATGTGGGCTCCTCCATGCAGAGGAACTGCAGTAGTTTGCAGCTTAGACTAGGACAGAGAGTAATCCCATGGAAAACTCAGACGTACAGTCAGAAAACACCACCACTCTGAAAGGAGGTATTTGCTCAAAGAGAGAACTGCTTCACTTACTATACAAAAAGTTTCTTAAAAGCACTAAAAATTACTGTGTTGAAGATCCCTAGTTCCACTCAACAAGAAGATGGGATTTTTACAAGAATTCTAAGTGATGAGACATTGGAACAAGTTGCCCAGGGAGGTGGTAGAAGCCCCATCCCTGGAGGTTTTTAAGGCCAGATTGCATGAGGCTCTGCGCAACCTGATCTAGTGTGAGGTGTCCCTGCCCACGTCAGGGAGGTTGGAGATAGATGATCCCCGAGGTCCCTTCCAGCCCTGAGAATTCTATGATTCTATAACTCCTCCCCTCTGTCAGTTACACTTAAAATAACCATTCCCTGCAGAGCTCAAGCAAGAACCACCTACTGTATTGTAGCTACAGTATTTAAGGCTACCTCTCTTAAGCTTCCCTGAGCTTCCCCATCATACATACAAAAACATGACAATATCTTTTCAAGTTACAAAGGATTTAGCTGTTACTGCAAGAGGCAGCCACATTCTGAGCTCTTAAAAAAAAAAAAAAGAAAAAAAAAAGTGTGAAGACATTTGATTATCTGCATAAATCTGGCATCTTTTTTTCCTGAGCTATGAAAGGATAAAACTTTCCCTCTTCCTCCAAAGCCTTCTCTTTTTAAAATAGCATCTTACCGATTTTCGCATGTCCTTTCCTCCCCCTGCTTTGTAAAAGTATCCCAGGATTGCTGAGTTTAGAACATACGAATTACAGAAGATCTTTAAGTCTTCACAGAAACTGTTTCGCAAGCATTGTTCCTAAATCATCAAAGATAGAATATGTTTTATTTGTTTGAAGTCAGAGCTCCAGGAAGAAAGTGCATTTGATCCTGCAACACACATTTTGGGAAAGAGTTTAAGAATGGTCTTAATTAATTGGGATTATTTACTTCCTGGGGGTATTGGTTGATAACTGGCTGAAAGTGTGCCCAGGTAGCCAAGAAAGCAAACAACATTCAGGCCTCTGTGAGAAATTATATGGCCAGCAAGAGTAAGGGCAGTGATCATCCCCTGTACTCAGCACTGGCAAGGTCACACTTACAATACTTTGTTTAGTTTTGGGCTCCTCACTGTAAGAAAGGCATTGAGGTGCTGAAGTGTGTCCAAAGAAACTGTCAAAGGGGATACAGAGCTAGTCCCACAAGTGGCAGCTGAGGGAACTGAGACTGTTGAGTCCTGAGCAAAGTAGGCTCAGTGGAGACTTTACTGTCCTCTACAACTCCCTGAAAGGAGGTTGATGTGAAGTGGATGTCAGTCTCTTCTCCCAAGTAAAAGGTAATAAGAGGAAATGGCCTTGGCCTCAAGTTACTCCAGGGGAGGTTTGGATCACACATTAGGAAAAAAGTCTGAAAAGGTTGTTAAGCACTGGAACAGGCTGTCCAAGGAAGCAGATGAGTCACCATCCCTGGAGGTATATAAAGTCTAGATGTGTCACATGAGGACATGGTGTAGTGGTGGACTTGGCAGAGACAGGTTAATGGTTGAACTTGATTTTAAAGATTCAACATAAGCAATTCTATGATATTATGAAAGGAGGAATCTGCCTAAACACTTAGGTGGACTAGGCTAGAGTCTTAGAATTCTGCAATCCTGACATTTCTTTTATCATAGAATGGGTTGGGTTGGAAGGGACCTCCAAAGGCTATCTAGTCCAACATTCTCTGAAGTCAGCAGGGTCATCCTCCACTAGATCATATTGTACAGAATCTTGTCCAGCCTGACCTTCAATATCTTCAAGGATGAGGCCTCAACTACCTCCCTGGAATCCTCACTGTGCAGAACTTGTTCCTATCCTTCAATCTCAATCTGCTCTTCTCTCATTTCAAACCATTGTCCCTCATCCTGTCACTGCAGGCCTTTGCAAACAGTCCTTCTGCAGCCTTCTTGTATCTGCCTTCAGATGCCGAAAGGCTGCTACTGGATCTCCCTGGAGCCTTCACTTCTCCACACTGAACAACTGCAGCTGTTGTCCTCATAGCAGATGTCCTCCAGCCCCCTGGTCTGAATGGCTCTCATTTTGTAGGAAATACTGCTGCAGAACTGTGTCAGCAACATAGGAGAGGGAAATTTTGGGTTTGTTTTCATTTGTTTGTTTGATGGTTTCATTTTGTTATCAAAACTAAAATGAAACAGTATCCACCCTCTCACACTCAGAAACACCAGAGTGTGTGTGAAGCCCTTCTCATGCTTCCATATTTCTTGGGTGGAAAATCATGTGCATGCTGTTTTAGTGGTTTTGCATCCTTCTGCAGCAGAGAGTGATCCTGTCCCCATCCTATCCACCTTGCAAGCCAAAGGGATTTATTCTTAGTTCTTTTCCTGCCCAGCTAGGTGTCTTGTGAAACTGCAGGCAGATGAAGTGGAGCCTCAATGGGCTGCTACCATACAAGCCACTAACATATGTTCTTGTAGAGCCTATGCTTGCTGTGTTTCTTTTCTGGGGCACGCGCGCCTGGAAATTGCCATCTCAGTCTTGATCTTTCCATTATACTTCTGTGTACCACTTTCAAACATGGATTTCTGATACAAAGAAGAAAAAATGGCATCTTTCTCAGCTATTTACTTTTCATCTAGCTGATCCCAGAATACAGCACTGAAAAGCAAGGGGAAGGTGAAGAAGGGGACGCAAGGACAGAAAGAGAGAAAGGAAATCTATACCAACTAACCTCTATCTCAGATGGCTAAGCTGAGGCAGACTTGAGTGCCAATACCTGGAGGGTGGAAGATGCTGTAAGCCTGGCAGAAAACACCTGCTGTGTTGCCAGCAGGGGACTGAAGACATACAGCCACCACATAGGATATGGGAAATGGGCTCCCCTTCCCATCCAATAAAAACAAAAGGAAAGGAGGGGGTTTATTCTGTGCTTTTCCTTCATCTTAAAAATGCAGCATGACATTTGTTGGCCTGGTATCATCAAGAGTCAAAATCCCAGAGGTCTTGAAAGCAACTTGAGGAACATTAGCACTGAGAAGAGGTCAGGGGGGCTTCCTGGTGCACAGACTCTGACAGTGCTGGCTGTTCTGTATGCTTCTACATTTAGCCTTTTTGCTTGACTTGTGATCTCAAATTCTGGGAGCCAATACATAATAAACCAAAGCAGCTGGAGAAAGCTCTTCCTGGATTATGCCCAAGTGGAGCAGTTGCATGAGGGATTTCAGCAGCTTCCAAGGAAGAAGTTCAAAGACATCAAGGCGTGTGACAACTCTGGCAAGCTGCTGCAGTCTCCTTAGTGGAAAATTATGTTGAATATGAACTGTCAGAAAAAGTGTCTCTTTCTCTTACATACAGAGGACAATACAATTTATACCAGTGACCTTAAGCATACCTTTCCCTCAAAGAAACCAGTGCTCCCACTTACACAATCTTAATTTATACCATTTCTACTTATAAAACTGAATCAAACTTAAGCTTGAACATTTATGTTTATAAAATAACATGAAGAATCTTTATGTAAATTCAGTGCAAGTAAGTGCAAACCAGCATAGTTCTACTGCAGTCAGGATTACTAAACTTGGTTGCAAAGCAAAAGTATTTGCAGTAGCCCACACCAGAAACTAAACAGACAAACAAGATCAAGCTCTCTTCAGTTACACAGTTAGACAGCAGATAAAATTCACCAGTCACAATACAATGGTTGTGATTCACAGTGAGTAGCATAAAGGCAGAATTTGGCCCATGTATTTATGTGTATATCATTAAGAAAACTATTAAAGACAAGCAAGTCCTTAAATATGAATCATACAAAGGAAGTTCATAGCCTCATGGAATTAAGGAAGCTGGATCTTCTGCAAATGTAAGTCTCAAGTAGCTTCACTGGCTAGCTATATTAATTTACAGCCGTTGAAGATCTGGTGCTCAAACTGAATAGCAATCTCAGCAGTGTTCTCGGTGAGGATAAGAAGGGAGGTAGAATTTACAAAGGATCTTTCATCTTCAGTGTTTTATTAACTAATTACTTTTCCCAACTCCCACGAGATAACCAAATGGGTGGTTACATTTCCAGTTGTATCTCAGCTTTGATTACAAAAAGAAAATGCTCTCAGGCCTGACAAAAATGAAAACATGTTCATATGAGTATATGCACACAAACTCTTCCCTGTAAATCAAGAACAGTATTTCCTAACTTTTAAAAATCACACCTCCAGCACCTGGCCTCCACTCAAAACTGCCTTTTTTTCCCTGAAGTCTCATCTCCAGCAAGAGATGGCACTCGTTGGGAGAGGATTCTTCACTCTCCCATTATAAGTACTTGGCTGTACTGCCAGTAAGAATAGCTCTTGCCTCTTAATGAAGATTGTGCTTTAAAGTATACAGATCCTAAGATGCAAGAGAAAAATATTTTCAGAAGTTCCTTCCCCTTGCCTGCCTTTCAAGGACTAGTAAGGCGTCATGGCTGTGTTCCTTCTCAGGAGGCTCCTTCTCATCGCCTCTAAACCAGCTAAACTCCACTCCCACTTCTCTCTCTCTCACCCTGCAAACCGTCCTTGCACATGAAGCAAAAGCCAATGATGGGTCACTTCTGGGCAAAACTCCACCCTCTACAAGTCACTCTCCCTGTTACAGTTAAATGTCAAAAGCATTTCCATATTTTTTTTTAACTTGGTGGGCTTTTCCCTTGCCATTTACTTCTAAGCTAAATCATAACCACTGGAACTGAGGAAAATCAGGTTTCTTCAAACAAAATGCCAGGTCTGCAAGACATTGTGTTCTTGCAGAAAACAGCAGGTGGAAGAGAAAGAGCACCAGACTGAAAATTTATGAACAAGCTGTTAAAATGCAAATCTAAAAGCTACTTTTTTTTTTATTACCTGCTTAGCAAGCAAAGTACTGTTCTAACTCCAGCTGGTCATAACCAGAAAAGGCAAATGCAGGATATTACTGTACAATGCTGAAGAAATGGCTCACTCATAAAATAATAGCCTACATGTGTCTTTAGAAAGCTTTCAACGATGCAACTGTATAAACCCATAAAAAGGTTGTTATCACAGAATCATGGAATATTAGGGGTTGGAAGGGACATCTGGAGATCATCTAGTCCAACCCTTGTGCTAAAGAGAGTTTGCCCTGAGCAGGCTGTGCAGGAAAGTGTCCAGGTGGGTTTTGACAGTCTTCAAAGAAGCAGACTCCACCACCACTCTGAAAAGGCTATTCCAGTGATTCATCACCCTTAACGTAAAGAAATTCCTCCTTAAGTTCAAGTGAAACCTCTTGTGTTCTACGATTATGGGATTCCTAATTTAATTGAAATAATTCACCTTACTTTTCCAATTTGTGTTCATTTAAGAGAATGTTTTATTAACTCAGGAGCAAGACTATAAATATTCAGCCTGCCTGGTCCCATCACCATCCCAAGACAATAACCACAATTAGAAGTACTAAGTTACTTTCCTGGAAATACTCACCCACTATCACAATTCAGGTGACTAAGTAGTTACCAAATAAAAGCAAAGACTCATCTGAAGTGTACCAGGAAGAAACCTCCTTTAAACCAGGATATATCATGCTTTGGGTTCTAAAACACAAAAAAAATACCATGAATAATACCTGGTGTTTAAACAGCACTTCTTAACACACAGATCTCAAAGGAATATGTAAAAGCAGGAATCATCCTTATAGCCAACTTACAGAAACAGAGTGAGCAAGTAAAGGAACAAGCCTTGAAGATTAAAAATCTTCAAATCACTTCAAGTACCAAATTTTCATTCATCACCAAGTGGTGTCACTCTGTTCTTGCAGCCAGCCCATGCACAATTCATCCTTACATAGCCATAGAAAGTAGCACTGTGTTAGCTTAGTCAGAGTCAGAATTACTAACTCGCTGTTTTCACCAGCAAGCTTCACCTTGAGGTTTAAAGAAAACTGGGTCAAGGGTTGTGGCTTTTCTGTGTTGTTTTGGGGAGTTGGCGGGGGGGGGGGTTGTTTTGATTGCTTTTCTCAAGTGTCAGAACAAACCCTCTTAATAGCAAACGTTGCAACAATATTGCTGGCTTTGTCCTCCAAAATAAAGTAAGTGAGTGAAGAGCCCAAATTAAAACAAAAAAACAAATAAAACAGCTCATTTTTTTGGTTGAAAGTGTGTTGAGCTCAGTCATGAAGGCTGTCTTCAGGAAGTACCATCAGGTACCTCCCTTTAGGTAGTTGTAGATAGCTATGAGGTCACCCCTGAGTCTCCTCCTCTCCAAGCTAAACAACCCCAGCTCCCTCAGTCTCTCCTCATAGGACTGTGCTCCAGGACCCTCACCAGCTTTGTCACCCTTATCTGGGCACATTCCAGTACCTCAACATCTCTCTTGAATTGAGGGGACCAGAACTGGACACAGTGGCCAGTCTAAATTCTAAGTGGGCTTTCGCTTCTCTAATTTTTTTCCTACAAGACCTAGCAACATCCTCAAACTCTTCCTGGGATATCTCCCTTTTTTTCCAAAGGTGATATGCCCTCTTTTTTCCCTGTAATTCCTTCAGAAGCTCCTTGCCAATCCAGTGCCGTTGTCTCCCTCATCAGCTCACCTTCTGGCACATTGGCACAGCCTGTTCCTGTGCCTGTTCTTTCTTGAAGTGGGTCCAGCCTTCCTGGACCCCTTTGTTTCTAAGGGCTGTTTCCCAAAGAACTTTCTGAATTAGTTCCTTAAATAAATCAAAGTCTGCCCTTTGGAAGTCCAGTGTGGAGGTTTTGTTGATGCCCCTCCTGGTCTCACCATATATTGAAAACTCTATTATTGGATGGTCACTGGACCCCAGGCAGCCTCCAACCACCACATCTCCCACCAGCCCTTCTCTATCTGTGAACAGCAGGTCGAGCAGGGCTGCACCCCTGGTAGGCTCACGTAACAGCGGGGATAAGAAGAGGTCCTCTGTACACTCTAGGAACCTTCTAGACTGCCTCTTCTCTGCAGTGTTAAATTTCCAGCAGGTGTCTGGCAAGTTAAAGTCACCCACAAGAACAAGGGCAAGTGATCTTGAGGCAGCCTCCAGCTGCTTAAAGAATAATAAATCAATCTCTTTTTCCTGGTTGGGTGGTCTATAACAAACTCCAACCAGGATGTTCACCTTGTTGGCCTTCCCCCTAATTCTTACCCACAGAGACTCCACCTGATCATCCTTGATCTCTACTTCCATGACACCCAATGCCTCCATGATATACAAGGCCACTCCTCCCCTCTTTATCTCTCACCTATTTCTCCTGAAGAGTCTGTAGCCATTGATTACAGCACTCCAGTTGTGTGAGTCATCCCACCACATTTCTGTGATGGTGACAACATCATAGTCAGCCTCTTGCACCAAGACTTCCAGCTCCTCTTGCTTATTACCCATGCTGTATGCACTGGTGTACATACACTTAAGCTGGGCTGCTGATTTTATTCCTATCTCTGGCTTAACACACTCAGCCTCTTTTGATTCATCTCTAGTACTGCTTAACCCCCTCCCCCTTCCAGCCTAGTTTAAAGCCCTTTTAACAATCTCCACCAGGTCACATGCCAGGATCTTTCTCCCCCTCTGAGACAGATGCACCCTACCTGTCACTAGCAGACCCAGAGCTGTATAAAGCTCCCCAAGATCAAAGAATCCCAAATTTTGTTGGTGGCACCAGCCTCTGAGACACAGCACTTCTTAATCAGACACAATTTCCTGTTTCTTTCAGCATTCCTACCTGCAACTAAAGGTATTGATGAAAAAATTACCTGTGTTTCCGATCTCTCAACTAATTTTCCCAGTGCCTTGAAGTCCCTTTTGACTGCTTTTAGACCTCTGGTATCTAGCTCATCACTTCTCACCTGCATAGAGCAGACAGAGCAAGAAGACTTTTGGAAAGAAGAGTTAAAACACTTTTTTCTATCTCAAACTACTTTAGCCTGCCCACCACAAATTCATCCAATAAGGACATGGGGTTCGTCTCTTTAACTAAATTCCTGCCACACAACCCAAGTCATACATAGTCCAAGAGGAAAAATGAAAAACCCTTTTGGTAGAAACACAGCTCGATGATTTGCAACACCAGCATTAACCCTTGACAACTAGCTCATCATCAAGATTAGCATGCTCACATGAACATGATGTGTTTCCAGGTCCAGAGATCATATGCTATTCCACAGCCTCAGCAAGTACCCCTGGGCATCATGATCTAGGCTTCTGAAGTGTTTAAATCTTCTTCCCACAGTCAGAACATCATCAATCAGATTGTCACAGAATAGGTTCTTTTCCTCTCACTTAAAGAGAGATGACCAAGAGGAAGAACCACATTTTTATGTGGTTCCAAGAATGATTTTAAAAGTTGACTTTCCGTTTACTCCTCTGTGGAACGGGTCAGGTCCTCAGCTCAAAATATCACCATAGATATAAGTACTTACTCTTGATGACAAGATAAAAAGCAGTGTTCCCATGGAGAAAGAGAAATCTAAGATCACAGACAGTAACTGCATTATTTTAAGTGTCTTGTGCTGGATTAAAGTTTATGGGCATGCCCATCATCTGAAGGCACAGTTTTGTGTAGTCATGAAGAACAATTTATTTGGAAGAGAAATTCAATAGAAAAATGTCTTTTCCTCTTGACAAATTATGTACCACAAGCACTTTTTCTAATGGCTCACAGACTAAAGAAAGAATTTATGGCAATTCTCTGAGTTAAAGGGGAGAAAAATTTAAATGGTGCTGCAAAGGTAACTGGGCTACCAAGAAGCAGATGGTTTTAATTACCTATTTACATGATTGTTTGTACTGGGAATTTGAAAAAGATGCACAGCTTAGAAACAATACTCATTGTGGGAACATTCTGTATGTTTTCATTAAGCCAGATTTTAAATGAGACTTTTTAAAAAACAAAATCACTTTATGCTACCTGAAGTCAAATTGACACTACAAAATCATATGTGCCTTGCACACAAGAAATTACTTGTAACAGATGTGTACAAAGATACACAAATCCATATATGCTGAGCCTCATCTTCATTTTTGCTCCTGCTGTTTCCTGTTGCTTTAGTCCTGCAAAAAGGCCACATCACTGCACAAAAAGGTCAGGCTCACTAGGTCAGTTTTTTTCTGGAACTTAGGAGGGTTCTCTCAGAGGTAAATTTGACTCCCAGTGGTGGACTCCAGCAGTCTAAGCTCTGTGCTGATCCTCTTTGCCCTAAGGATCCTTTCACACTGCCAGAATTTGAGGCAGGAAAGCACCACCAGAACGCCTGCTGATCCAGCCCAGCACTAAACTGGGATGAAGTTATGGTGGCAACACACTGAGCTGATCTAGCAGCTCACTGCTGCCAACGTGGAAGGATGCACTAGCCTTTCTTCTGCACTCCTAGATATTGCTGCCCACCTCCAACTGCTTTTGTAGGTGCTCGAACACCTTCCAGGAACCAATGTACATGACTAGTCTGAGAGAAAACTAACTCAGACAAAAGAAAAAAAGAAAATGCTTTTTGCAGTGTAGCAAAGTATCATGAGGCCCACACACAGAAGAAAGAGCAGGCAGGGCCACAGGTTCACTAAGTGTGACTGAGGGAGAAAGTCAGAGGCTGCAAGCCTCCCTGTAGCATATGCAGCATAAGCTCACTCACATGAAACCTCAGACCCATTTTTGCAATACACTTTAAACAAGAGCAAAGTCCTGTAGGGCTGTTTGCTGTGTTGATTACAGAATAGTTTACTTCAGATCTCCTATCCACTTCATTCTTTCCATGGACATTGTTCAAGAGCAGGTGTTAGGAGCATAGGGACAGTGTTTTTTTCAGTGGTGTCCAGTGACAAGACAACAGGTAATGGGCATGAAACTGAATATAAGATGTTTCCTCTAAATGTGAGGAAGAATTTCTTTACATTGAGGGTGATGGAGTGCTGGAGTGGGCTGTCCATAGAGGTGGTGGATTCTTTGTCCCTAAAGTCATTCGAAGCCTGCCTGGATGCTATCCTGTGCAACCTGTTCAAGCTGATTCTGCTCTGGCAGGGCACAAGTTGGCCTCATTGATTCACAGAAGTCCCTTCCAACTCCTTTCATTCTGTAATTCCATGTACTGACCAGGAACAACAGCCAAGTTGCAGTAGTGGTCTTGTGCGTGTTCTTCTGCACACTAAATTCTAAGCATAAGGTTTGAACTTCAAGCAGTTCAGCACACATCACATCCTCCACCTATTTACTAGCTTGGTCTAGAATTACACTTTAAATTAAGCTGGTTAATGGATGCCAGGCATTATCTACAGCTCAGGGCAACAATGAGCACTTCTTTTATAATCAAGATCAAACCTAAGTAACATAAACAGACTAATAAATCAGGTAAGCAAATTATATCTGCCAACAAAATATGTGTAACGTAGGGCTATTCAGCTTCCATGACTTAGTACAAGCAAACCCCTGGGGCAAAGAATATTTACAGTATACTGCCTACAAATGAACAGAATAACCAAATCAAGGCAACATTCAAATGTATGCCAGTAGCTCTGAGTCAGAAAGAGACAACTCCTATAGAAACATATTATATATGAAACAAATCAAGAGCAAGTCCTATCTCTTTATCTCTTCTGTGGAAGCTGAAAATGTACATAACTTCACAGAGAAAAAAGTCTGAGCCAAGATATATTAGTACAAAGAGAAACAGTCACCAAGAACAGCCCTGGTAATGCATGGTATAAAAAATATGCCCTTATATCAGCCCCCAGAGCAACGATGCAGCACCAGAAATGGGTGAAATAGTTCTTCAGGACTTCACAAGCCTGATTTGAAAAATATTTTATTTTAAACAGCTGAACAGTCTCCAAATTATTATGTAAAAAATCAACAGAGACTGTAGTCAATTTAAGCCAGCTACCAGGCTTTTCTACACTTGCAAGCTCTTTGGACATTTCTGTGTCTCATGGACTGTGACTATAAAGTCTTTGGAACTGAGACCACATTTGTTTCTTAAGTGTGTACACTGTGAGAGTCTACAGGAAGGACATAGAGCTGCTGAAACGGGCCCAGAGGAGACCACAAAGATGGTCAAGGGACTGAAGTCATGAGAATAGGTCGAGGGATCTGGAATTGTTCAGCCTGGAGAAGAGAAGGCTCCAAAGAAACCTTAGAGCAGCCTGCTAGTACCTGAAGCACTACACAAACGCTGCAGAGGGACTGTTTGCAAGGGCCTGCAGTGACAGGACAAGGAACAATGGTTTGAAATGAGAGAAGAGTAGACTTAGACAGGATGTCAGAAACAAGTTCTGCACCATAAGGGTGCACTGCAACAGGTTGCCCAGGTAGGTAGTTGAGGCTTCATCTGTGGAGATCTTCACAGATCTCCAGGCTGGAAAATACTCAGAGCAATATAATGTAGTGGAAGATTTCCCTACTGACTGTAGAGGGTTTGGAATAGAGACCTTTAGAGGTTTCTTCCAACCCAAAGAGTTCTATGATTCTCCTCACAGATGAAGCTATTTTCCAACAGTTCATATGTGGCAATATTTTCAGTTTAGATTCCATTAGTGATTAACAAGACATCAGAGGTTACCTTCGAATTCTTCACCAATTAATTTTTGTCATCGCATATGTAACAGCAAGCAAACAGTAAAAAAAAAATTAAAGGAGAAATTAGAGTAATGAGGATTCAAAGCCTAACCTACATTTTTTTTCCTGTTGCCAGTGAAAGCCTTTACAGTAACACAGGGATCTCCCTAACCTTTCTTTCATAAAGCTTCCAGTAATCCACCTTCAACACATTGATGTGAAGGACTGCAGAAGGTGCAAAGCCTGAAACGGAGTCCATTCTATGTTGTTAGAAAGGTGTCATAATTCCATGGAAAACCAAACTACAAACAGTGTGTGCCAGCTGGGGTCCTAGTCTGTGGGGAAGGAAAAAAAAAAAATAAATAAATCCACAAACAACAAAACATCCTGGCCAAGAAATATGAAAGTGGCAGAATCCCCACCGCATTCAACAGGCCTGGATGCTGTTGTTAAAAGATTTTTCTCTTTTCTGTCTGTGAAAAGTTGCCAAGGTTTATCTTTATCTTACTTCTACATTCCAGGTACAGGTTTACTGTCTCATTTCATTTATAGGCATTGGCTTTCTATTAATTCTTTAATGCTTCTTTTTTTAATTGCCCCTGATGTTACGATTTTTTGGCATACTGACTGCAGCCTTCTGGACTATGCTAATCTCTGACAAGACTGAGACATAGACCTAACTAAAATTGTCTGGTACAGCCAACTCTGTGCTTAAAATAGTTTCTTCTTTTTTTTTTTTAATCTATTTTTACTGGCTAGGGCAGGGTTGATTTTTTCAGTCATAAGATTGTGCTTTAGATTTTGTTTTAAAATGTGTTAGAAACTTTTAAATGTCTGGTTTACTCTGTGTTTTCTGGTGCGGGTTAGATAACTTCAAACCAATATAAAATTTGGAAACATAAGTTAGTCTTGGCAAGCAGAAGTCTCACACAACTTGCCATTGCCAAAAGTGTCCTATACTTAAAGTCTGATTGTCATCATGCCAATACGTGGTTATACCTGGAGGCCATCCACATTTTTAATGCACAATCACTCTGCCTCTCCATTCTACTTGGTTTTTTTTTTGTCTCACAAAAAAAGTTGTTCACAGTAGCATATTTTGTCCACCTTACACTGCAAAAAAAAAATATTTAAAAAAATTAATAACATTGATCAAAAGGCTTTCTCTAGTTTCTGGTGGCTTTCTGGTCAGCTATGGAAATAGGTAAGAGTAAAGATCTGCAGGAACCCCTCAATGTAGTCAGTTTTAGTCTGAAGCTGGTGGAGGATACAGACAGTGACAGAAGTTATGCCACTCTAAATACTTTACCCTCATTTCTAAGTCCAGACTCTTGCTGTCTAGAAACTCTGTGTGTGCTTTTGTCTTTTTGGTTACCAAGCAGTGCCCAGGATCACATATTTGAAATGAGGCACTATAAATGAGCTAACAATGGGACTGGATAGGTGCAAAATTTAAAATGTCTTGTGTAGCATACCAAAAAGTTAATGCTTTTATCCTGTGGTCAGCACATCACTAGGATGGAGGGAGGGCTTTTTACTGCCTGCCTCACAGAAAGGTATCAAGGCATACATGGCAAGGAACCAAAATAAGCTTAAGTGTGGGTTAAGCCCTGCAGCAGCAGGCAGGAACTATCAGGGTGAGCCAGAGCCCCCAGAGTAGCAAACTGTTCCATTCCTCTTTTCCTGTGGCTGCTTGACCCCTTCCCCACAACCCCTACTGGTGCACAGAAGCTGACTTTGCACTCACAGGCTACCAAAAGAGTTTTTTAACTTCTGTGTGTCAGCCTCCCTAAGTCACAAGGCTAGGAAGCCAAACAGCCAGCCAGCGTTCCCCACTTCTTTACAGCAGTCATCCATGAAGCACTCTGCTCACTTTGTCATGGACTTCTAGGTAGAGAAACCCCAGTGTTATACTGGGATATCACATCAGTTTGGACCTTTGTCTAAAGAATCCACTTCCAGAAGAAATGTAATTGAAGAGAGGGATGTAGCAAGAGGAAAATTTGAGTCAGTATCTCATGGTTGGAAAAAGAGAGACAGTAAAACCAACTTTGGAATTCTGCTCTCAACTCTGCACTTGACTCCATTTCTATGTCACAAAGCTCAGATTTAAGATATGCAGAGGTTTTGATCTGCACCTACAGACGAAATTGGTTATTCTGGGCCCTACATATATTAACCTCCTTTGGAGAAAGTTGTCCTTAACCAGCTTATGTTTCAGTTCCCCCTCTAAGCTGGGCATAGTAATGCCAACCTGTATCAGAAGAGGACCAACAGTGCCTTAATTGTCTGTAAGTTCCTTTGCGATGTCAAAAGAAAACTACTACTTAGATATTAAAAACTTAATTGTAGTTCCTTCTAACCTATTGGAAATTGGAAAGTAATTTTCTCTATATATGTGGAATCCTCAAGAAATAATCTATGATGGAAGTTATAAGACATTAGTGATACTTAACACAAGTCACATGCAGGCAAACAAGTCTATGATTTTCATTAGACATTTACTATGGCTGTATGAATTTATAAGTACATACTCATTAGCAAAACTCCTACATTTTTAACATCTGACAAGTACTGCCTCTAGCACACTGCTGTAACCAGGATCTACGATCAAAGACAGCAGCCTAGAGCATATTGGATCCTAATGACAAAGTTAATGATTAGAAATGATACTGGTTATTGAAACGGACTTTAAAATTAATAATTTGAATATCTAAAAGCCACTTACATGTAGTGCATGTATGGGCCAAATACCTCTTTTTTGCAGGTATTTCACATCTACACATATACAAAAAAAAAAAAAAAGTCATGGATTCCACCAGAGAAGTTAAGAATCATTTTGCCGCATCAGAACCGTGTGGAGCCAATTGTAATTTGACATCTGTTTAGAATGAAAGTTGTGTCTTACATAAATGTCTGTTTGGGGAAGAAAGAAAAAATTATGCAATCAACATGTTTTTGGAAGTAGCTCGTTGAGGGGTTTGGAGCAGGGTGTTTGTTTAATTTTAGGAGCACCGGATTTTCTCCCCTTTTATTTTTGTAGTTGAAAGACAGGGATGAGGACCCAGAGGAAACTGTTAAAACACATTTGCATAAGAGTGCAGGGTACTTTAATATATATTACATATATTTTTTTTTTAT
>VWZI01007901.1:306034-320116 GCA_013396835.1 Psilopogon haemacephalus
CACACACAGGCCTCCACCAGCCGCCGACTGGCACACACAGGCCTCCACCAGCCACCAACTGGCACACACAGGCTCCTGCTGCTTCTCCTCGCCCGGGGTTGGGCCCAGTCTCTCCTGCTCTGAGATCACTACAACAACAAGGCCCACCTGTGCCAAGGATCACTGCGAGCAGCCGCACACAGGTGTTTCAGAGAGAAACTCCATGTGGAAAGCCCAAGAGAGCTGATTTGCAGGGCGGTGCCTGGGAGACCACACTATAACCTATATAGAATCACAGAATGGGTTAGGTTAGAAGAGACCTCAAAGATCAGCCAGTTCCAACCCCCCTGTGCCATAGGCAGGGACACCTCCCACTAGATCAGGTCACTCAAGACCTCATCCAGCCTGGCCTTGAACACCTCTGGGGAGGGAGCAGCCACAACCTCCCAGGGCAACCCATTCCAGCGTCTCACCACCCTCACTGTGAAGAACTTCCTCCTAACACCCCATTTAAATCTCCCCTCTGCCAGTTTAAACCCATTTCCCCTCCTCCTGTCGTTACAAGACCTTGATAACCATTATGGTTAATTATAAAACATTACCATTTTGTGTCGTGGCCCCTAACTGCCCTCACCTGCTTTGCTTCACTCCTGCAGCGTGAATTCTTAAAGCTTCCCCTCATCACCATCCCTGGAGGAGTTTAAGAGGAGGCTGGATAAGGCACCCAGTGCCATGGTTTTGTTAATTAGAAGGTGTTAGTTTGGACTTGAGGTTAGGTTGGACTTGACCCTAGAGGTCATTTCCAGCCTGGTTAATTCTGTGATTCAAGAAGTACAAGCCCTGCACCGCAGTCTGTGTGTCAGACTCTGAGCCCCACGAATCTTTATCTGTGGTGTGGAGGGCATTTAACTTCTAATTGATGTATTACTTCTTTATTTTGTTCTCCCTTTTTTTTCTTTTTTTTCTGGAAAGGGAGGTGGCTCTTCATAGACCCATGGATTCCTCAGCTGGAGCCAGTATGGTGATGCTGCCATCCAATGGCTTTGACTCATTTTTTTGTTTTGCTGGAGCCACTATGGTGATGCTGCCATCCAACGGCTTTGACTCATTTTTTTGTTTTGCCTGCTGAATGAGCTTGCTAGTTACAGATTCCTGTGATTATATGATTTTGCTAAGAAACAGGGAAAGGAGGCTTGCTTTTTGCTCCCGCGTGCCTCGCTTCTCCTTCCTGCACGATCCCTTCACGGCCGCAGGCAAAGTACAGCAAGGAGGTGCAGGTTCCCTTGCTGACTTAAAACTGCACAGTATGAACTGCAGGGCATAAAACTCACTTTTGGGATAGATCTGACCTTCTCCCTTTTAGGGCTTGATCAAGAAATTACGCAGTATAAAATGCTGTTTAAAAATGTAAGACCGGTAAAAGCGTGAAGCAGAAGATTCACATGACTGCGCAGCTAGTTTCTCAGGCTGCTCTCAGATTCACAGCTTGCATTGGGTTGGAGGGGACCCTCAAAGGTCATCTTCTCCAATTCCCTTGCACTCAGCAGGGCCACCTCCAAGGAGATCAGCCTGCCCAAGGCCACACTGAGCCTGATCTTGAAGGTCTCCAAGGACAAGGCCTCAACCACATCCCTGGGCAGCCTGTTCCAGTATTTCTTCATTGTGAAGAACTTCTTCCTGATGTCCAACCTGAATATCCTCTGCTCCAGTTTCAAACCGTTGTCTCTCGTCTTATCAATCCAAGCCCTTCTAAATAGTCCCTCCCCAGTCTCCCTCTAGGTCCCCTTCAGGTATTGAAATGTAGCTCTAAGGTCTCCCTGGAGCCTTCTTTTCTCAGGCTGAACAACCCCAGCTTTCTCAGCCTGTCTTCACAGGAGAGGTGGTCCAGGCCTCTGATCATCTTTGTGGCCCTGCTCTGAACCAACTCCAACAGGTCTATGTCTCTCTTGTGTTGGGGGCCCCAAAACTGGATGCAATGCTCCAGGTGAGGTCTCCACAAAGCAGAGCAGTGTGGCAGAATCACATCTCTTGACCTGCTGGCCACTCTTCTTTTGATGCAGCCCAGGCTGCAATTTGCCTTCTGGGCTGAAAGTGTGCATTGTTGCAGAACTCTGTTTTCCTTCCAACCAAGGGAGAGCTATGAAAAGACAAACCTATCTGTGCTGACTTGGCTAAGCATGCTAGGAATTTCTCTTTTAATGCAGTTGGTTGTCCTGGGCTGTCAATGGCTCCCTTAACTGTGTGGCTCTTAAAAGTGAAGCAAGCAGTTTCTGAGCTTCTACCGAAGCAACTCTGCTGCTTTATTTATGAAAGGTTTATTGACCTACCCAGGCTGCAGATGCTCAGTCACTTTGATTGACACGTATCCTTAATTCCCGCTGTAACTCAGACAAAATATCACAGAGTATCCTACAAAAGCAAGTGATTTCTAAAATCCCCTTCTCTGGTCACAACTGCACCACAGAGGTGGTTGCCTTTCTCTCCGTGTGTTATTTCTTTGTATTCCTGTTGGTTTAGTGTACTCCAAGGTTGTTCAAGTGTTCCTACTCCACAGAGCAGCTCTAGTGCTGCATGAACACATTGATTTCCATCTCTCAGCTTGCTGCTTCTGACAGCGCAGGTGTTGCATCCGTCTCATTCCTTGGACTGCTTCAGGGTCATCACTGTAGCTGCCGTCCCAAGGAACAGTCTAGTATACAGGGACTGCTGAATTTTTCTTCGGCTTTTGTCTTTTCTACATGTGTTCTGTGACCATTCTCACAGTGCACTGTCATGTCCCCTCAAAGGTCTGCCAGGAAACAGATCTATTTAGCCAGGGGGTGCTGCAGATGAGCTCTCAGTTTGTTTGGGACACATGAGAGCTGATCGACTGCTTTTTTCTCTTTAAAGATACTTCTGCATTAGTAGAACTACAAACAACTTTGCTGCCAAAGACTGACCTCTACCCTAGCAGCATAAGCAAAATGATTCTTAATTCCCTTTTTTTTTTAATTTCCCTTCTGATAATAAAACCCAAGGGTAGTTTAAGACAGACTGAGAGAATTTAAATATTGGATGGGTAGATGAAAAACACAAGTGAACTAAGAAGCAATAACAAGCCCATGAGGTTCCTGATTGTGTCCAGACCACGTCGAGATGCATGGATCTTGCACGTTATTCACAGGGCCACTATCACCCCCAGTGGAGAAAGGAGGGTGGAGTCCAGATCTCATCAGTGAGTTAATTTCCTTTCTAATCCTACGCTCTTCATACTTTTGGAGCACAACCGCTGTGGTTTTAGCAGGAACTGAGCTCAGACCTGCCAGCCAGGGGGTGCAGAGTGGTAGGAATTTCCAGACTGCTCATCAGTCCAGTCTGCCCCCACACACATCTGACATTGTTTATAAGTCCCTGGACCCTCTCTGCTTAAAGAGCAATCTAGATCCAGCTACTCTGCACATTTTGTGCTGTTGTTGCATTGCAGGGCTGAACGTGGCCAGGAACCTGAATGGGTACATGCACTGGTAAAACCTGATTGGTGTGGGTTAGGTGTCTCTGGGCACCTAAAACAGGGGGCAAGTAAATCAGTCACACTTCTCAGACCCAAAGTGTATTAATGTGAAATAGCTAAATACTTGTGTAGAGTTCTGGGAGGTCTCCAGGGCATTGCCCTACTATCGTACAGAGCAGCAAGTATTACGATTATCATGCATCATGCATTGCATTTAGTCTGGTTTGGGCAGCAGAGGTCAGAGTGAGTCATTTTTCCTGCCTGCTCTGTATAAAGCAGCTGGAGGATTTTGTCCTGGTGTGTAGGTGAGGAAGACTAGCTGGCTGTCCAAAACGTGAACTGAAAGAATGCCATCCTCTTCCCTTCCAGCTTCTTAATTTTTTTTTTTTTTTTTTAATCTCTCCAGTAGTTTTCCAGACATGCTGTAGAGCTTGTCAGGTTTGTAAAACACAACCTGGATCTCCTCAAAACCGGTTTTGAGCTTTTCAGAGCCCACCCCCACCCCCCTCCATCTACTGTGCTGCTGCAGCCAGGGACGAGAGAGCATGGGCACACAAGCAGGCTTGTCTAGAGAGTTTCCTTTAGCTAATATTTTGTCTTTTTTTTTTTCTTTTTCTTTTTAATTTTTTTTTTAAACAAATCTAATTCAGGGTTTGCAATTCTTGATGTGAGATTTTTCTTCCTTAGAGAATAAAATGGGAAAGTTGCTGACGATTTATTCTTTCACTACGTTTCAATGCCAAGGCACCATTTAGCAGTGCAGCAGGTATCAATACCCACTCAGCCAACTATCCTGCAGCTTTCCCCTGTCAGTCACTGTGTCATTTAGAAACTGATAAAAATCCCAGCTTAGAGCAGTGTATTTGCTTCATGCGGTCTCCTACATCCAGCAACCTTTTAGTGCACCGAACAAAACTAGCAACAAATTACTTCATGAACACCAAGCCCTTTTGTTATAGTGTTCTGAGAGTTTGCAATACTGTCAGATTTCAATTAAGTTGAAGGAAAATTAAACTGCTCTCTGTGGCTGCTTCCTTAGATAGTGAGGTAATTACATATAATAAGGAGATCTGTTTAACAATTGCTCCTATTCATGGCAATGCTGCACCGTTACTCTGCTTAACATGAAGACAGACTGCTATATTGTTTTTGGAGTGTGGGAAATGAGCAATAGCAAAGCTTGGTGCATAGAGTAGGATTTTTTTAACGTTGCCAACTGCAGTGATGAATTAATTGTGATGACTTTTTCTGTTCTTTCCGGGGGCCTAGTTGGCACATGGGTTAAAAAAGTGGGAGATCTCCAACAACCTTCAGTAGTAGGCATGCAGCAAAAGTAGAATCATAGAATCAAAGAATCAGTCAGGGTTGGAAGGGACCACAAGGATCATCTAGTTCAAACCCCACTGCCATGCCCAGGACACCCTACCCTAGAGCAGGCTGCCCACAGCCTCTGCCAGCCTGGCTGCAAACACCTCCAGGGGGGTGGGTCCCNTAGAATCATAGAATCAAAGAATCAGTCAGGGTTGGAAGGGACCACAAGGATCATCTAGTTCAAACCCCACTGCCATGCCCAGGACACCCTACCCTAGAGCAGGCTGCCCACAGCCTCTGCCAGCCTGGCTGCAAACACCTCCAGGGAGGTGGCTCCAACCACCTCCCTGGGCAACCCATTCCAGGGCTTCACCACTCTCATGCTGAACAACTTAATTAAGTATCATTAAGTGTAAATTTTAATTGATCAAAACAAAAAACAGGTGCTGCTTTTTTTTTTTTTTTTTCTTTTTCAGGAGGGAAGGAGGCCACGGTCCTGTCAGTATCACAAAATCACAGAACGTCAGGGGCTGGAAGGGACCTGGAAAGATCATGCAGTTCAACCTCCCTACAGGGTAGAATCACCTACACCAGACCACACAGGAACGCATCCAGGTGGGTTTTGAATATCTTCAGAGAAGGACACTCAAGTATGTCCCAAGGATCCGTGATTGCACAGTGTAGCAGCAAGCATCCTGGAAGATATCCCTTCACCACTGACTCTAGGCCCAGCAGTGCACCAGAGCCTTGCTTTCAGCCATGGTGCCATTGAATAATGTAACTATAGCCTTACATTGTATAATGTAACTATACTGTGATGTAGATTCCCTGGGGTGGCTCGTATCACAGACTGTAAGGATGAGAGGAAATGGCCTGAAATTGTGCCAGGTGAGGTTTAGGCTGGATATTAGGAAAAGTTTCTTTACTGAAAGAGTGGTCAGGCTTTGCAACAAGCTGCCCAGGGAGGTGTTGGGAGTCACCATCCCTGGATGTGTCAAAGAAACATCTGGACGTGGCACTTTGGAACTTGGTTTAGTGGCTGTGGTGGTGTCAGTTTGACAGTTAGGCTCAGTGATCTTAGAGGGCTTTTCCAACCAAAACAGTTCCATGATTCTAAGTGATTCTGGGTATTTGGGAAGACTAATGGATTTGGAGAGTCCAGAGAAAACTGTAAGTGGGTAGATTCAGATTGGATGATGTTAGGAAGAGGTTCTTCACCATGAGGGTGGTGAGACACTGGAGCAGGTTGCCAAGGGAGGTGGTAGAAGCCCCATCCCTGGAAGTTTTTAAGGCCAGGCTGGATGGGGCTTTGTGCAACCTGATTTAGTGTGAGATGTCCCTGCCCATGGTGGGGTTATTGGAACTAGGTGATCCTTGAGGTCCCTTCCAGCCCTGAGAAATCTACGATTCTATGATCCTATAATCTTCTACATGTGGACATAACAACTTTTGCTCTCCCTGCACAAGTAGCCCTAAGGGCACACAAGATGCTTGTCTGGAAGTGTGGCAGAGTTGTCTGCAGAGCATTTTATCCTGGAGGATTGAAAGAGGACTTTTACAAATAACACTTTTTTCTTTTCCTGTATTGGTAAAGTGTCTTGCTGAGGGTTAGAAGAAAGCAGCTCTATTTCAGGACTCTTCTCAGAGAAGCATCTGGAAAAGAAAATGTCAAAAGTTCAGTTCTGTTCAAGACTTGGTTTTGATTCTTGGCTAAGCTGAACTAGCCAGTCAAGAAATTAAGTCAATTGGCTTATTTGTGCCATGAAAAAGGAACAGCTCCAGCCTAAGAAAATGTGAAACAAACAGCCACAGTATTTCAAAGGGGACAACCCATAAGTTTGTGAAAAAAATCTCTTACTAGAGCATAAGAGCTGGGAGAGGGAATGCGGCAGAGAGGCAACAATAACTCACTTGGTACCAAAGGGTTTTAAGAAACATTTGAGAATCATTTAAAAACTCAGAGTGAAAACAGAATGGAAAGTTCTTGTAGGGCAGCAGTAGCCAAGCTGAGCTCCCAAACATCTCAACTTCAGCTCCCACGCTTGGACTGTGACACAAGCCAGCAGCACAACTATTGGCACAGGCAGTGTCTTGGAAATTCAAAGGTCCATCTGTGGAAGGAAGTTCTTGGGTGAGTAGGTGATAAGGTAGCCAGGAAAAGCACACAAACACCAAGAAAAGCAGAGTACTGCACTCAGGAATGGAGTCACTAATTATCACTCAGGAAAGAACTTGGCGTCACTGTGGATAGTGCTTCACGATGATTGGAAAGGCAAATAGGACACTGGGAACTGTGAGGGAAGGAAGAGTGAACAGAGCAGAAAGGAGAACTGCACACTGTGCCCTTTTCTGCTTTGAGTCCCTGTTGTTCCTCTCAAAAATTACAGAAATAATTTAGAAAAGACAGGGCAAGAGCCACGATCACAGTTACAGAGCAGCATCTGTGCGCAGAATGGAGATGTACCCTGGGACTCTCCAGCCTGGAGAAGAGAGAACTTGCTGGTGGCTGCAGCCTGGAGAAAAGTGCTGATGGCTGCTGAAAAGGGCAAGAGAGGAAGATTTGTGGCAGCTTCTCAGCATCTAAGGCCTAAGGACATGAAATGAATTGTCTTGCAACAGAACTGGAATGAGTGGAGGAAGCACTTTTCCATGTGGCACATAATTAAGCTCAAGTACAGATAACTCTGCAAGCCAAAAGTATAAACTGGTTTAAATCATTACTTGACAAATTCATGGAGTATAATCTGTCAAGAGCTGTTGAACACAAAGCCACAAGTCTCCAGCTCAGAAAGTCCCTGAGCGACAGAGGAGGGGAAAGCTTCATGGCACTTTAGACCCTTTCCTGCACTCCACAGGAGGCAGAAAGCTTCATCTGGTTTAACACTGTATTGCTATCCCCGTGGATCCCTGTGCAGGATGCTCTTGCTGGACTGTCCTAAGACAACTGTATGGTTAGCTGTACCCTGCAGGACACGGTGGGGAAAACCTCATCATCTGCTAGTTACAACTCCCACAACTACCTCTTCCCACTCTTCTTTAGGGTATGTTTTATGTCTTTTGTATCTCAGCTCTAGATCTTTATATTTCATGAGGAAAGTTGCTGTAAAAACAGAATAAAATCCCTATTAAGAACTCTGACTTGAGGTCTGAGGTAACACAAGGGAAAACACACCAAGAATCATGTCTATCAAGCCCAGGAAAGTAGTTACATGAAGATCAAGAATAAAGATTATGAGGAACTTGTTTACCAAATCAAAGGAATTGGAAAGACTGATCAAACAACAGAGTGAGTCGCACTTCTTAGGACCTTAGTCCAAAGAAAAGGCATCAGAGAAGAACTGATGACTACACAGAATGAGTATACCCAAGAACATTCCAGTGGTTTTAAGTCTTCAAAACCAATTTGTAGTTGTTTCGATATTCTATAGCAATATCAATTGTTTAATTTCATTGTGCTAAGCTGATCTGTAATGTGCCATTCTAAAACAAACTGGAGTATTCAAGAGAGACATTGAGATCATGGAGCAGGTCCACAGAAGGGCAACAAAGCTGGTGAAGGGTCTGGAGAACAGGTCTGGTGAGGAGCAGCTGAGGGAACTGGGGTTGTTTAGTCAGGAGAAAGGAAGGCTGAGGGGAGACCTCATTGCTCTCTACCTGAAAAGAGGTTGTAGTAAGGTGCATACTGGTCTCTTCTACCTAGTAAAAAGTGATAAGAACAGAGGCAATTGCCTCAAGTTGCACCAGGAAAGACTTAAATCTGATACTAGAAGAAAATTCTTAAATAAAAGGGTTCACAAACACTGGAACAGGCTCCCCATGGAGGTGGCTGAATCCCCATCCATGGAGATATTTAAAGAGAGAGAGATGTATCGTTTAAAGACACCAAGATGTAGTGCTAAAGGACATGGTTTATCACCAGACTAGGCAGAACAGGATAATGGTTGGACTCAGTGATCATAAAGGTCCTTTCCAACCACAGCGGTACTGAGATTCTATTTGGTACTTGCCTTCTTTGTCACAGTGTCTCCATAAGAGTCATTCAGAAGCCCAGTGCCTTCATTTTCCCTCTGGGATTTAAGTGCTCTTCTCTCATTCCAAACCCTTGCCTCTCGTCCTGTCCCTGTAGGCCTTTGCAAATAGTCCCTCTGCAGCTTTCTTGTAGATCCCTTCAGGTACTGGCAGGCTGCTACTAGGTCTCCCTGGTCCCTTCTCTTCTCCAGGCTGAACAACCTCAGCTCCCTCAACATATTCTCACAGCAGAGGTGTTCCAGCTCCCTGATCATCTTCATGGTCCTCCTCTGAACCTGCTTCATCAGGTCCATGTCCTTCCTGTGTTGAGGGCTCCAAAGCTGAATGCAGTACTTCAGGTGAGGTCTCATAAGAGCAAAGTGGTAGAATCACTTCTCTTGACCTGCTGGCCATGCTGCTTTTGATGCAGCCTCTGTTGCACAATTGCAGGGTCCTGTGTCCAGGTGTAGTAAAAATTACAGGTTGGTCAAACTGAAAATGTGCACTGATTTGTGCCTCCACTCTTCTGTGTCCGTCTGAAAATCCTGGTTCTGCTCTTGAACTGCCCAGAGACCTCAGGGAGCATCTGCCAGAGTTTCTGCTTAAAATAAAGTTTAAATTACTGTTTCACACTTCTCTTGCTCTCTTACAGCAGGCTCAACAGACAGCAGAAGCACTGATTCTGAAAACACAACTGATAGGTACCTGTGGTCACCACAAGCTGCCTGCTGGGTCTTTTCTGATAGAGTGCTGTACTGAATGGTATTATGGCCACCTGGGAAGCTCTTGCTACAGAACAGGATCCTCTCTAGATGATTAATTCGAGGGGAAAAAAAAAAAAAGGTATCTAGATGCTCAGGTTACAATGAGGATAAAGCACAAACTGAGTAATGCACATAGGGTCGTATCTGTAGTGCTTTCAGGTAGTGACATCAGCCTGCTGCTTGCACTTCTTTTCTTATGCATTTCTTTAGCATCTCACTTCTTTTCTTATGTATTTCATTAGTATCCGTTGTCACTTGAGTGGCATGTTTTGTTTAGGTTGGATTTGGTTTAAATTCTCTTTTGAACTTATCTTTCTTTTCTATTTTATATTAGGCATTGGGACACAAATTTAGCAGCAGATATTGTGAGGGTTTTTGGTTTTTTTTTTTTTTTCCCTACTTCAGTAAGGTCTTGCTTGAAAAGCAGAATTTGTGCCCTTTTCCAAAATGGGAGTTACTTGTTAAAAAACTCCCAGATCTGGAGAATTAGGGGCACAAAATTTCATTAATCAAAGGAACAAAAAAATCTCTGATGTCAGGTTTTTTTGACCCTTAATACAAGCCAGAAACACACTTCCAGACTGCTGTTGAGACAGCATATGAAATATATATCAGAAAAATAAAAAAGTACCCAAAGGTAAGATTTTGTGGAGACTAAACATCTTATACCACCGCAGGGACAAGAGGTTGGAATATTTTAATGAGAAAAATTAGATTATAGGCTGTGAAAAGAAAACAATGGTGATGCCTACTTTGCTCATAGGTTTACTGAGATGTACTAAAGCAAGGATGTAAAGATAGCTAAGGCAGTGTCAGTCGCTCTCTGTATGCAGAGTCTGATCCCTCTCTCCTTGGCTTCCAGCTGAATCTGTGCAACCCAACTAATCAGTTCTGCTTCTAACGCCCCTGGACAATCTTCCCTGTTTACCTTGCACATAAGGCAGATTCTGGGATAAGATTGGAGGGTGGGGAGAAGGTGGAAGGGTGGTTGGGAACCCCTCTTGGGGACTCTGATTTCTGGGAGGGGCATCGCATTTCTGTGTTGCTTTTTAACTTGTATATTTATGTATACAGCTGTAAATACTTCTAACACATTGTAAATATCTGCTTGTATATTGTGCTAAGCTGTGAATATAAAGCCTCATTCTTTAACTTCCAGCCAGCTGAATCTAGTCTGGGTGAATACAAATGTAGGGGGGGAACTACTGAACCATCACACCAAGAAACAAACAGACACAAAAACAAACACCAAAAATCCCCACCACCTTTTGCATTTTAAAACAAGTGATGAAATGAGCTCACTTTAGTAGTGGTATCACTTTAGTGATACTATTTGGTGGTTTGGCCGTTAGCTCGACCCTCCCCCCGCCTTGAAATAACCCAGGCTAGGACTCAGTCAGCTGGAAGTTAAGGAATGAAGCTTTATATTTACAGCTTTGCACAATATACAAGCAGATATTTACAATGTATAACAGATATTTACAGATATATACAGTAAAAAGGCAATACAGAAACACCACACCCCTCTCAGAGATCATAAACCCCTAAGAGGGACTTTTAACCACCGCTACCACCTTCCCCCTTTCCCCAATCATATCTCACCCATCTGTTTTATGCAGCAGATAGGCAAAGGTAAATCAGCTGGAGGTTAGCAGTAGGAAAAGAAGTTAGTGGAATTATTCAGAATCAGCTGCGAGAGGCAGGGAGAAAAAGCCATACAAGAGCCACAGCCCAAAGCTGTGTCTGAAGCAGCCTCACACCGTCTGACTTATCTATGTTTGGGTTACAACTCTTAATTTTTTTTCTTTCTCAGTAAAGCTATGAGTGAAGTAGCACCATCAGTGTTTTCCTCTCTCAGCCTATAGCCTAATTTCTCATTCAAATCCTCTGATTAGTTCAAACCAGCACATGCTACCATTGTAATTAAAACTCTGTTACTGCTTACAGTTTCTAGGGTGGATGTTAAATGGATCCAGAATGCAAACTTTCCTTGAAGGTAATTCAGAGCTATGGAGAGTGGCTGAAAAGGTTTCCAAATCAGAGCACAATTCTGAGACTTCCAAATGGGCAAAAGATTTTTAAATTGCCTCCTGTTTGATTTGGAACAACCAACATATCCCTAGTAAATCATTTGGATCAGGTTTATCCAGCTCATTTGAGCCTCTGGTGTTAAATACGACGTGCTAGCTGGTATATTTAATATGAAGCGTGTTAAAGACATTTTAATATAGAAAGAAAATTAAATGGGAACACGATAAAGTCAAAACAATTCTATCTCACATCAAAACAAAACGCTTTGATACTATTAAAATAAAGAAAGAAAGCAAAAATGAAATGTTTTGACTTTTTCTTGTTGAAAATATTTGTCAGAATTGACACGTCCTTGCAAAACATTTGGATTTTGACAAACGGAATTCTTTTTTTTACAGAATAATTGTTTCGCTGAGCTCTAATTAAAAACTGGCTAACTTGCAGATCTCAAAACACAGTTGTCAGTGGTGAATGATTACGGCGCAGGATCAGTTCACAGCCCAGGGACCACGTTTAATAGGCCCATCTGTGATCCTGAAATGAACGCAAGACCACTTTTGACAAATCGTGAGGTAATAGGAGCTCGGCTGTGGTAGTGTGACAAGGACCACTTTGGGAGGCTGGAAGACTCAAATGTTACATGCTTTAAATGAAGAAAATCCAGACTTTGCCCCCCATGAAGAAAGATGCCATCTCTGCAGCCTGACAGCACCTCTGCCCTGGCAGGAAGGGATCAATAGGATTTTAGCAATAAATTACTAAGCAGTAAATGGAAGAAGGGGGAGAAACAAGGAAGATGCCAGAGCAGAGAGCAGGACTGGAATATGGTGTCCCACTCGGGTGACAGCAGCATGAGAAAGATCAATGAGGGAAGCATTTGCAAGCTGAGTTAATGTGCTTCATTCAGTTTTGCCTGTCATGAAGAGACTGAAAGGCGATGGGAAAGATGAGGTTAAAAAGTTACTTAAAGAAAAAAAAAAACCAAAATAAAACAAAAGAGAGAGTTATTAAAAATAATTTAAGAGAGACAAATTCAGAGGACAAATAAAGCAATGCTTTTTATGGGTGAATCTGACTGACCACAGTAACACTGTACTTGTTAAAATACTAAAGAAGGCCATTTCAGACTTTCTTTACATCAAGATTGGTTAGTTTACTAAGGCACAAGCCTAACAGCAGGAGGAAAAATAAATTACATTACCTGAGTTACAAAAAAGATCAGGGTGAGTATTCTATGAATATCCACTACATTGAGAATCCGTGTGCATCCACAATTTAATTATTTGCACATGGTAGATAAAATGAAGATAGCCAGGAAATTGCCAGTGAATCCTAATTGATACTGAAAATTATGAATTTACTATAAACATTGTCAAAGATTGATGAAAGCAGATGCTTGGATTTAAAACCAGAGAATCATAGAATGGTTTGGGTTGGAAGGGACCTCCAAAGGCCACCTACTCCAACCCTTCTGCAGTCAGCAGAAACGTCCTCCACTAGACCAGCTAGCTCAGAGCCTTGTCCAGCCTGACCTTGAAGGTCTCCATGGATGGGACCTCAACTACCTTCCTGGGAAACCTATTGCAGCATTCCATCACGCTCGTGGTACAGAACTTGCTCCTCTCCTCCAATCTCAATCTGCTCTTCTCTCATTTCAAACCACTGTCCCTTGTCCTATCACTGCAGGCCTTTGCAACCAGTCCCTCTGCAGCCTTCTTGTAACCCACTTTAGGTACTGGCAGGCTGCTATTAGGTCTACTTGAAGTCTTCTCTTCTCCAAGCTGAACTACTTCAGCTTCTTCAGCCTGTCTTTTGTGGGAGACGTGCTCTAGTTCCCTGATCGTCTTTGTGACTGTCTTCTAAATCACCTCTATCAGTACTGCCAGTGAGGTCTCCACCAGAGCAAATACTTATCTGGGCATAATTTCACACAAGCATTTCCAGTCTTCAAAACGTTGGTACTAGCTCTAAGGAGACCGAGTTTTGAACCTTCATTTTAGAGATGGAAGAAAGCAAATTTAGAACCATTGCCCTAATAGCAGAAAGACTCATGCAGATGCAAGAGGAAAACCTCCTTCCTTTCCCAATTCGAAGCTTCATCAGTGCCTCATATGTTGCCCAACATCTCAGGAAATTTTCAGTGAGCACAGCTATAGAGATATTTCAGTTTCAGCAAGAAATTTTTTTCTCAAGGAAAAAAAAAACCATGCATTTGAAAAGCTTCATCAATTCAACAACCCTGTTTAATTCCTGTTCACACTACAAACCTCATTGTGTGAAGCTAGGGCTGTAATTTATATATTACATTCTCCTCTACTCGCAAAATGGAAATAGGACCTTCTTCTACCTTTATTTTGATTGTAAGGTCCTGGGGCAGAAAACTGTCCCTTTCCCTGTGCCTGTCTATTTACACACAAAGTGGGAAGGAAGGAAAAAAAAAAAAAAAAAAAAAAAACCAGCTCTGGGTATCTAAGCTCATTTGCAGCAAAGATAATGTTT
>VWZI01007901.1:328006-359632 GCA_013396835.1 Psilopogon haemacephalus
GGGGGTGGGGGAAGGACACTGGATGTCCAAGGCTATAAATGGATATCTTAACATAAAACCATTATGCTCTGTTACGGGTCAATTTAACAAAAACAAGTCCTCACACAAGTTAATTTCTTCTTTACATCAAAATTTCTACAAAATAGGAGAGAATACAATGCAATACACAAGTCCATAAATGCAGGGTACAGTACAATTCACACCAATTTACAAATGGTTATTTACACTGTTGTATGTACACGCACAGTCAGATCTGGTTAATTCAGATTTGGTAAGTCCTTTTAAAATGCAAATCAAGAAGTAGAAATGAAGGAATTTAAATTTATGTGAGAGTCTAGTGACCTAAAGAAATTAAAACGTGGATTAGCCAGATCTGGCTGCAGGAACGAGAAGAAAAGAATTCACACTATTCTGCTTTACAAAAGCAACCAGGCCACTATGGTCTATTGACTTGATGCTATTTATGCAAGAATGCCATTACTAATAATCCCGTTGATATTTACAATTTAGGTTTAACTACATTTAAGAATTATTAATTTTGGCATTCGTGCCCTTAGCTTAACATAAAGGCAACAGAATAACTTCTTGGCAAGTCACAGTCAAAACTACTACAGGATGTTTCTAGAGCTCAGTCCTTTTTTGTCCTTCTTCAAACACCTTTTATGTTGCTATTAAAGAGACTGAGACAAACTAATTGCAGTAAGTACATGTTCTCTAGTACCTAATTTACATTCAGAACGTCCTGTATTCACAGTTTCATGCTACTTTATAATCTGCAATGCCTTTGCAAACTACTGCTTCAAACTTAACACGTGTAGATGTTCCTCAGCAAGTGAGAATACCCAAGTGCTACTGGCTCACACGGATGTGGAACAAGACTCGAGGTCACTGGCATTTCATTTTGAAAAATGTTTTACTGTATTTCCTCAGAACTTATCAGAAATCGTTTTAATCTGCACTTGTCTTGAAAGCTGATGCAAAGCAGCATTTAAGTGTGTAAAATGAATTTCAACATGCAAAATGAAAGCCTCTACCAGTACTGCAAAGTCAACCACTGTGACCTGTGATAACCATTGTGCTTCTTCGAAGTGGCTCAGGAAAAGCTTGCAGTATTTACTATTCTACTTCAAAGTGCTTTTATGGAATTCAGTGGAACTGCACAAAAATGAAATTGAGCTGCACTCATGAAGAGCTTTGGTTCTGCAGAAGCAAGCTTCCACTCCTACAGTTATTGCTACTTGAGCTATATAAACAAAAATAGTGCTGAAAAAGAATTACACTAACTCCAAACATAAATAGTACTGGTACCTGAAAAGGGAACACATTTTGCCAACTATTGGGAAAGTCAGGGTCTGTCAAGTGTTGGATTTCCCAAGATGGAGTGATCTTCAAGGCCTTTTTCAAATGTTTTACAAATAGAAAGCAGCACTGCCAGAAATAAATTCACCACTTGAAGAAAGTAGTAGTAAGAGTTCAACAAAATCTCTATCAATCTTACTTCAAAGTAGATCTTGCTGAACTTAAAGGGACTACCAAGACAGCAGGGTATTATTCAACATATGTCAATAATGTCAACAAGGAGAAAGTACAGAAAATTAAAGTCTTCAGTGCTTTCATGAGCTCTAGCAACATCCTTGGTAACTTCTACAAAGGAAAATATAAATGCCTCTTTTAGCTATTTGTGTCTATTTATCTACCAAAAGAGAAAATAAGTTGTCAAGTATAGTAGCCTCCAGCTAACAAATGCTAATGAAAATCATTACCAAAAAAAGAGAAAAGCCCAGGTCTTCCATTTGCATTAAGGTTTTGACTGAAGGAAATAAAAAACAAACATTCAGAGATGAATAGGGAAAAAAAAAAAAAAAAGCAAACTTTGCTTTTGTAAAATAACAGAATGCCATTCAAAATGGTCTTTACAGGTGAAATTTTTTCATTCACATAAATTGTCCTTGTCCTGAATTGATCCAAGCTGTTGTAGTAAAGCACACACACATCTGTGTAAGGTGTGCCATAAAGCCATTCTGAATAAATATCTTTGCTGGAGTCTGTACAACAGACTCCTCCTAATATTTACTCTTCAGCTAAGTTTGTGTTTGCCATGTGTATATGCACACAGACAGACTTTGTACATGTGGGCACTTATGTGACCAAAGTGCAAAGTTTTTCAGAGTATAAATCAGAGTTGGATATATGCTTACCCAACTCCACACTGGTTTGTTTTTCTTCTGTTGTGGATTTCTTCCCCTCCCACCCCCACCACCCCCTTTCAGATTTAAAGCCTCTTTTCCATGCAAACATTGTACATTGTTTTCAGTAAACATTTTCTTTTCAAATTCACATTTTGTTAATCCAGACCATTCTTGGTATAATAGCTCTAAGAAATAAGAAAATGTGTGATGAACAAAGCCCCGCAGTTCTCGTCAGGTACATTTCCACATCATCCTTCAGACTAGAGACTTGGAAAATAATTTGCTGCAACAGGAAAAAAAAAAAACCCACACACACGTAACAATCTGCAACTACAGGACCAAGCATTTAAGACTAGAACCCAAGGTTACGAGATGACAAAGCAGAGAGATGTCAACAATAAACTAACTGTAAACCTAAATGTCTTGCTCCCCTGTTCACTCTTCTTCAGTTCAATAGTCCATTCTGCTAGATACTGTTGAAGCACATCAACTGTAGACACCAGAATAGTGTTGCAATTTAGAATCAGCCTTCAAAAGGGAATATAGATTTGAAATAGTGGGTTTCTTTGTTTCAAAAGTACACTTAATGAACAAGCATCTTTCCCACGGAAGGTAGAGATTGTACGTTGTAGGATGGTTCATCTCCTCAGAGAATGTGATAGCCACAGAACCTTCACATTTCTACTCTTTTAACACACTGAGATGGAAAAAAGTCAAAGTATTACTTAATCATTTCAGCAAACTAAGTTGACTCTTTTACAAAAGAAATATACCACCATATGGAAAGATTCCTTTTTCTTGTTGAGAATGAACAAAGACGGTCCTAACCTTTTTTCCGTAGTTACACCACCCTGGTGGTCTGACAAGTCTATCATCACTCCCTTTGCTTGTGTGCATCTACCAGGTTAATCTTCTCTGACCGTGTTTTCTTCAATACAAGTTAATGCAACTTCAACAAAGCAAACTGTTAAACCAATCCTTTGGAACTGCACCCAACTTGTACAGAAACTGATGAAAGCAGCAATGGAATCATGTTATCATGTTAAACTTAGAATAAATAATTCACATACAGCATATGTTAAATTACAAAGAAGGATTAAATTGCCATTTCTACAACTTTTTATAGATTCAGCAAGTTTCTAATCCGTTTGATATCAACAGCAGTACGCATGTTCTTCATATTAAATTTGACATTGAAGGACCTTTTAGAGGCATTATTTATAAAGCAAGAACCACCAAGTGAGCATTACAGAACTTCAGCAAATGTTTAGCTTTTTTTTTTTTTTTTTTTTTTTCNAGCAAATTTTTAGTTTTTTTTTTTTTTTTTTTCTCCAGTATCTGTTCTCAGAAAAGATTCAGGGGTTGTCTATCCACTTGGTAAGTTTCTTCCTCATCATTACTCAGGAAGAGTCAATGTCATGACCTCCAGCTTCATTTTGAAATACTGGTTAAATCGAACAATTGCATACCTGTTCAAAGGGAGAGAGAAATTGGACATTAAGAGCAGGTAGTTCCTCACATGCTAACAATCACGATGCTAGGCAGGGCTAGGCAAAAGTCTGCCTACCACAGTTCCTGTTTCCAGCAATGAGCCTAAGCAGCTGCCAAAGGAAAAATTAACAATAGATCAAGCTTGTTGTGGTTGTCACTACCCCTTCAGTCCCAGCTTTCTACAGTTTCCAAAACAGATGCTGCTCTGAGAGCATAAAAGGTGATGGATTTGTGTCTAACCAATAGAAGGTTAGGGGTTGGAAGGGCCCTCTAGAGATCAAGTCCACGCCCCTTGCCAAAGCAGGATCACCTAGGGCAGGCTGCAGAGGAACACAACCAGGTGGGGTTTGAAAGTTTCCAGAGAAGAAGATTCCATAACCATTCTGGACAGCCTGTTCCAGCACTCCATCACCCCACAGTAAAGAGGATTCTCCTCATGTTGAGATGAAACTATCTGTATTCCAGCTTGTACCCACTGTTCCTTGTCCTATTACCAGGCACCACCAGAAAGAGACTGGCAGCTTCATCCTGACATGGGCCCCTCATATTTAGAAGTAATTAATAGCTCCTAATAGACTGTTCAACAACTGACAGCTCCAGAGAAATCAGATCTTGACCATTGCAAGAACAACATTTCACTGAAAACCGAAAAGTTTTGTAATTCTACTACCTGTGCTTTAACTTTTTTTAGTTTGCCATCTAGTGGTCACTACCAGGTACTTCTACTTGAGAATAACAAAAAAAATTGTCGTTTGCCCCGTTTACAAAACCAACTGTTTACACAACGAAGCCCAGACCAATTTAATGCAAAAATCTCTAAAGTGGGATCTTTTACCATGCAAATTTATCAGTTTTATCACCTGGCTCAGTCACAGAATGTTAGAGGTTGGAAGGGACCTCAAAAGATCATCCAGTCCAACCCCACTGCCAGAACAGGATCACACAGAGTAGGTCACAAAGGAACACACTCAAGCAGGTTCGGAATGTCTCCAGAGAAGGAGACTCCACAACCTCTCTGGGCAGACTGCTCCAGGGCTCCGGCACCCTGATGGTGAAAAAGTTTCTCCTTATGTTCACATGGAAGCTTCTCTGCTCCAGCTTGTACCCATTGCCCCTTGTCCTATCATTGGATATCCCTGAGCAGAGCCTGGCTCTGTCCTCCTGACACTGCCCTTCATGTCCTTATAAATATGAACGAGGTCTACCCTCAAGTCTCTTTTGCTCCAAGCTGAGGAGACCCACCTCCCTCAGCAGGGAGATGTTCCACTCCATCTCTGCAGCTCTACACTGGACTCTTTCAAGTACTTCTCTGAGGTCCTTGTTGAACCAAGATGCACAGAGCTGGACACAATATTCCAGATGTGGTCTCACTAGGACAAAGTGGAAGGCAAAGAGAGCCTCTCTCAACCTGTTCACTACACCCCTTCTAATACAGCCCAGGATGCTGTTGGCCGTGTTGGCCACAAGGGCACACTGTGGTCAATGGAGAGATTAAATACTGTGCTTCTTGCCATGAAGAACCATTGTAGAAAAAACACAAATTCAGAGCATTTCAGACAACAGAACTTAATATTCATGGTCATCACAAAGACTATAAAGAAGATTAGGAATTCTCAAGATCAATGCTCCATGCAGTAAAGAAGTAAACAAGCTCTTTTGTACAGAGCCCTATTCCTTGACTCTTGCAGTTGGAAGTGCAGGTGTTGCATCTACCAGTACACCACACTGCTCTGCTGCTCAGACCTCAGTTTCTTATACCTGGGGTTTTGGACTAGATGTCCCCACAGGTCCTCATCCAGCTTCAAGTCAGTATAATTATATCAAGCACACTTACCCTAGAAAATCAAAGTCAATGGTGGAATATTTGGCTTGGATTAGAGCCCACAATCCCCAAAAGAAGTGGGAAGCCTGAAAGAAGAAGAAAAAAACCAAACAAAATAAAACAGGGGAAGATTAACACTTGAAATCCAACCTATGAACAGAATTCTCACTTTGAGTCAAGAAGCTGCCTAGAGAACTCTCAAAACTCTTTTCTGCTAAAGTTACTTAATATCTCTTTACCAGAGTGATGACAAAATTATAGAATGAATTATTGGTATATCAGAGGAGTAAATCCATTGGATTCCCAACTCCCCATACATTTTCAAGAAAAATAATGTTACATTTATGAATAGGCCATTTACTACACAGACTTGTACAACTGTATACACTGCTGAATACACTGAAACAACCCACTGCTTCTGCTGCTAATTAAATATGTATTATTCTACATGTATTCAACTCTAGAGCAAATAAGAAATTGCTACCACTTAAATCATGATAACCAAAATCAAATCTGAAAGCAACTCCCTACTTGCCAAGAGACAAAGGGCTACGGCAGTACTGAAGGACTCTAGAATCATCTAATTACCTTTTTTTATTTTTTAACGTAGAGCAATGGACATTCTAGAACCCATATTTTAAAATAAAATTATAAAGTTTTCTTAAAGTCAGAATATTTTACTGAGATCTTACAAATACAACACACCAGAAAGTTTCCACAAAACAGACTATGTAAGTTGGGTTTGGGTGTTTTTTGGCTTGGCCGTTGGTTAGTGCATTTTGTTTGTTTGTGCTTTGTAGTTTTGGCGTTTACTGGGGTGGTGGATTGGTTTTTTGGTTTTGCTTTGGTTTTTTTTTTAAGGTGTTGGTTGGTTTGATTGTATCTTCAAGTGCCCTATTCTAATCAAATGGTTTTTACCTACCAGTGCAAACTGATTGACTTGGACATATAGTACTTCAACTTCTTTTTCACTGACTTCTGTGCCAAATCCTTTGAATTCTTTGTAGGCCTCAAGGTAAGATCTCAGCCATTGTTCCTGTAATTTTCTGTTAGGGTAAAGGCTGTAGTCTACCTCATTTACTCCTAGAAAAACAAAGAAGTACTTATTAGAACCTTATGATGTACAAATTCATGATACCAGACTACTTCCCTTCTTCACACCCCCACCACACACAAACATTGTTATGCACAAACATTGGTGTGTTTATTTTGACCTGACTTCATCAATGATATGTTGGTAAGATTTTCTCATACAAAAATCAGAGCATTCAACACAACAGTAAGATTTATGCTGTGTTTCTCTGCAACCATGGACACATTCTACTTGTATTTTGAGATTCAACAAGTCTGGCTTTGAAAGAAGCTTCAAGAGGAAGTACCTGTATTGTGAAACGAAATCCCTACCAAACATAAAACATGAACACTTATTTCCTAGCAAAAACACCTCGTGTGCAACAACATCCAAAGCCAATTCCAGCTGCATATACACTGTCACCAACCAAGCTCATATGTGAGAGACAATTAGAAGTCTACCTTTTTCCTCCACAGGGTATTAGCAGAATCGAGACTTCCACAGCCACTATTCTTGTCCTGTTTTTCTCCCTACGTCTGAGTTGCTTAGTGGTAGGGTGTATGGAACAGGCCAGAAAGCCCAAACCCAGATCACAATTAGTTCCCACTAGCTATCAATTCTCAGAGGATCTGGAAATTCTCATTAAGTCTCTCATAAAGAGTGCTATCCCTCAGCACCTACTCTTTCCTGGGTCAGATCCACTCAAATTTAACTTAAAACAATAACGGTAAATTTTACTAGATGGGTACAGAATAGCAGAGGTGGCAAAAAATGGTTTTCATAAGAAAACTAAACAGTAATTGTGCATTTAATTTTCTTTACTGACACCATTCACCTATACCTGAACAAAGCCTTTGACACTGTCCTGCATGACATCCTGGTCTCCAAACTGGTAAAACACGAGTTTGATAGATGGACAACTCAGTGGATTAAGAACTGGCTTGACAGCTGCACCCAAAGAGTGGCTGTCAGCAGGTCCATGTCCAAGTAGAGACTAGTGACAAGTGGAGACCCTCAAGAATCAGTACTGGGACCAGTCAAACATTTAACATTTTTGCCCGTGACATGGACAGTGGCAGAATGCACCCTCAGCACATTTGCAAACAATGCCAAGCTGTGTGATGCAGCTAACTTGCTGGAGGGAAGGGATCCATCCAGACGGTCCCTGACAAGCTGCAGAGGTGAGCCGAAGCCAACCTCATGAAGTTCAACAAGACCACGTGCAGGGTCCTGTATCTGGGTCAGGACAATCAAGTATCAAGTAGTCTGGGCAGTGACAGGCTTGAGAGCATACTGGAGGAAAGGACTTGGGGATACTGATGTATGAGAAGCTCAATATGAGCCACCAGTGTGTATGTGCAGCCCAGAGCACCAATCGTATCCTGGACTGTATCAGGAGAAGTGTGGCCAGCAGAGGTGATTCTCCTGTTCTACTCTGCTCTGGTGAGACCCCACCTTGAGTATGGTGCCCAGTTCTGGAGCCCCTATTACTAGAATGATATGAACATGCTGGAATGTGTCCAGAGAGGGGCCACAAGGATGATCAGAGGGCTACAGCATCTCTCCTATGGAGACAGACAGAGTTGGGGCTGTTCAGTCTGGAGAGGAGAAGGCTCTGAGGAGATGATATTGTAGCCTTCGAGTATCTTAAAGGGGCCTGCAAGAAAGCTGGGGAGGGACTTTTTAGGATGTCAGGTAGTGATAGGACATGGGGGAACGGAGCAAAACTAGAACATCAGATTGGATGTTAGGAAGAAGTTCTTCACCATGAGGGTGGTGAGACACTGCAACAGGTTGTCCAGGGAGGTGGCAGAAGCCCAGTCCTGGAAGTTTTTAAGGCCAGGCTAGATGGGGCTCTGTGCAACATCATCTAGTGAAGTGTCCCTGCCCATGGCAGGGGGGATGGAACTTGATGATCCTTGAGGTCCCTTCCAGCTATGGTGATTCCAGCTATGGTGATTCCATGATACTTACTGAGCTTAACTCCTTAAAGATGTAGTCAGACCCTTAGAAGCCCCAGATTAAAAAACAAAACAAAAAAAACCCCAAAGCATTCAAATGTATTCTGTAAAGTATTTAGCTTGCTTTCCAAATATTTAAATTACCAAATTTGCCACTTAACTTTCTAAGTGTATATTTAGTAATTTATCTGAACTTGCTTCCCTTTGTGAAGCAATGACTTCTAATCTCACCAAGCTCAGCTTTCCATCTGTACTAATCACTATGTAGATTTTTTCCTGTTATTTCTCTCTTACAAAGTAAATGAAATTGACATCCACTGAAAAGAAATTTAACTGGTTAATGCAAGCTCTGTCTTTATCTGAGTCTACCAAAACTTAGGACAACCACCTCATTTCTGGGTTAGCAAAGCTGCAACAGAAGGCTACAAGATGAGACATGGACACTTTTTCATCAGATGAACAGCTATATACATATATTTAAATATACAGAAAGAAAACGACTGTGCAAGAATGAGGGTTTTTTATAAGACCACTGCATCTTTACCTCCAAAATCCAATTTTTACCTGCAAACTCATTGAAGTGATTTCCAATGTCATAAGCCAGGTAGTTGTATCCAGAGTACTCATAGTCTATGAACTGCACATCACCTATGTGAGACACAACAGTAGCAACATTAGAGTCCACATCAATAGAAGTCACAGCCCTAATCCTTTGGTGTCCTTTGAAGTTTTTGGGGGGAAACAAAACAAAACCACACATCTGTCTTGCTTGTGCCCAACTGCGTGCACTCAGACATTCCAGGGCAAGGCTGTGATTTTTATAACACAAGACTGCCTTGAATATTAATCCAAAAAAGCTCTTAAATAGTTACTTAGAGCTTTTTTTTTTAAACTCTGACTAGCAGAGCTTCAATTTTCAGTTCTACCACGTGAGGGCAACCTTTACCTTCAAATAAGAAACAGAGTAGAAGATCCTTTATTGAAGCTTTACATAAAAATACCAGACCACTTTTTGGCCTGACTTAAAAGAACAGTCCTGTTTATTCTCTCAAGTGTGCAACTACAAAGGACTAAGACATTGCATCATGTAGGTATTTCCTTTAACATGTTGATATTTCCTGCTTCCTCCAGCCACACTTACAAAGCAAGACTATTATTTATTGTTGCTTTTTTTTTTTCTCTTAAGCTGGCTTAAACTATTGTCAAGAAACAGTCAGATGGTTTTGAAGTCCTGAAAACTATGAGATTACGTACTGTTACAAAAACAAGGCCTGATAAAGCAGCAAACAGCCCTAGATTCTTCCAAATTATAATGAGGCTGGGGAAAATGCTTCACTCATAGTAATACAGCATTGAAGCTACTTAAATATCTACAGTCCACCAGTCAAAACATTAGTAAGATGGACTAGGTACAACTAGATCTTCTGCTTCAAGGGAAACCAGCAAGATTACCAAAAACAAATAAAACTCAGGAAATAAAGCAATGAGTTCATCACAGCATTAAAATATAAAACTGCTCTGCTGAAACAGGCAGCTGTAATAGTTGCATCCTTCTCCCTCTCTATACCCGTTCTTTGATGGCTGGCTACATATTTATATTAGAGTACAATGAACAATCCTTTTAGTAGCACTTAAAACACCTTACACATACTAATGCTAACTACTATCAGAACTTGATATTAAAAAAAAAAAAAAAGCACAATAATCATGTTAAAGTTAAATATGCTGTATGTTTTCCTAGACTAAGGACTGAGAGTGTCTAATACACTGCCTTCTTAATATTTGTGGATATACCATGCATCAAAATCAGCATGGTCAGCAGACCAAGTGAGGTGATTCTGCTACTTCACTCTGCCCTAGGGAGACCTCGCCTGGAGTAATGAGCCCTGCTCTGGAGCCCTCAACACAGGAAGAACGTGGACCTGATGGACAGGTCTAGAGGAGGGCCATGAAGATAATCAGGGAACTGCAGCACCTCTCCTATGAGGGCAAGCTGACTGAGATGGGGTTGCCATGGAGAGCCTGGAGAAGAGAGAGCTCTGAGGAGCCTTAATAGCAGCCTTCCAGTACCCAAAGGGGGTCTACAAACAGGCTGCAGAGGGACTGCTTGCAAAGGCCTACAGTGACAGGATAAGGGTCAAGCATTTGAAATTCATGAAGAGAAGATTTATATTCAATGTTAGGAACAAGTTCTGCACCACGAGGGTGGTTTCCCAGGGAGATAGTTGTCCCATCCCTTAAGATAATCAAGGTCAGGCTCCACGGGGCTCTGAGCAAGCTGATCCAGTGGAGGATGTCCCAGCTCTCCGCAGAGGTGGTTGAACTAGACAACCTTCGGAGGTACCTTGCAACCCAAACCATTCCAGGATTATCAAATACAACAGTTTTGCTAGATAAGTGCCCCGGCCAAGTTATCACAAAACTCTGTTAGATGTGTTCCTTCCTATGCAGTTCATCTTTATTGTAGTTGAAATTCTAACGAAAGCAAATGCTTTTCAGATGTAGAAACCTTGTCTAAGCACTTACAAGCAAACTTCAACTCCACAACTCAAAAATTACAAAGTGACAATGCTCCAAGTCAGGGTCTGCCCTTGCTTTCTCAAAAAGAAAAGTGCTGATTGTTAAGGTTAAATCTTTTAGAACATAGCAAACCAAAATGAAAATTGCCTGCGAAGTGGCCAGTTCCTCCTCCCAGGAAGATCTTGTTGGCAATGGAAAGTGTAATGTTCTCTAGAACTCTGAAGAGACAAAAAAATTGTAGAGTAGCTGCAAGTGAAACCTTGTAATATTGCCACATATTAACTTCTGTCATTGATTGACTGGAAAATTGATATATGCTTGTGCTTCCCACTGGTTCTTTAGGACAACTTTTAATAAGAAGCCTCTTTTAAGTTACAAGCCAGTCAAAATGCACAGCCCAACCGTGATTAATATTCTGCTGGACAACTGCTCTCCTGAATCCCCACCTCTCAAAACATTTAATATTGCTTTTTTTTAAGTGGGTTTTTCACTTCCTCCCTCATAAACACAGCAGGTAAGAACCTGCTTGCAAAAAAAAAATCAACCTAAGTAACACCTGAAATTTTTCATGTGAAAATTTCACCCTGGACATACCTCTGTGCTGTTATGCATATTGAAGTACAGCTGACATGTAAACTTACTTCCAGATGTAAATAATATTAGACAAAATAAGAAATCAAATGCAACAGGGTACAAGTGCAGCTGGTACTAGGTACTCTCTTATGGTGAAATGCATGAAAAAAATGACAAAGTTCCTGCCCATGAACAAAGGAGCACAGTGCATGGCACCATAAGGAAGAGATATCAGCATATCTAGTCTACAGTAAGCAAAAAATTTGACAAACTCAAATTTGTTAAGACGAATGTTCCAAGTAAGAAAGTCCTACATTTTAACTGAGCTCTTTTAGGCTCAGGCTAAGGCTACTGTGCAACTCAATTTCTGCATAAAGGCTTGATGTCCAGATGCACAGTTGTGAAACAAAGCTAAAACTTTGTTTGCCACTTCAAAAATGCATAATGTCAACATGTCCCAGCTGCCTTGTTTTAGAAGAAGCAGAACAAACTTTGCACTAATTGCTTTAATATCCCTATTATTAAAAGTTACTTTCAAGAGTGGTCACTGTTCTTACAGGAAGCCAATTACAAAAGCTATGGCTTAAATTAATAAACACCTGGCTTTTGTTTTGAAGTTTCTAGAAGTACAAAGAATTTGTCCCTCTGATATCACTGGGTACAAGCAGATGTGCAAGAGACAATAGTCTATGCACACTTCTGTTTCATTGAAGTGAGGTAAGATTCAAAATTAAGCTCATCTCCCCAGAGAAGCTGCTGTTATTCAGCAGGAATACAGACATCAAGAGCATTGAGTATTTCAAGTTGAAACACATTCTTTGTGGGGTCTCCCAGTAATCTCACAGGCAAGGTAAGCTATGAAAACCACATGAAGATAAAACACATGCTGTGTTCCACACACCAGAAATTAGTTTTTTTAATAGATCACATCGCAGTCAGAGCATCTCCTAGATCTCCTCAGGGAGCTGAAAGACAGGAGGGTGATGACACCTCTCCTTCCAGCTTCTCTTCACTTCTAATGATTTAATAACAATAAGTTCATCCCTTTCAACGTGCAGTCATAGTTGTCCTTAGTACTGCACAATGATGATCCAAGTTCCATCCCATTCTGCTCATCGGGTGAGCCATTGAGGCTCTAGAAGTCAGCTTCATTAAAAGACAATGATCTGCTACTGCTAACATACTTGAAATTTCACAAAGGAGTCATAAACCCAAAGAACAAATTTAGCTGCGAGTTTATCCAACGTAGCCTTGCAAAACAAAACAAGGTTTCAGATCAAAACCAGAAGCCTTAAACATACCTCAGTCTTCAGAAGCACTGAGCACCCACAGACTCCTACCAAAGATCATAGAAAACATTGGGTAGGCAGAGGGAATAAACAGAACAAAACTAGCCATCTAACCACACACTCAACTTCCTGGCAGATGATTTTAATACATTCAAAAAGAATACATAAACAGTCAAAATACTGACACTTGCTCTTACTGAATAGCAATATTTGAGTACTCTTAAAACATCAAGACTTTTTTTTTAACTTTGAGGTCATGCTGGGGAAAAAAAGAACAAACAAACAAACAAAAAAAACACAAAACCCCCAACCGAGCAACCACAACCAAAAATGCCCCCCCCACAAACCTCCCCAAGAACCTCCAAACAAAAACTGATACCCCCCCACACCCCGCCAAAAAAAAGAAAACCCAACCAAAGAAAACAGCCACCCAGAACAAAACCAACCAAAAACTGTAAGAGCATCAGAATACAAAGTCTAAAAATAAGCAGTACTAAGCTTCAAGGATATTTTGTCTATCTTGATGTCCAAATTGTAATTAAAAGCAACATGAAGCTCTAAATTATATCCTTTAAAGAACAGATGACACTGATAATTATAAGTTGCGTAAAATAACACTTGGAAATTTTCATATCCTGAGTGACTGAAAACGGACATTAATAAAACAGCAAGAGGCACAGTTCTTTCAACCACAGCATGAACAAATTCACTTCAGATGAGTGAAGCTCCATTAAATGAAGCTAGCACTCAACATGCTATTCCAGTCTCAAATTAAGAAGAATCAATCTTGTGGCTTAGAAAAGTAGTGTGTGGCACAACTGTGATTTTTTCTTTAAAATCTGAACACCTAAGACTACTTTAATGCAGACACATCTAAAGTAAAACACTGGGACAAGCCATAACCATTGTAAGTGCATCGGACAGGAGTCCTAGGTAGTCTGTAGCTTAAACATATACCCACATTTCCTCCCAAAATTAAGTGTTCACAAATGCCATACAGTGTTGCTCAAACAGCTTGTTTGTGCCAGCTTCTGAAAAGTCAGATAAACATTAATAGATTTCCATAAACTTTACTGTAAGAGGAAAAAAAAAACCCCACACAATATAGAAAAAGAGGGAAAACCACAATATTTAATCTAGGAAATCAATTCTCTTGTAATTCCAGTCACCAAAGACTTCAATACACAGAAGTCTTTTTAGATGGAAGAGCAAACACAGTCAGAGCTCATCCAAGCTGTTAACTGTCTTCACACAGTTCAATGCTATTGCTATTCAAGACTATCTTCGACAATTCTATTTTGTGCTCTTGAAAAAAATACTTGTCTCCCAATAAAAGCTTTTGCTCTGCTAAACAGAATTCCAGGAATACATGTTTATTTATAGTTAAAAAAAAATCACATTCCTCATATTAACATTGTACTACCAGGTAGATTGGTACACTTTGCTCTGTAAAACGTACACAGAGAATAGCTTTCAAACTACAAATAGTCTTTCTACAGATGGCATTGAGGTTTGGTTACTATGAAAATAGTGACTGCTGTACTCAAACTGCATAGATTTCAAAATACAGTACAAGTGCAACATTCAAATGTAAGTTTAATAAATGTGTTTTTCACGTCTCTAAGTCTTTTGTCTCCCCTGGCAGTTTACATCTACCTTGAAGCCAATGACTTTCCCATCCTCCCCACCTTGTTCCCAAACACTAAGCACTCACACACTCCTTATGGTAGGATTGCTCGTAAGTGATGCACTGCTGGCATTGTTTATTCCTCCATTCTGTTTACAAAGACAAAAGCATATACCATTTGTTTTAAAAGTAGGAACTTCAAGCCTACTGACCATTGACAGCGAATCTTCTAAAGGAATGCTTCAAATACTTCACTAAGAAAAGTGACTATGAAAATTACTTTTATTGCAACGAGTCCGTTCTGGAATGCCAAAACTCAAGGTAGTTTCAGCACTGTTAAAAAAAACCCACACAATAAAACCAGACTTCTGGTATTATAATAGCACAACTCCAATGTGTGTAAGAGCACAAGCTGGTTTTTTTTATTTTTCCCCATATATTACATGCCTTCCTCCCCTGTTTTTTTAAGTGGAGCTATAATCCATCAGTGAAACTAAATAAAATCACTTCAACTACTGACCTCTAGGAATCTAAAGTGTATTTACATTAAGATGTAAATTGTAAAATGTATTAACAAATGAATTAACAGTGTTGTACAGGTATATAAGCATATATATTCTTCTGTAACTAGAAGTAGTAGCAATCCCACTCCAAAGTGCTATTAACTCAGAGGGAAGCCTGCATACAAACTGAGAGACTTTATTTTCTCAGTTCACACGCATTCAGTGCATTTATGTTTATACACACACCAAGAGTTTTCATATTAGAATCAGCTGCAGCATGTTTGTTAGTTTTTATTTAGAGCTTAAAGTACAGAAGCCTAAGATACTAAAGGCCAGTGATGGCTAATGAAGAAGACTTTCATTCCATCCACAATTTACTTGACATTTTCATTTACATACCATCCATTTTATAAATCCACCACAAGCATGAAGCTACTAGAAGGAACGTGTGTCATCCTCCCTTCAAAAGAATCATCTAATAAGATAAATACGTTGCACTCAGCTAAGATCAGTTATTTGATATGGGAGGAAAGCTGTGCATTTTTACTGCACAAGGACCCTTTTAATGTCACTACTTTGCCTTTTGCTGATGCATTTAGTAACCAAACCTCAAACCACTAAAAATCAAGCCATAGGAGGAACTGCAGAACACAAGCTCCACAGATTTTAAAAAGGCATTCTTTCTTAACATAAGTATTATAACAAAAGTTAAGATGTGTACTGCCTACAACTGTTTAAATGTTATTTCCATTTACAGTATGTATTTACAAAAGAAATCTTTGAGCTGACTAAAGTACCTCATGTTGAGTCACCAATCACAGTACTAACTGGAACTAAGATATTTCATTATCAAAATGTCTTCCCACAATCACAAACCAGAAGATACACATATTATAGTAGATGTCTCCAGGCACTTTCCTATGCTTGGTTTTGTTAGATTTTTTTGTCTTCCTAGAAGACAAATTAACATAAATAATTATGTACTTTGAAACATAGTCATAAGCAGTCTAAGAATTAACAAAATCATTAACAAAATCATTAAAAAAGGCAACAAGCACCAATGTTATTCTTCAGAGTTGCATACAGATGAGAATTACCTAATGAGTAAACTTCCTTGTGCAGGTATCACTGCCATTACATTGGGTCTCAAAAAGCTGAACAAGTCAGTAAAACAGCATCACTGATGCAACAAATGTAATGACAGCACAAACAGCCACTCACTACTTACTGCTTAGTTCAATACCTACCTCGTTTCTTGTTGTAAATAATGTTCTTACACAACAGGTCATTGTGACAGAGTACCACTGGTGATCCTAAATTTGACAGTCTTTCCTTCATCCAGGTCATCTCTTCCTGAAGAACTTGAGGACTTGGAATATCACTTAAAAACCTTTTCAGGTACAAGAAGTTTGAGAGTTAATATTTAGTACTGTGTGTTCCATACCAAACACTTGAAATTAAGTAGCTTATTTCTCTCTACATTCTTTCTGCAAATAATTCAGACTCTCCCAAACCCCGTCCCCTGGTACAACAGCAGTCAAATTATGAGAGTTATTCGACTCACTCCTGTCCAAAAACTCAACTCTGAAGAGTCTGTGCAACAATGCAAAGATCAGGATATTGATTTTTGAATCAAATACAATCCTGCATATTTTTAAAGGAATAGAGATTAAAAGGGTTGCAGCACGAGTCTCATTCCCTTTTTGCCCACATTACTTCCTTCAAGGAGAAGGCACAACATTAAGTATTATTTGCATCTACATAAAGGAAACTTTCATTTTCAATCCTAACCACAGTAAATATGCCCAAGTCGACATTTTTTTCACCCACTTGGTTGATTAACTGCTCACATTTTCTTAAGAATTTTATGTTGCAGAACACAAACAATTCAAACAACTAGAATGCTAGAGCATTCTTTAGTTATAATGCAACAGGAGGGGCAGTTGGCATCACTGATTTCAATAAAGTCTCATTAGGAATGCTTTTAAGATGGAATCTGCTTCTTGAATGATACGAAGTTTGATGATATTGTGCAAGCACTTCCAAATTACGGTTTCATCTTAAAAGGCTCTGCTCCCCAAGAAGCACTATGTTCAACACAAGCTTTAGATTATAACAGAAATTATATTTAGGTTAAATGCTGTGTCTAGTTTTGCTGCTCCTCTCATGCTAATTTTCCAGTGACTGATGCTAAAGAGCCTCTAGATATTTTGTTATCTGCTAAGAAAACACCTCACAGTTTGAAATGCACATCAAGAGGTAAGTTGGGATGCTGAAAAAAGGTGCAATTAAATCCTTCAGCCCATTGTTCATACTCCACAATAGTGCAGGTCTAGAATGACTTTGCGGAAACCTCCTCCTCTGAAGCAGAAGCCACCCTTGGGAGTTCATCCCATCACCCAAAAATATCTTTTCATTAATTCTACTTTCACATAACCCAGTTTTGGACACATTAATGAAGTGAACTGCACAGCTAAGAAGTGCAGGTCAGAATAAACACCGTGCAGGAAATACGCTTTTAGTATTTCACTCTAGAACGCAGGTCTCAGTTTGAGGCTGGCAGTTCTCATAAGAAACTGTCAAGACAACTATGAAAAAAACTATGGTCAAGTCTTCACAAAGAGTAAAGAAAACCACCGTTGTTTAAACATGCAATCAAAGCAAGAGCTGTATTTGTGCATACACACGTCCCCTACAGCAGATGATTTACTCCATGTGTTTAACATACATGCAGCTACTCCAGTATACAAAGATCAAAACAGTACTCAAGCTTGTTCAAACTTAATATATGGTAACACTTTTTGGTTTAAATGTTTTAACTCTTCAACCAGAAAGAATGGGAAGTCAGGAAAACACGTACTGAAATACCTACCTTTTATTTACTTCTTCATCTGCAAACTCTGTGGGTATGAGAGAGAAGTATTTCCCCATCTTCAGCCACAGATTAGATTTAGGAATCCATCCATTGTGTGCATGAATAGTATGGATTTTAGCAAGCTGTCTAGCAATGAGTCTAAAAAAAAATTAAAGTTATATTTAGATGTATGACAGTATCCTATTTTTCCCAGCAACAAGAGAAGACAACTATAGTGTATTTAACAAAAAAAATAGGTTAACAAAAATGCAGCAGAGGAACCCAAAGAACGTTAAACAGAGCTACACAGCATCTTTTAAGACTGAAAAGGTAACTGCTTTAAGAAGGGTAGGCAGAGAGAATGGAGCTCAGATATAAGTAAAAATATTTTTGTGCTGCAAATACTATTCAACATGCTTATCTTTAGAAGAGCTGACTCAAATTAGCTGCCAACCCCATCACATTAACTATGTCCATAATGGCAACACACAAATGGTTAAATACTCATGGTATGTAGGATGTCTAAAAGGCAAATCGAGGGTGCTGGGATTGTTCAGCCTGAAGAAGGTTCCAGAGAGACCTGATAGTGGCCTTTTAATACCTGAAGAGGGCCTGCTAGAAGGCTGCAGAGGGACTGTTAGCGAAGGCCTGCAGTGACAGGATGAGGGACAAGGGTTTGAAATGAGAGGACATTTAGATTGGACGTCAGGAACAAGTTCTGCACCACGATGGTGGTGCAACGCTGCAACAGGTTGCCCAGGGAGTTGAGGCCCCATCCCTGGAGATACTGAAGGTCAGACTGGACAAGACTCCAAGCAACCTAATATAGTGGAGGCTGTCCCTGCTGACTTCAGGAGGTCCCTCCGAACCCAAACCATTCTATTATATGGTCTTCTGAGGAGGAATCAAGGATCATTTGTTCAGCACTGAACTACCACGTCAACTAAGACAACAGTGAGCTGTAACAAATGTGAACACTGATTTAGCGTAGGGCTTACAGAAATACTTTCCTACCTGCTCATAAACCAGAGATCTTTTGGGCCTGACAAAGCACTATAAATCAGATCAACGAAATCATTAAAGCTTACCTGAAAATATCTGGATTGCATACGTGCTCTGGATCCAGTGCCTCTCCTTGCATGAACTCATAGCACAGGCCATTATTGAAAGTACAGTACAGCTGGGGTGCACAGCCATGGGCCTGCAACACACGGAAGCTCTTCACTTCCTCATCTCGATCTACTAAGAGCTCTGTCTTATTTCCATAGATACGAACTAGAACGACGTCATCTGTTATCTCGCCCACATAGCAGCCAATTAATTTATTGGTGATTCCATCTGTGAACAGCTGGGAAGTTTTTAAAAAAAATATATTAAAAACACATTTTTAACGTGTAGGAGAATGGAACTATTCTTTAGTCCACAAAGCACAGATGTTTACTAGACCGAGCATTAAGAAAAAAAGTAATTGTTAAAATGCAGGAAAGTTACCCAAAAAAATTTAAAGACTTTTTTCACCAGCAACGCATGAAAAGAAGAGGAAAGCATGCTACAGTGAACTACACTCAAAGGGCAGTAATTGACAATTCAATGAGTTTCCACGTAATCATTCTGAAGCTGATGAACGACTGAAATCAATGCCCCAAAAAGGCAGCAATCCTGAACTAGAACAAAAACTCCTGAGTACAGGCAGTACCAAAACAGAAGCAATTTTGATGCATTTTGGAATTTTAGTACTTGCTGACCAGCAGACAAACAGTAAAAGTTACTTCTAGAGTTCCACACAGCCACTTCTTTTTAAAGCAAGTTTCAGGTCAGAAAGAGTTCCAAGTTAAACAGTCATCATCTCCCCACTACCTGTAGGAATTGTTAGCAATCAGTAAAACACCGAAGTCACTTTGAGAAAGTACTTACAGCTCAAGACTCTAGCCTTCAACGTCAAGTACCATACCAAACTTCAAAGCTTCTGAGAAGACTCACTATCCTCCCCCTTTTTTCACTTTGTAACTGGTTCATGCCATTTAAAAAGATTTTTTAAAGCATTTTAAGTCCTGCAATCTACTGGATTTTGCAACCACTCTAGTCACTGATGCTTAAACATATTGAAGTTTCTAAAAAATTAAGAGCATTATTTCAGCATTATGTTTACATCTACTGACAATCTATTCAGTGTCTTTCAAATAATAATGGATATGCAAGTTGCCCGCTAGGCAGGGGAGGGAGAGAAAGTGCAGAACTGAAAAAAAACAAACGCAAAAGAAACCCAAATGCCGTTTCTTAACTCCTTTTACATTTGACGATGAGGCCTGAAATAGTTACTATACAGGCTGAACTCCTGCAGATGCTACCCGACAAGCAAACCAGATACTGAGTTACTGAGCTGTGTGTATCCAGTCACTTGTAGCTATGCATTTAAAATCCCACTCCACGCCTCCAAGAGTAACACAGCAGTTCTCAGTCTCCTACAATTCAGGACAGTTTCACAGCTCAGAAAACAGATGCTTGACACACTCAAACTCTTTGCACTTTGCCAACTTGGACTGAATGTTTGAACTACTCATATTAAGTCCATCTGTTAGTAAGTGACTAAAGGACAAGCTATTAACATTCTCGTCTGACAAGCAATATCATGAGCAAGAAAAATATTTTTTGTAAGTACTGAACAATCTCCTGCAGTCTCAAACATAAGCAAACAATTTCAAGTCAAGATTCTCACAGTAACTGTAATTTATATTCAGGTTTTTGGGTTTTTTTTGTCTTTACAGTCATGCCACTTCTCCCACTCTGCTGCCTCCAAAATCCTGACTAAAACATAGTAAAAAAAAAGTTGCCAGTGGCTTTTATCCAGAGGCAACCTGAAGACCCTGAAAACACTTTTTAGTTCCCAGTTGCAACAGAAGTCAGAAAAAACAGCTGAGAAATGAAACATGGTTTCCAGAATTCAAGTGCTCAATGACTACAGTTTAAATTCCATATTTACTTATGTCCATCCACATATCCTCCCCTGTCTTTTTCTTCAAGCTCTAAGTAAGGTCTAAAACAAAAATACCGATAAATGGAGCCATCTGTTGAATTTCAGATCTTATACCAAACCCTAACACAATGAAAGCATATTGTTATTAATAACACATGTCAACAGCAGGCAACTTCTGTTCAGGAATCGCCTCTGAGGGTGGTGAGACATTGGAACAGGTTGCTCAGGGAGGTCACAAATCTGCCCTCCCTGGAGGTGTTCAAGGCCAGGTTAGATGAGGCCTTGAGCAACCTGGAAGGTGTCACTGCAGGGGGATTGGAAGTAGATGATTTTCAAAGTCCCTCTCAACCTAAACCATTCTATGAATCATTTGTTACAACCTTGGACGGTTCAGGTGGATTTTTTGCTAGCATTTTGTTTTGCTGAAGGTTTTGCAGTTGTTTTGCATTTATTGTAGGGTTGGAAGTATTTTTAAGCAAAAATAGTCAAAGTTGGATTTTTTTTTTTTTTTTTTTTTTTTAAAAATAATAAAAAAATANCCTTTTTTTTTAAAAAAAAAAAGTAAAATTTGGTTTTTTTTTTTTTTTTTTTTTTTTGCAAATCAATGTAAAAGTACTGATTCCCATGTATTTTAGCATAAACCCAAAAGTAACTCAAGAAACTGAAAGAACATTTTGTGGAAGTTATCTGTGCTGAGCTGTCAATCAAATGAACAAGTACCTTGTCTGCAATACTTGAGATTCAAAGATTGCATTGGGTTGGAAGGGACCCTCAAAGGTCAGCTTGTCCAAACTCCCTCCAGTTATCAGGGAGACCTCCAACTACATCAGGCTGCCAAGGGCCACATTGACTTTCATCTTTAATGTCTCCAGGGACAGGCCTTCAACCACATCCCTGGGCAGCCTGTTCCAGCATTTCACCACTCTCACTGCGAAGAGCTTCCTCCTGATGTCCAACCTAAATCTGCCCTGCTCCAATTTCCAACCTTTGACCCCCCAACCCCCAAACCCACAGGCCCTTCTAAACAGTCCTTCCCCAGCCTTCCGGTAGGTTTCCTTCAGATACCGAAATGTCTTCCCAGAGCCCTCCTTTCTCCAATTCTTTCAGCCTGTCCTCGTAAGAGAGGTGCTCCAGCCCTCTGATCATCTTTGCCACCCTACTCTGTCTCTCATTTTGGAGGCCCCAGAGCTCCAGTACTCCAGACAAGGTCTGATCAAAACAGAGTGGCAGAATCACCTTTCTCAACCTGCTGGTCACACTTCTTTTGATGCAGCTATTGGCCTTCTAGGCTGCAAGTACATATTGCTGGCTCATGTCCAGATTCTCATCCACAAGTACAACCAAGTGCCTTTCTGCAGGGCTGCTCTCAATCAGAATGAGACTTCTGAAAAATGGAAATGAAACTTCTAACATGTAACATTAGTAGAAGTTTTTATTCTGTCACTGACAGAGATGAGAAGTTCTGCTGAAATAAGGACCAAAACCAGTAAGTGCAAAATTCACTAGTTCCTCTGAAGGAACATAGTACATTTCTAGAATGGCAAAGGTAACAAACAAAACAAGCAGTAATTTCCTACTATTTCAAACCACCAGAACTTGTGTTACCATTTGCTGTTTCTAATGAAACAATCCCCTAACCAAGCTTGCCTTTCTCTCCATACAAAACTGTACTTTTGTCAGAAACAACTTCAGACATGAAGTAGTGCTGATGGTTTAAGTGATGATTGGACCATTAGGTGGATTGGTAACTAGCTCAACAGCAGAGTTCAGAGAGTTATAATTAGCAGCACAAAGTCCAGTTGGAAGCCTGTAGCCAGTGGCGTTTCCCCAGGGATCAATATTGGATCCAGTTTTGTTAGGTATCTTCATCAATGACTTGGATGAGGGGATTGAGTGTACCCTCAGCACTTACTGATGATACAAAACTGGGAAGAGTGGCTTATACACTGGAAGGCTGTGCTGCCACCCAATGACAGCTGAGTAAAGGCGAGCCTTGTGAAGTTCACTAAGGACAAGTGCAGAATTCTGCATCTGGGGAGGAATAACACCAGGCACCGTCCAGCTGAGAAGCAGCTCCATGCAATAACATCAGACACCATACTGCTGAGAAGCAGCTCCATGGAGAAAGACTTTGGAGTTCTGATGGACAGCAAATTAACCACGAGACAGCAATGCATCCTTGTAGCCAAGATGGCCAATGTCATGCTAACATATATTGAGAAAAAATTATGTCCAGCAGGTCTAAGGAGATTTTTCTCCCTCTACTCTGCCCTGGTGAAACTACTACCTGTAGTAGTACTGTGTACAGTACTGTGTACAGTTTTGGGCCCCTCAATCCGAGAGGGACAGGAATCTGATGGAGAGTCCAAGAGGATTGCAGAAGTTGAACACCTCTCCTGTGAAGAAAGACTGAGACACTTGGAGCTGTTTAGTCTTGAGAAATCTGAGAGGGGAATCTTACCAGTGTCTGTAAATCTGAGGGGTGGGTGTCAAAATTAAAGTGTCAGGCTTTTTTCAGTAGTGCCCAGTGATAGAACAAGGAACAGCAGGTACAAGGTGGAACACAGGGAGTTACACCTCAACAAAAGGAGACGCTTCTTTACAGTGAGTGTGACAGAGCACCGGAACAGGCTGCCCAGAGAGGTTGTCAAGTCTTCTATGGATGCTTCCAAAACCCACCTGGGTATGTTCCTGCACAGTCTACCCTGGGGGAATCCTACTTTGGCAAGGAGGAGGTGGACTCAATCTTTCAAGGTCCTTTCCAAACCCTAACATTCTATGATTCCGTGATGCAAAGCAGCAATAAGAATTTGACTGGTTTATGTTGTTAAACTTCTGGCCACTGTACAGCTTTCGTAATGCTGCACAGGTCTATTATCCCCTTAAAACAAATCTCATTAGTGTTAACAACAAGAAATCTACAACAAGGAAATTGGACTCCCTCAACTGATAATTTAGAAACTCTACTTCTTATTAACATCTATTTGTAACATGCTGCTACAAGTAATTATTTATACCCAGAAGCATTTTTAGTTATTACTTCTTAAAAAGGCAGAGAGTTTGCTTACTTCCCCAACAACATTATTCTGAGCAGACACTTTTCATATTCCACTGTGAGAAAACATTTCTTGTTTTTCTAGCAGTAAAAGAACTCAATACTCATTTTATTATTTTACTCAGGACACCTTTACTGTAACATTTAAAGAATCATCTTTGAATACCTTGCCAGAAACAATCTGAAATTCAGCAGAGTAACACAAGAGCTCCATAATAAAGCATCAGTCACACAACATAAACAGAAAATGGACTCTGATGACATAGATAAGATGATCAATAAACTCTTCAGGCCACGTGAAAGAAGATGGAAGAATCTACGGAATGTTATGAATAGCAGATAGAAAATCCTGGGAACAAAAATAAATTAAGGAAAAAAACCACCAATGCCACACACCACAACAACAATGTGAGCAAACAGAAGCAAAAAAAATTATGCAATGCATTAAAAAAAAAAAAGGGTACAACCAGCACGATTCTACTATTCCTATAATCCGCAAAAATTTCATTACCTTGATAAGTACTTATAACATTGTAATATGTACTTGCAGGTGAGGTCACACAAAGCTAAAATTCTGAAAACATTTCTGGAAATGCTATTTATACCAGCCCACAATTCAAGACTTTCTAGCTGTTGGAAACAAACACAAGCCATTTACTAAAATGCAGAAGATGAGGAAGCTACAAATAAGCTTTATTCACCCAAATGTAGTCTCAGGAAGCAGCACATGGTAGAAACAAGATAGGCCAAGCAAGACCAGGAATAGAAGAGAAAAATGCAAGCAAGACATGAAGCATCTTTGAGACAGTTTATCTTTAAAACATTCTATCAGCAAGGATCAGGTGATTAGATTCCTGAAAAGTGCATGTGATATAAATGTTCCCATCTCATAGGTAGGTCCGGATGATCCCACTGTGGGCAGTTTCAATCTCAGTGAAACAATTGTTTATATTCTGGTCAAGGACAGAGCTAAGAGAGGAATTAAAACAATGAGAAATCAGGATGTGGAGGGACATCTTTAGCAAGTTTACCCGTGCACATGAAGAACACCCTTTAGCCAACGACAAGAAGCAGAAGAGCACATGGACAACGTAGATGGCCAGTCGTATGCATTGGTGAGGCATGTGATCAGTTGAACAGGTAAAAAGGTGCCTGAGAGGTAAATAAAGCAGCTCCTGCATGAAACCAAAAGCAGTCACTGCTTTGTCCATTACTACTTCATGGCTACAGGAATGCAGTTCCAAAAAGCTTATGTGTGATCCTATTGTCCTAAGTGTTCAAAACAAGAATGAGAACAAAATTATGATCACATGTAAGAAGCATGATCAGACAGATACAAAGCAACACAAGGCCAAGTAGAAAGCAATTATCACATATGGAAGAGATGTAAAACCAAGCATATCTTTTTCCTCTAGACTTAGTACACTCATAGAAGGAGAAATATACAAAGCATTATCCTATTCCTAGAGAAACAGTGACAAAGTTTCAGCATGAACAGAGATTCCTGATTCTGCTGCACATTAGGCTCCTCTGAAAGGAGCAGACTTTTCATACATGCTGCTTTAATTCTCACAGAATTTCAAGTTCATATTGTAAAATGTAACTTCATTTTCTGGAAAAGTACTGTTCACACAAGCACATTTGCAAGTATACATCTCTCAAGAGTTTAATTTCTTGCACCAGGACTAGGTATTTCTCCATCTCTGCGTTCAGTAGCTATTAATAAAAGGACAACTACTGGAAGATGTAGACTTTAGGTCAATGCTCATATACTCAGCATAGCTTACAAGAATCGCTTAAAGGTCTCCAGTTTCTGGAGCCATATATTTTAGATCATTGCATTCACCAGGTGAAAGACATTGTCCATGTGCTGGTCAGCTGACAAGATCATTTGGTGTTAAAAAATACCAAGGCTAGCAGGAAACTGCTAAGTTAACAGCACCATTCTCCGGCAAGTTTGGCCACTGGCTGAACTATCAGTTTTCTGCTGAACCCTTGGGATGCTCTTCCATAACAGCAGCATGGACAGAACAACACCATTGCTACCTACACTACATAGCATAGCTTAAGCATCTTTTTGGCTACCAAGCTATTAGCTGCAGCTCCATGGCTTCCTTCATGGTGTGAGGTTTTAACTGGAGTTTCGCACCCTTCATACTCTCATTATAAATATAATCTAAAAATTACATTCTATACTATGGAATGCTATAAATACTATGAAATGCTACAAATGTCACCCCTTGCAAGATACTCATTCCAATTTGAGCACTTAATTTATTTTTTTTTTTGCTTATGTCAGAAGAAAATTCCATGGAGAAATAACCTATTTTTCTTCCTCTTTTTGAAGAATATTCTCCTACTTCAAAACAGACAGCACCAGGTATCTAGTTAAGACTTCTGAAGTGGTGAATTCTTTTAGATCTTTTTACAGATTTTGCAACACTGATGAAAGCACTTAGGCATATTTAAAAAAAAACAAACTAATGGAAAAGGAATCTAAGACTTTAAGAATTCATCGAGTGCTCCTCCCTCTGGATGACTTTGACATTAAAAGGTCATGATAACAATGGAGAGAAAAAAACAGGAACCAGCTTAGACAGCTAACTTCCTTTCCAGTGTTTAGGGACTCTAGTGTAAGTAACACGCCATTACATAGTCAGGTTCAAGCTATGCCTAAGCAAATATCCATCTGTACTTAGAACCAGTCATCGATACAAACACACCTATATCATACACAACTAGATTCCATCGTGCACTGTGACGTGGCACCTCACTGACAGCAAATATCACCACATGTACAATTGCTGCCCCACCCACTGATACCACCAAAAAAAAAAAAAATTGACAAAAAGGGATTCTCAAACTTCATTGGAAACATGGAGAAACCAACTCGTCTTCAAATGACACCTAATACTACCTACATGTCCCACATAGTGTGGCATTGTGTCCCAGGCACATCTCAAATTGCAGCTCTTCCACCACACAGCCCCAACACAGCCCATTCTGCAACTCTAACTTTTCTTACACTTTCCCTCACTCAACTTCTCCATTTAGAGACATCAGCACCTGTGACCTCAGTCTTCCCTAACCAAATAATGGTGTAAATTAAAAGCATTTTCTTTTTCCACCAACAAAACCAAGGAGCCTTTATTCTCAGTGTTAAAGACAATTTCAGAGTGGAGCAAAATACATTTTTCCCTGCACCATAATATTACTCTGCAGAGAGGAAATTACATATTAACCTGCCAAGTTCTTCATTATTAACACTAGATCTAGAATAGGTCATGGGATAGAAGAAACCAGAATCTGCACTCACCTTCCCCTACTTATCAAATGCTAATCTTCAAATACACAGAACCATAGTAAGTTAGGGGTTGGAAGATCCAGTCCAACACCCCTGTCAGAGCAGGATCACCTAGAGCTGGTCACACAAGAACACACCCAGGTGGGTTTGGAATGTCTCCAGAGGAGAATCCACAACCTCTCTGGGCAGCCTACTCCAGGGCTCTGGCACCCTCACGGTAAAAAATGTCTCTCCTTACATTCACCTGGAACCTCTTCTGCCCCAGCTTGCACCCATTGCCCCTTGTCCTATCACTGGACATCACTGAGCAGAGCCTGGCTCTGTCCTCCTTACACTTCCCTTCACATCTTGCTAAACATGACTGAGGTCACCCCTCAGGCTCCTCTATGCCAAACTAAAGAACCTCAGCCTTTCCATTCCTTTAATCATCTTTGCTGCTCTTTTGTGGAGATTCATTTGTTAGCATCATCATTCAAATACTAATAAATGAATCTCCATAAAAGAGGAAAAGTAACATTTTATAGTAGGTAACAGATTCAAAATTATTATTTTAATTAAGAAGTGTGATACAACCTCTGAGGCAGTAAAAAAAGTTTTTGTATTTCATTACCAAAGACTCCTCCAGAGTATAAAATTTGGAATGTCAACTATCACAATCGAAAACAAGGTCTGGCTGAGTTACAGTAACTATTTTTTAAAATAATTTTTTAATGCAACTGTTTCTTCTGTTCACCATGGCCAATTTCTAAACCTAGCAGAGAGTGAGCTTTACAAATTTGGATAGAGGACTCCAGAGACCCTTTCCAACCCAAACTACTCTACAAATCTATTACTAAAATCAGCTACTGATTTAGTTTTGATCCAGTTACTGAATCAGAGTCAACTACTGGAAAAAAATTGGTTTAATGATACTCTTTTGTATTACTGTAAATCAGAGACAGCAAATCAATAATTTAAGAGTTAGTAAATACAACACCCATTTCTACAGTGTTTCTGGTACATCTTCCAAAGAGAACTGCACAGAGTATCTACATAAAAATAAGCATTTAGACTGGAAAATTTTGTTTCTCCTTACCAGTGCAAAAGAACTTTAATATCTGCACTATTACTCAGTGATGATATTCACACATAACTTGAGATACAGGAAATGTATTCCAGCAGAGCTTTTCTCAATGCTGCAAATAATTGGTAATGCTTTAGGATTCCATAAACTTTCTGATAAAATAACACATTAAAAGGACAATTAAAGCACTGAAGATACTAATTATTTTCATCCTGTGTCCTATACTTACATTCTATGAAATGGTGCAGAATTTTTTAAAAATGTTAACGTATTTTAGATAACTTTAAAATCTTAAAAGAAACTGATGATTATGCATTACAATTTTTAACTATACTGTTTCGAAATTATTTAGCTGACTAAACAATTTGACACAGAACAGTAAAAGTTAATTAACTTCTCTTGTAAAAGTTAAGTCAAACTCTTGACTCTTCAACTTCTTCCTAAATATTACCATCCATGAAGTACCAAGAGCAAAGGTAGCTAACAGCATAGTTGAACAGAGGAAGCAGCAGTTTGTTCCACCCACTGATGTTCTTTGTCTTCTTTGCTATAATGCTGTTTGATTAGTCAAGCATATTTTCCACATAATACATGGCTCTCGTCTTCATCTCTCTCCCGAACATTTGCCTTAAGAGGCTCTTAAAAGGAGCAATCTTTCATTTCAGCATCTAACACCTTACTATATGTGATGCAGCAGCAATGATGATAATACAACTAGTTTCAAGTCACACTCATTCTTAGTCCTTACCAATGCACAGCAGTTTAATCAGACTAGGATGTTCCTCTGCTGTGAGGAACATGAAAAAAAATGTGAGCTCCAATGTTTTGGTGCTAACTCGTTGAAACAAAACTCAGGCAATTTTTAAGACAGAAGCTTCTAACCACAGACAGTAGCCTATTGCTTTATTATTGCATGACCAGTCAAGTGAGTCCCTGGACCTCACCAGTGGTAGGGGTGGTTTTATTCTGAGAATGTGACAGAGGAAAGAAGCAGCATTTATTTTCTTGAACATACTAGAATTTTCCCAAAAGGTTAGAGTCACCTCTCTTAAATAAGAAAATGTTTTATTTATTAGCAACCCTATATGAATGAGGAAAAAAAAAAATTAATTCCGTAGAGAATTATCCTCATCAGAGAGCTAAAGGAACAAAAGCATGTTTACGTAGTCACCAAGAAGCAAAGTTCAACTGGATGAGCCTCATGAGCCCCTTCCAACTAGAGACATTCTATAATTCTATGAACTCTGACAACGCTTTTTACAACCGACATGTTGTAAAGCTATTTTCACCACATCTCAAGATGCTGGGACTGTGCTTTAACTTACAGCTACAAATCTCAAATAAATTACTATTAAAAAACCTCCCTAGCTTTGTTTTCATACTAACTCGACTGGCATATGTCAAATTTCCTTTCCTATCAAGTACCTGCAGTACGTTTCACTCAATCTGTTATGCTCTCAATGTGCTTTTTTTTTTTTTTTCCACCCAAATTAGCTCCTGCAGCTCTCTTCTGAGGAAGTTCACTAAAGACATCTCCGCATATTAGCAACTGCAGCTTAACAGCTGATAATAAAACGCCCAACTAAACACACAGGCTGCAACTGAACTCCTGTTTCAGCCAGGGAAATCGACTGAAGACTTGCATGAGGCCAGGTTAAGCATGCTCTAGAAGCACAAAAGGAGCCAATCCTCAAGCAGATGACTCGTCACAAATATGAACGACTGCTCATCCAGAGGACACCAGAGACTAAGCGGCGACACTTCTGCATACGGTCAAGGCTAAGAGATACAAGCAAGGACGCCGCTTCTCGAGACAGCGTCAGCCTAAAAGCAATCCCGTATGGAACCCAAGACGTATATTTATGTTTATTTATGACATACGACGGCAAGGGCTCCGTAGCCGATGGAGCCCAGCGGAGCGCCCCGGCGGCCGTTAGCTCAGCAGCCGCCCTCCCGCCCCTCCAGCCTGCAACTGCAGCGCGGCTGCAACCACCCAACCACCTCCTCCTCCGCCTGCCTTTCCCCTCCTTCGCCCCGGGGAGGAGGGACGTGCCTCACCGCTTTACGAACACGCCCTGCTCAGCACGGACCCGGCAAGGGTGAAGCTCGTAAGGCCCTCCCCTTTCCCTCCCTCGTCCACAGCGCAGCCCATAGCCCCCCGGGCAGATACCGGGTGTTGTGTGTGCGGCAGAGGCCAGCCGAGAGCGGGCTGAATTCGACTCTCTGCAAACGGGGAGAGTCGAGTTCGCACGAAAGGAGGAAGATGAAAAGGAACGATACGGAAGGAGAGGGGGCAGGGGATGCTGCCGTGCTGACACGCCCCGCCGCCAGGCTGCCTAGCAAATGGGGCTCAGCGCAGGGGGCTGCGTTTGGAGAGCTAGAAGGAAGGGGGAGGGGAGGAAACGAGGCGGCGGCAGCTCCCCCGCACAATGGCCGCCCGCCCTCCCCCCTTCCTTCCCCTCTTCCTTTCCTCCCTTCCCAAGCTCGGGCTGCTGCATCCCCCACCAGGGACTGGGTGCAGGCCCCGCTCCGCGCCCGGCCTCCTCCTACCTGCAGCGTCACCTTCTCGGGTCTCCAGTGGGGCCGCAGGCGGCGCAGGAGCTGCAGGGCGCCCTGGCGGTAGCCGGGCCCCTCACGCTCGCTGACGGTGATGTCCAGCTTGGGCACCTCTGGGGAACCGGGCGGGACATGGATGTAGTTGGCCATGACGACGGTCGGTCAAACGGGACAGAGCACGAAGTGACAAGGGCAAGTGGCTCTCACTAACGTCTCCTCCGCAGCACAGCCGGCAACTGAGGGGGAAATTTCCAGTCTGGCTCTCGATAAAGCGGCTCCACCTCCCCCAGCTGCGGCGCGGAGCAGCCTGGGAGAGCGGGCGGGGTCTGGGGGCGCCCTACCCGCTGCCACCGCTGCGCCACTCACCTGCCCTCCCGCACCTCCCTCCCACTTGCCAGCGCCCGCAGCCGTGAGGCAGCCCAGGGGCGGTTAATAAAGCTGCTCGCGGCTGCGGAGGGGCAGAGCCTCCGCTTTCCTCTCCCCGGGCGAATGACTGATTTGAATCAGCCTTTGAGTTATCTGCTGCGGTTAATTTTTGCCTTTCGATTCTGCGCCAGCCTTCGTAACGCGCCCTTTTGTCTCCTCCGTTCCGCTGCAGGGTGTACACCTTGCCTCATCAGCTGGCTCCGCTTTCCCGGTTCCAGCTCGTTGTAGTTTGATACCGTCAGCGGCCCTCGGGGCACTCGAGGAGGTATCCCGCTACGTACTGCCTTAATTAAGATTTAAACGTCTTCATAAGGGTCATCATGAGCAGTACAAAGGAAACAAAAAAA
>VWZI01007901.1:359746-387911 GCA_013396835.1 Psilopogon haemacephalus
GATATACAATCCTGTGTCGTTTAGAAATGCTTTGATTCTACCCCTGATGTGCCTACAAGTAAGCGCCTGCGTCCCATCACCGTGTCTGAGCTGCCCACAAAACCCTGAAGAGTGAACAAGTTTTGCCTGTTATAGAATCATGGAATCATAGAATGGTCTAGGTTGGAAGAGACCTCAAAGATCATCCAGTTCCAACCCCCTGCCACAGGCAGGGACACCTCCCACTAGAGAAGATCGCTCAAGACCTCATCCAGCCTGGCCTTGAACACCTCCAGGGAGGGAGCAGTCACAACCTCCCTGGGCAACCTGTTCCAGTGTCTCACCACCTGCACTGTGAAGAATTTCTTCCTAACATCCCGTTCAAATCTCCCCTCTGCCAATTTGAACCCATTCCCTCTTGTCCTGTCATAACAAGACCTTGTGAATAGTCCCTCCCCAGCCCTCCTGTAGGCCCCTCTCAGACACTGGTAGGCTGCTATAAGGTCGTCCCGAAGCCTTCTCTTCTCCAGGCTGAAAAGCCCCAACTCTTTCATCCTGTCCTCATAGCAGAGGTGCTCCAGCCCTCTGATCATCTTTGTGGCCCTCCTCTGGACTCTCTCCAATAGTTCCATGTCCTTCTTGTGCTGGGGGCTCCAGAATTGCACACAGTACTGCAGGTGGCGTCTGACGAGAGCAGAGTAAAAGCAGGTTTATTAGGTTAGCCTAAGACGCCAGAAGTACACAAGCAGGAAAATGGTCACTCTCTTCCCTAAATAATTGCTACACTAAGTAGGCCCAAATCATGGCAAAGGGGGCATAATTTATGCTCAAAATTAATAATGCTGTGAGGGAAACAACTACTTCTACAGGTTTGCTTCCCATTAGTTTCCTGTGGACCCCTATCCCAAAAGTGCAGTGCGTTAGTAACCTGTCCCCTGTGTCATCTACAACTGCTTACTTGTGGATATGTTTTGTTTTTTTATCCAGAGCTGCTGTTGTCACCAGTGAGTTTTGCATGACCCCACTTACAGAACTGCAGCATCGCTTCCATTCCTATTAACTCTGAACACCTCATCTTAGCCCAGTATTTCTTCAGTCACCTGTATGCCTTTCACCTCAGACAGGTAGAATCTTAGAATCAGTCAGGGTTGGAAGGGACCACAAGGATCAGCCAGTCCCAACCCCCCTGCCATGCCCAGGGACACCCTACCCTAGATGAGGCTGCCCACAGCCTCTGCCAGCCTGGCTGCAAACACCTCCAGGGATGTGGCCCCAAACACCTCCCTGGGCAACCCATTCCAGCCTCTCACCACTCTCATGCTCAACAACTTCCTCCTCACATCCAATCTGAATCTCTCCACCTCCAGCTTTGCTCCGTTCCCCCTAGTCCTGTCACTACCTGAGAGCCTAAAATTCCCTCCCCAGCTTTTCTGTAGGCCCCTTTCAGATCCTGGAAGGCCACAATAAGGTCACCTTGGAGCCTCCTCTTCTCCAGACTGAACAGCCCCAACTCTTTCAGTCTGTCCACATAGGAGAGCAGCTCCAGCCCTCTGAGCATCCTCGTGGCCCTTCTCTGGACACGCTCCAGCATGTCCACATCCCTCTTGTAATAGAGGCTCCACAACTGGATGCAGTACTCCAGGTGGGGTCTCACCAGGGCGGAGTAGAGGGGGAGAATCACCTCTCTTGAGCTGCTGGCCACACTTCTCCTGATGCAGCCCAGGATCAGACGCTTGGAATAGTCTGTCAACAAATTTTCAAGTCATTTTCTTCTGAAACATTTTTTGTGCGTTCCTCATGATCGTTATTCTCAGTATTCTTTTCCGTCTGAACTTTAGTTCAGACCAAGCGTTAAAAAGCTTTAGAGCCAGGAATCTATCTTTGTGATGCTTCAGAACCCCAAAATTTTCTTCTGTTGTATCGGAACAAAAATTTAATGTTTATGGCTTGATGTGATGAGTGTAAATATGCTACGTACTATTAATGGCCTTGTTCTATCAGGGGTTAAAAGGGTAAGAACAGAGGGGCCTGAATCACTAAAATGCCATAAAATTTCCAGATCTCAATTCTATACCTTGAGTATATTTCCAGTGAAATATGCTTTTAACTTTCCTTTGCTCCCCAATTTTAAAAAAGAGTAAAAAATTAAAAGTTTCAAGTCTTATAAGCCTTTTTTTTCTAGTGATCTTGCATCTGTCTTTTATATACACTGACTCACCACTTTCTTAAAATCTTCTTTCTCCATCTAACCTGATTGGATGTACCCATTTCTTCCATTAGCCTTCTGCCCTTTGTTGTTCTTTAAAAGTGAGGACATTTTGAAAGTTAAAGTTTTTTAAAGTATTTTTAAAATATTATTTAGGGAAAAAAAAAAAAAAACCAAACCCAAACATCCAGTTCTTTAAATACACTCACCTTTATATATTGTTCAGTCCTCCTGTAAGTCAGTTATTACCATAGTAGCATGATCTCACTCTGATCAAGTATGTGACACATGGCACCCTCTGATTCTGCTCAGGCAATTTGGTAGATGGTAAACTAAGGCATTTATGGATTAAGGGCAAAGTGACATTTTTGCTGAAATGCGAGAGCAAAGGTTGAGTGCTCCATCTCATGTATGTCCATTTCAAGAAGAACGGCTGTAAGCAGATTCCTGCTGCTTGCTACTACTGAACGTAATACTTCTACCAGGAGCATTATGTTCAGAATCTACCAGTAGATTCTTACTACTGCTGAACATAATATTTGCACCAGAAGCTTTCAGTTGTCAAATGTGAGACGCCTTGCTAATTTACTCAAACCTGGCTAGATTTCTAGAGGTCAGCTGTAAGTGTATTTTAAACATAAAGAGGGGAAGTTGGAGCGGTCATGGTGCTTGGATTGTTTGGGAATTAAGGGACTGAATTTCTGCTGTCAAATAGGTGAAAAACAAGCACGCTTAGGGCAGTAGCACCTTCATTTCTCTGGCCATGCTTTCTATTCATTCTCATGGTTCATTGGGAATTCTTAATTCCTGGATTAAAACAGTTAAATAAAAATTATGGCTACCTACTCACCATATTTCCTTTTTACCTTTCATCGCCTGCAAGTATTTGCTGTATCCAAATCAAATACCAGAAAACATCTTCAGAATACTGGGACTCTTTTTCAAGAATAATTTGGTGGTTTTTTGTTTTTGGGTTTTTTTTTCCTTTTTGAAAAAGCTCTTTTAATTTTATTTCCCCTGTTCTTGATATCTGCAAAATTCATTAATATGAACTTCAGTGAGTTTCTTACAGGCTACAAAGTGACTTGTAGGACTTGTTCTTAGAAATACCTGATGCTAGATCAAGAACTCAGGAATAAAAAGAATGTGTTTTCTCTTAATGACTGATACCATTGTAGGCTCACTATAATAAATTAAAGTCATTCTCATGACTGTAGATGTACACAACATGGAACTGAAGAAAACAGCTCTCTCACAGGCCTGTTCCTCTACCCAGCAGTCTGGGTACCAGCTACATACAGCCTGTCTGACCTGCTTATCATCGCCCTGCTGCCTTTCTCTTTTCCTTCTCCTGCTAATCAGAAACCAGGTTGTGCCATTTCATTTATCCCAACATTTTTCATAAAATTGTAGATTCATAGAAGGGTTTGGGTTAGAAGGGACCCCCAAAGGTCATCTAGTCCAACCTCCCTCCAGTCAGCAGAGGCATCTCCACTAGGGGCATCTCAGCTTGCTCAGAGCCTTGTCCAGTCTGACCTTCACTATCTCCAGGGATGGGGCCTCAGCTACCTCCTTGGGCAACCTGTTGCAGTGTTGCAGCACCCTCGTGATACAGAATGTGTTCCTTAGCATCCAATCAAACCTGCTCTTCTGACATTTCAAACTGTTGTCCCTTGTCCTGTCATTTCAGGCCTTTTCAAACAGTCCCCCTGCAGCTTTCTTGAAAGCTGCTCTTAGATCTCACCAGAGATCTCCTCAGCTTCTCCAGCCTGGACAACCCAGCTCCCTCAGCCTGCCCTCATAGGAGAGGTGTTCCAGCCTCGCAGTAATCTCCTAGTGCCCTGATCATCATTTCATCTTGCCTTTAGGTCAGTGTTGGATGCATTATAAGCTCTTAAAAAAAAAAAAATTTAAAAAAATCCACACAACACTCACAAAACAAGCAAATAAAAATAATAAATAAATAAACAAATAAATAAACCAAAACAACAGCAATGGCAAAAAAACTCCATAAAAACAAAACACCAAAAAAAGGGGGGAAAAAAAAAGAAAAAGAAAAAGAAAAAGAAAAAGAAAAAGAAAAAGAAAAAGAAAAAGAAAAAGAAAAAGAAAAAGAAAAAGAAAAAGAAAAAGAAAAAGAAAAAGAAAAAGAAAGAATAAGAAAAAGAAAGAATGAGCAAAAGAGCAATATCAGGCTCAGAATCAGTTTTCACATCCCAGGTGCAGTTCTCCTGGCTGCTTTCCAAACCCAGTAATTCACTAATTGCTTCAGAAGAACTCAGTGCACCAATGTGACTATAAATGTACACCCTTTTTAATAACATCTTGCATAGCAGAGAGTCTCAACATACTTTCTATAGTCTTAATCTCACAAATACAAAACCTGAGTTACCAGAAGGTTAAACCTGCCACCAGACCACTCAGTTGGCAAGGCCTGGAAGTAATTTTTGCCTTCCAGCCCGGTCCAGTCCTTCGATCGCAGGCTTTCTTCAAGTGCTTTAAAGAATGTCATCTCTGTTGACTATCCAGCATGTATTACTTGTGTCAAGATGAATCACATTGCTGCTCACACAGTGGTAAACTGTAATTCAGCTAATTTTCTTTATTTTCAAAATGTATTTAGCAGATTGGTTTCTGAAGCGCCTGGTGCCCTGCCATCAATTTTGATTTACCAAACCCAACCCTCAACACACAAATCCGACAGCTCTGTCAGATGCTCGTTGTTCTCTGTAAACAGATTTCATTTTGATCTTGCCGAAGACTAGCTTGAAATAGATTCTTTTATTAAAATCTTGACACTTTACAGATTTCTCTAAGATGGGCGCTGCTTGACATGTCGTTGAAATGGTAAAAATCCTTCTCTTGTGCAAGTTGCTTGGCAGAGTATTGCTTTTTCTAGTGTATTTTGAAAGCTACACATAGAATCATAGAATCAGTCAGGGTTGGAAGGGACCACAAGGATCAGCCAATCCCAACCCCCCTGCCATGCCCAGGGACACCCTACCCTAGATGAGGCTGCCCACAGCCTCAGCCAGCCTGGCTGCAAACACCTCCAGGGATGTGGCCCCAACCACCTCCCTGGGCAACCCATTCCAGGCTCTCACCACTCTCGTGCTCAACAACTTCCTCCTCACATCCAATCTGAATCTCCTCACCTCCAGCTTTGCTCCATTCCCCCTAGTCCTGTCACTACCTGAGAGCCTAAAATTCCCTCCCCAGCTTTTCTGTAGGCCCCCTTCAGATCCTGGAAGGCCACAAGAAGGTCACCTGGGATCCTCTTCTTCTCCACACTCAACAGCCCCAACTCTTTCAGTCTGTCCTTATAAGAGAGATGCTCCAGCCTCTGATAGCAGAGTAAAAGCCTTAAAGCTCACTGAAGTTTTATGGCTTAATTTTCTAGTAGGCTACCAATTAGTGACATTCATTTACATTCCATGTGATAACATGGGATGTTAGGAGAAGTTCTTCACAGTGAGGGTGGTGAGACACTGGCACAGGTTGCCCAGGGAGGTTGTGGCTGCTCCCTCCCTGGAGGTGTTCAAGGCCAGGCTGGATGAGGCCTTGAGCGACTTGTTCTAGTGGGAGGTGTCCCTGCCTATGGCAGGGGGTTGGAACTGGATGATCCTTGAGGTGTCTTCCAACCTAAACCATTCTATGATTCTATAACCTAGTTCCTCACTACCTAACCCCTATTTTTTCCAACTTGGGAGTGGTGTGGTGCACAATGTAGTGTGATAACAGACCACTACATGTGAAATAGCTTAGTGGGTTTCAACTCTTTCAGCTTCTCAAGGTTTTACCTGGTGACCTCAGGTGTTTCTAATGGAAGTCTGGACATTGGTCTGGATTCAGTTTTAGGCACCATGGTACAAGAAAGCCATTGAGGCCCTGGAGTGAGTACAAAGAGCAACTGGTGAAGGGCCTAGAGAATGACTGTGATGAAGAGCAGCTGAGGGAACTGGGACTGCTTAGTTTGAGGAAGAGTAGGCTGAAGGGAGACCTTATTGCCCTCTACAACTACCTGAAATGATAACAGAGAGATGAAGGTGCTGGTCTATTCCCACAGGTAATTAATGACAGAACAAGAGGGAACCGCCTCAAGCTGCACCAGGGTAGGTTTAAGCTAGACATGAGGAAAAATATTTTCACTGAAAGAGTGGTCAAGCATTGGAAAAAGCTGCCCAGGGAGGTGACTGAGTCACCATCCCCAGAGGTGTTTAAAGGTCATTTAGATGCAGTGCTTAGCAATCTGTTTTAGTGGTGAACTTGGTAGAGTAGGGTTGATGGTTGGACCTGATGATCTCAAGGGTCACTTCCAACCTGAATGATTCAATGACTCAATGACTCGATGGTTCTATTGTCTGTGCTGATAGGCTTGATTACCTCCAAGGCACCTTCAAATGAATGCATGGGTGTTTCACCACCATGCTATCCCTGCCTCCAAGTCCACTGAACTGCCATGAACACATCCTGCAGGGAACGTAGGCAAACCAAGTAAAGTGCTCAAACGAGCGCGCTAATTAATCTCAGCGCCGTGAAGACAGAAGACCTGACAAAACCTGCTAAAGTCAGTAGGACCAAATACACTTGGTCAGTAGGACCAAATACACACCTGCTTACACTTAAGCAGATGGGGCTAAATTGTACATTTTGTTTAGAGGCCACTAGGAAAGCACTGCGTATAAAGGAAAGAAGAGTAAACCTTTGTACTAATTACAATTACACTGCTCAAAAATGCAGGCTAAACAAGCAACACGAAATCATGATGAAGGCCAGTGTTTGCATTCATTTTAATAGACATATCTGCATGTTAAAATACGAAGAGTAATTACAAGTTTACTCATCCTTGGCCAAACTTGCGCTGTATGTGTGTCCAAGGATTTACCATATCCTGGTGTTTTTTTCTCAAGGGCAACAAATATGCATACTGTGTAAGTGCTAAAAAAGAGTCTACTTAGGCAAACTCAGGATGCCTTGCATACAAAGATAAATTCACCTGCAGCAGCATAAGGGTGGAGTTGAATGGCTTTTGTATCTGCTAGAAATGTAAGCTTTTCTGCCACTTTATTGACTAATCCAATGTCCTTCCATGAAGAAAAGTTAAAAACCTCAGCAGTTTGAAACACCCTCTGTGAACAAAGACAGTATCAAACGTGGATTTAGATTTTATGCAAGCTTGTAAAAGAAGCCTAGAATACATTTTCCTATATTGAGGTAGTATCAGGATGCCATTCTGTATTCTCTAGTGAAATCTCTAATCAGTTTCATAGCATAAAAAGTGTGGGGGGAGTTAGCTGAACTAAATTAAAACAATTAAAAAATTCATAGAGATTTATCTTGAGAGACTGAGAGCATGGTTATCACATAGAAATTACTCCAAATTCACATTCCACCTGAATCAATAACAAAGAGGACAGAAAGGGTGGCAAAGAGGGGATATGGAAGGGAGAAGGGAAAGGGGAAAGATCAGGAAATTGTTGTGGTTTTATGTCAATGAGAAAAGACAAAAAAGAAATGTCTGACACTGTCCCATATGAAGTCCTGGTCATCAATTTGGGAAAGCATGGACTTGAGGGGTGGACCACTCACTGGATGAGGAATTGGCTGGTTGGTCACAGAGAGTTGTGGTAAATGGCTCAGTGTCATCAGACCTGGACAGGCTGCAGAGGTGAGCCCAGGCCAACCTCATGCCATTCAACAAGGCCAAGTGTAAGGTCCTGCACCTGGGTCGGTGCAATCCCAAGCACAACTCCAGGCTGGGTGGGGAATGGCTGAGAGCAGTCCTGAGGAAAAGGACCTGGGGGTCTGGAGTGATGAAAAGCTCAACATGAGCCTGCAGTGTGCACCTGTGGCCCAGACAGCAACTGTGTGCTGGGCTGCATTAAGAGAGGCATTACCAGCAGGGCAAGGGAGGGGATTCTTCCCCTTTACTCTGGTCTCCTCAGACCCCACCTACAGTACTGTGTGCAGTTCTGGAGCCCCCAGCACAAGAAGGACATGGAACTGCTGGAGAGAGTCCAGAGGAGAGCCATGAAGATGATCAGAGGGCTGGAGCACCTCTGCTATGAGGACAGGCTGAGAGAGTTGGGGCTTTTCAGCCTGGAGAGATGAAAGCTTTGAGGAGACTTTATAGTAACCTTCCAGTATCTGAAAAGGCCTACAGGAAAGCTGGGGAGGGACTATTTACAAGGTCTTGTAATGACAGGACAAGGGGTAATGGGTTTAAACTGGCAATGACAGGACAAGGGGAGATGGGTTTAAACTGGCAGAGGGGAGACATAAATGGGATATTAGGAGGAAGTTCTTCACAGTGAGGGTGGTGAGACACTGGCACAGGTTGCCCAGGGAGGTTGTGGCTGCTCTCTCCCTGGAGGTGTTCAAGGCAAGGCTGGATGAGGCCTTGAGTGACCTGATCTAGTGGGAGATGTCCCTGCCCATGGCAGGGTGTTGGAACTGGATGATCTTAGAAGTCCCTTTCAACCTAAACCATGCTATGATTCTGTTTCAGGTAATTTCCAACCTAAGCCATCCTATGAATCTACAAAATTACTAAATTGGCTTCAGTGTCTTCCTCACAAAAAAAAAACCAAAAAAAACCACCAAAACCAATAATTCAAGCAACTTTCTTAAGTTTCATGAAGGCAGTGACTAGGCAAACCATGAAAATCATGCAGATATTATGCTTCCCTCTTGTGCTTATATCCGTTTCCTTTACATTACATTGACAGATAACCAGGAGGGCTCTGGGCAACACCACTGGCATCCTTTCTGTAAGTATTTGAGCTTGTGAGCTGGGGCCTGTGTGCCCAGTAGACCCCAGAGCTGGATGCTCTTTTGGTCCTTCTGTGTCCTTCTTTTCTCTAAGCCTTACTTCCATCTCTGTTTATAGTTTATTCCCTTTAAGGTTAATGTGACCTGACTTTGTGGACTTTTCCCCTATAATAACTCGAGGAGAGACTTCAGAATTTCACTGAGACTTTAAATCCCAAAGATAGTTTTAAATCCTGTAACTGGGAATTCCTGAGCAGGTGGAAGGACTCACTGTTATTTCTCACTGAAAGGATCATCAAGCTAAGCTTTTATCCATTCTCTTGCTGCTGATAAATTAATTTACTCGGGTTTTGTCTCTGTATTTGCCAATTCTCAGCTGTGTAGAGGGGAGAGGCCCCTTCACATTTGAAAGGTGTGTAATCCTACTTTAAATGGATTAAAACTGACTAGCATAAGCTGGTTTAGTACCCCATACTCAGACTTTGCCTCTTTTTTATTTCTTTTGATCTCTCCGCCTTGTTTCTCGTGCAATGTTCGCAGATTCACAGAATCATAGAATGGTTTAGGTTGAAATGGACCTTAAAGATCATCCAGTTCCAAACCCCTGCCATGGTCAGGAACATCTTCCACCAGACTGCTCAAGGCTTCATTCAACCTGACCTTGAACATCTCCAGGGAGAGGGTATCCACCCTTGGCAACCCATTCCAGTGTCTCCCTACCCTCACTGGAAAGAATTTCTTCTTAACCTCCAGTCTCAATCTGCCCTCCTTAAGCTTCAATCCATTCCCTCTCATCCTATCACTACAAGCCCTTGTCAAAAGTCACTTCCTGGCTTTCTTGTTGGCCCCCTTCAGGTACTGGAAGACCACTATAAAGTCTTCCTGGAGCCTTCTCCTCCGGGCTGAACAGCCTCAACTTTCACAGCTTGTGCCATTTAAGGAGGTTCTCCAACCCTCTGATCATCTTTGTGGCCCTTCTCCAGACCCACTCAAGAAGATCCACATCCCTTTTATGCTGGGGGCACCAGGACTGGATGCAATACTGTGGGTGGGATCTCAGAAGAGCAGAGTAGAGGGGCAGAATCACCTCCTTCATCCCACTGATTCTCCTGCTTTGGTCCCTTTTTTTCTTTTTTTTCTTTTTTTTTTCCAATGTTATTTAGATTTAGATTAGGTTTTAGCTGATTCATGTATCCTTGTTGGCTTCCTGTTTTGTGGTGTACCAGCCTGGTTAACATCAGTTACGCTAGAGGAGCAGACCTTTGAGCAGCCTGTTCAAGCTTCCGTTGCCGTCACCAGGAGAACCACCAGGAGAACCACCGCTTACTTCATTAGGAACCAAACGAAGTGAAACAGCCTCTGTGCAGTCACATGAGCTTGGATTAAAGTTCAGAGCAGAGCACTGCTCCCTTGCTGTCATCACCCCCCACCCAGTGACGGTGTGAATTCCATCTGTCTCTTGGGGTGCAGCACCCAGCAGTGTCCTGGCAGCCCATCCCCCTGAGCAGGCAGGGCTCATCCCACCACCCCAGTCAAGGAGCTGTGTAAAAAGGACTGTCCTGGGGAGGCTAGGCAGAGCCATTCAAGACCATGAGTGGCCCAGGGTCTGGCACATCCTGGCTCTGGTTCCACCGCAGACCAAAACAAGCTGATGTCAAGAGGGGTAAGAGAGAAGGAAATCTGACTTTCAGAAAGGCAGTCTCATGTTTCCACTCTGAATCTGCCAAGCTGTGGGTCACCATCTCAGGCTGCTTTTTGAAAGTCCTACATATTTTATTGTTCTCGGTATTGTTTCTTTCTTTAGTTATCCTACAGATATTATTTACTCCTGAGGCATTGGATTTTAGAGGGTTTGCCAAACAAGTACAGTGGGCATAAGAGAAAATCCATTCAGAGCAGCCTGTTATTTAATCATAGGCTGTAAATATCTTTTACAGACTTCTCTGAAGCATAGGAAATTACTGAATTAGTCAGCTTCATTTGTATTTTTGTTAAGGGAGAGCTTAGAACAGTAATTGAATTACAGTTCGAGTTTAGGGATAATAAAGTTATATATTCCTAAGGAAAAGTAAAGTGATAATGCAATTAAAAAAAAAAATAAATACAATGTAATAAAGTGATAGTAAATATACCAAGGGTAACGGGCTGAACTTCATCACGTTCTATCTTCCCTTCCATGGGAACATAATCAGTGAAGCACAGCAGACTGGGGAAGGAGAATCGCCTCCCAGCTCCTGCTAGCCTGGATAACAGGCAGTAAGCAAACAACAGGGTAATCAAGGAGAAAGGTAGCAAGAGTTGCTACTACAAGAACATAGTGTCTTACTAGGAGCTCCCAAGTGCAAGTGGAATTCAGAGTTCAAGATTTATCAAAACACTTGGAAAGAGAACTGGAAGCCTCACTGCAGCGTAAGCAAACACATAATCATCACCAGCTTTCCCTAAATTCTGTTTCTTTCTTACCTTCTCTTAAAATATTTTGATTCGTGGGACAGAGCCAGCTCTGAAGCCTTTATACTAGAAGATGCCACAAGGCTTCTGGTTTGTTTGAATATGCAAAGATTTAGCATGTGAAAACCAAAGAATATTCAGTCTGGCTTCATTCCCTTCTCTCCAAAGCACCAGAGGTGCGCAGTAATGCCTCTGGTGCTTTCTCAACCACTGGAATTTTGCATTTCTATGTCAGCTGGGCCCCCCCTACCAGCAATCCCTGAAAGCTGAGGTTCACCCGGAGTACAGCACAAGAACTTTTTTGCAAGCAGATTCTAACGGCAAGATTTTGTTTCACTGTGATCCACCTATTATCGGCCTCAGCGTTATTCTGAAATGTTGGTGGGGTTTTTTTTATCTTGACTTTAAGTTTCTAAGTAAGCAGCATTTTTATTTAGAAGACAGAGTTTTCCCTGGTATTCATTACAATTGGCTGTGCTTCGAGTATGTCAGGAGCTTAGTCAGCTGTTAGTGCAGCCGAGACTTGTTTTTCTTCTTTTTATCCCTTTCATCCAGTGGAAAAAGTTTCCTGCTGTTCCCTCTACTGATACTTGATACTCTGTCNTGTATGGCAAGATTATTTCGGAGGAGTTACCTCCCAAGGCTATGACTATTTCTAATCCAACTCCCTCTTTTGAAATAATACTTTGAAAAATCCCTTTCTCGTGCTTTGCAACAATGCAGAGGAATGCTCAGAGTAAGCAAAACGCCCAGTCAGCAACTTTTCTCAATCTCTCTTATAAGGAATGTTGCAATGCCAAAAAAAAAAGTAGGGGACTTGAGAGATTTTTGTTTGTTTGTTTCTTTTGAATTGGTTTATGTTCTAATGGGTTTTCCTGATAATCGTATTGTATCCTCTTTTTAACCAGAAATAACCTTTCTGCCACCAGCAGCAACAGCAAAAGAGGCACAAAAATGATCAGGGGGCTGTCCTAAAAGGACAGGCTGAGGGAGCTGGACTTGTTCAGCCTGAAGAAGAGAAGACTCTAAGGAGACCTAATAGCAGCCTTCTAGAACCTGAAGTGGGCTACAAGAAGGCTGCAGAGGGACTGTTTGCAAAGACCTGCAGTGATAGGACGAGGGACAATGGTTTGAAATGAGAGAAGAGCAGATTTAGACTGGATGTTAGGAACAAGTTCTGCAGCGTGAGGGTGCTGCAATACTGCAACAGGTTGAGGCCCCATTCCATTCAAGGTCAGGCTCAACAGGGCTCTGAGCAAGCTGATCTAGTGGAGGATGTTCCTGCTGACTGCAGGGTAGTTGGACTAGATGACCTTTAGAGGTCACTTCCAACCCAAACCATTCCATGATTCTTTGATTCTATGACTGGAAAGACAGTGGAAAGCCATTGCTATGCAACTGTTGATCATGTAATCAATTGCATCACTAAGAACCATGATGAAATCTGGCCACAAAAACATTTCCAAAACTCCCTACTTACCTTCACAAGTATTTGTGTCTCAGCTTCTCCGGCAAGCTTTAAGTGGCAGAAAAATTAAACAAAACAAGACACCAAGTACGCAAAAGCAGAAACAGTGAAGGAAGGTTTGAAACACTACAGTGCATGGATGAATTCCCAAGGATTATGTATTCATGAGTGCATCTTTGATACCATTCATAGATCCTTAGTCGTGGACAAGTGGAACTCATGAGATAATTCCTCTGTGATGGTCATTCGTGGTTCAATAAATCATTGCCTTACTTTGCTAAGTTGTATTAAAGCCATTAGCTCAAGGTCAATTTCTATGTGATGCCTAAAGTGTCCCCAAACCATCTCTGACACAACCTCGATCAGTTCCTATCTCACAAATTAGTACCACACATGGACCTGGGATGAAGAAAAAATAAACCCCAATGTCCAAATCTTCATAAAATCAAATAAACATATAATTTTACAAATCCCCTTTAGAACTCCTCTGATGAATTTAAGGTCACAGCTTATTTGTGGTTTATTTTCTCATAGTCAGGGATTTAATTCTCCTCCACTAAGGAGGAAAACTTTTCCACCAAAAAAGTTCTACTTAATCAAGTACATACATGAAAGTCGATAGCAGAAACCAAACCTGTAGCAGAAAACATTTTGTTCTACAACAGCATCACTCTTGCTTACTCTTTTATAAAGCAAACTCTTTGTTTCCAGAAATCTTCTGGGTTTCTGCTCTTCTCTGGTGTATTCCAACCTTTTTTTTTTTTTTCTTTCTCTTTTTTTTTTTTTAAATTAGTTTTTGTGGTGCTTTTCAGTATCCTTTATTCAATTAGCTGTTCAGATTTGATCTTCATAGATCACTAGCTAGATGTTTTAATCTTAAAAGTAAGGCTTCTCCTAGAAAGAAATAATAACAAATAAGAGGTTTTATCTGGCCAAAAGACTCAGGCAAAATCTGAATTTCATGTGGGAAGGATCAGAGAGCAGATCACAAATACAAGAACAAAGCACACTTTTGATGCGGCTGCTCAAAGCGTAAACAAGATCAGAAAAGGGTTAGAAAATGAAATGTATCTAGTACAGGATTTGATTTCTTTTGAATACTGCATCAGGAAGCACAACCTGAATTTTAGGGGAATTAAAAAAAAAAAAAAAGAAAAGCCACACCATATGATATAGAAGCTCAGGCTTGAAGCTCCAAAAGCAGCTGCAACAGGCACAGAGATGCACTTCCAATGTCTTTGACCCAATTTTACCACAACCCCAAAGTTAATTCCAGTTTTATGTGAGCCAAAGATATTTCCATGTGGACACAAGGTAAGTGAAAACAGTGCAGGTATTTAAATAACAAGATAAGCTGTTTCCATACACATAGCCCATGGTAACCTTTTCCAAGAACTAATCACTACTTTTATGTCCCTTATCAGCAAAAACATGGAATTCACTACGATAAAGTTTATTTCCAATGAATTCAGAATAGATTAAAGGAAAGCATTTTGAACTGAGATAGTGTAGGGAAAGCAGTGCTTTGGGCAGTTTAGGTAAATTTTGTGGCTGGATAATTTTATGGCTGATAATAATACCTGCTGTTACTGCACATACCACATGAAGGATAATTAAGATAAGGGTCATTAAATCTTATTCTTGTAGGGTAGAACTAAATTGGCAAAAGTCTGCAAGGAATTTTTGTTTGTTTGTTTGTTTTCTCCCAAACTTTACTTATTACAGCAGTCTGTATATTGTTAAGGAATATCAGAATACGTTCACCTGTTTTTGGAAGCCTCTGGTTCTTGGGTACTGCTGATATTAGAAGAATGGATCACTGATCTCATCTGGCATCAGATTATTTCTTTTTATGTTCTCAACAGAACTCCACAAGGGCTACCAGCACACAAGCAGAAATTTGCAGCCAGAACCATATATTGTATTGTGCATATATTCAAAATTATATTAAAACATGAATGCAGCCATCTTTGGTTTCTCATTTCTTAGCTTGGTGCTGCGTAACAATTAGAACCTCTTTCTGCATTGAGTATTCAGAACACATTCTGCTGCATGTCAGCCTGGAGATTTGAGAGAGAGAGGGAGTTTTGCCATTGAGCCTTTCTGCTCCTTAATGAGCTCCCCAGCCCTTCAAGGACTGCTGAGGCAAATCCAGGTCCTCAGAGGGCTCAGAGGGCTCTGCATAACTCTGTATTTTTCATACACAAGCCCAGGTGCATATTGACTGGTGCTGCATGTGTAGCACACAAATAGATTAGCTTTTCATTCCTATACCTCTGTTTTTGTAACTGTGCCCTAATAGGGCATTACTCTGTTTTTATATCCTTGCCTGTCACATAAAAATGGTATGCTTTTGAAAAAAAGAAGGAAACCTAGGATGTATCAGGTAAGATAGTCCCAGCAGATCCTACCTAGAAATACAGAAGTACATGAGACACAGAAGTAGGGGGATTATAGTACAAAGCACTCTTGAGGCCTCATCTGAAATACTAGCACAGACTCACAAATTCACACACTGGAAGGGACCCTCAAAGGTCATCTTGTCCAACCCCTCTGCAGTCAGCAGGGACACTTCCAGCTACATCAGGCTGCTCAGGGCCACATCGAGTCTGATCAGGGATGGGACCTCAACCACATCCCTGGGCAGTCTGTCCCAGTATTTCACTACCCTCACTGTAAAGAACTTCTTCCTGCTGTCCAATCTAAATCTGCCCTGCTCCGGTTTCAAACCATTGCTATTCCCATACGTTAAAAAAAAATGAAATGGGTATGGATAAGGAATATTAACATGATTAGGTAAAAGGAAGCCTTCATTCTCTTGTAAGAGAAGTTTGGAGCTTGGCTGGTTCCATCCAGTACAAGAAAAGCTGTGTGTGGACAGCTATTCCCATACGTTTAAAAAAAAAAAAACAAACAAAAGAAACAGGTATGGATAAAGAATATTAACATGATTAGGTAAATGGAAGCCTTCATTCTCTTGTAAGAGAAGTCTGGAGCTTGGCTAGTTCCATCCAGTACAAGAAAAGTTGTGTGTGGACATCCATCGCAGAAGTTTCTGGACAGATGTATCCTAAATGGAAAAGATCTATTTAGCCTAAAACCCCATACTAGTGTGCACAAAATAGGCATTAACTGATACTGGAGTTCCGGTCATGTATTTGTAATTGTGCACAAAGGTTCTGAAACAGCTTTCAAGTGTGAGTAATGGGGACCAGAAATGAGTTTTAGTTAAGAAAACTCCAAATCAACAAGAATAGTTAAATCACAAGAAACTCAATAATTCTGTCCTCTTGGATACTGAACCAAAAGTAGTGGGCTTCATACTGTTGGGTAGTGCATTTTCACTAAGAAATCATAGAATCATAGAATGGTTTAGGTTGGAAGAGATCTCAAAGATCATCCAGTTCCAACCCCCTGCTATAGGCAGGGACACCTCCCACTAATTCAGGATGCTCAAGACCTCATCCAGCCTGGCCTTGAACACCTCCTGGGAGGGAGCAGCCACAACCTCCCTGGGCAACCTGTTCCAGTGTTTTGTCACCCTCACTGTGAAGAACTTTCTCCTAATATCCAGTTTAAATCTTCCCTCTGCCAGTTTGAACTCATTACCCCTCACCCTGTCATTACAAGACCTTGTGAATAGTCCCTCTCCAGCCTTCCTGTAGGCCCACTTCAGATACCCATGTGTTTATTCACATCAGAGAGGGAAGTACAGAACAAGAGCTGGTTAAGCCGTACCTTATATTTAGTGTCCTACTGTTCTCAGTTGTGGCCATAGAAGCATAACCCAGTCTGCATCCAGCCCACCCCTAGTTAAGATGTTTTATCCATGGTATCTGACTATATGGTCCTCTGATGTGGCTACATCAGAATTATTCTTTTTTCCAGGTTAGTTTCAACTACCTGATTTTGTTCATCAGAATTTGGGCACCAGCAGTTAAGAAAGCTGTAAGTGCAGACTGCACTTTACCACGTACCAAAGCACTTCTCAGTTCTTGTGTGGAAAAAAATGCATACAGCCACCAAGAACAGAAAATGAAACCATTGCACAGATCTGGTTTATGAGCTGAAGGTTCCTTTTCCTCTGGGAGCCATTTAATATCACGAAAAAAGATTAGAAATACAACTTCTGTAACAGTGTGCTCTGATCCATAAAGCCCCAGTCTGAGACTGGAAAAGATCATTCCTGCAAAAGCTGCATCTGAAAGACCAAGTTGTTACTCCTTTGCTGCATGCAGATAACAAAACGTGGCCATGGTCACAATTTTGTCTGCTTATCTAACAATCACCCACCAGCAAAAACACTGTGAACTACAAAGGACAGGCAAATACTTAAAGCCACAAGGGGAGTCACCATCCTTTCTACATTTTTTTTCTGTTGGTTCCCCTAGCCTTGGTAGCATCACTCCTGACAAGACTTTGCCTCACTGTTTTAGTTCCCAATCGTGCTTTGGTCTGTCTAAGGCACCTAGCTAAGAATTCCTGGCTCAGAGACAGAAAGAGATCACACACATACACCTCAAACACTCAGTGTGCATCACAGTTACTGCCCCTGGAGAACAGGCAGGGCACTTCTAGCAGAGCTTCCCCATAGACTGCTTCTGGTTTTGGACTGTGAGTAGCCTGACCACACCAACTACCACTGCCCTTATCAGTGTCTATAGATTAATTAGGACATCTGCAGAGCATCATAGAATCATAGAGTGGCTTAAGTTGGAAAAGACCTTGGACATCATCTACTTCAAGCCTGCTGCCATGGACAGGGACATCTCTCAACGTGACTCAGTAGCCTAAGGCCTCATTCAGCCTGGCCTTAAACACCTCCAGGGTGAGGGCATCCACAACCACTCTGGGGAACGTATTCCAGAGTCTCACCACCTTTTACTGAAAAACTTCTTCCTAAGATCCAGTCTAAACCACTTTTCCTCAGTTTAAAACCATTCCCCCTTGATTTGCTGCTAGACACCATTATGAAAAGTCCCTTTCCAGCTATTCTGTAGGCTCCCTTCAGGTATTGCAAGGCAACTATAAGGTGCTCCAGTCTTCTCCAGGCTGAAGAACCCCTGATCCCTCAGCCTATCCTCACAGCAGAGGTGTTGCAGACCTTCCAGAACTTCCCTCCAACAGTTCATTGTCCTTCTTATGATAGGGACACCGTATGCAGTATTTGAAGTGAGGTCTCGCAAGAGCAAAGGAGAAGAATCACCTCCTTTGACCTGCTGGCTGCACTCCTTTTGATGCAGCTCAGGACAGTTATCTTCTGGGCTGCATGACTGCACTGCCAGCTCATATTGAGCTTCTCATCAGTCAACACCCTCAAGACTTTTTCTTCAGAGCTACTCTCAACCCACTCTGTACCCAGTCTAGATTTGTGCCTAGGGTTTGCTCACCCTGGATGCAGGACCTTGCACTTTGCCTTGTTGAACCTTACACATTTTGTGCTGGCGCACTTCTGAAGCCCATCAAGATCCTTCTGGGTGGCATCCTTGCCGTCAGTCAAGTGAGTCCAGCACACCACACAGCTTGGTGTTATCAGCAAACTTGCTGAAGGTGCACTCAATGCCACTGTTCAAGTCACTGACAAAGATGTTAAATAGCACTGGACCCAGGACAGACCCCCGAGGAACTCCACTTACTCCACGGAGGAACTCACCTACTGTGACAAGTAAGGTGTTTTCCTATCTCAGTGACATCTAAAAACCAAAAAGATGTGCTGCATGCATGCTTTTACAATGCAAGATCTTACATGGCTGGTATCACAAGGAAAATGTTTAAAATGTTATCTGAGACAGTTTGTGCTTTTTGGAACTCGCAGATCAATGCTATCAAGCTTCCTCCAACACATGCAAACAACAACAAGGTTAAAACAATATTAGGTCTGCCTTCATCTCAAAACAATCCTCCAAGATGAGGTGAAGGCTGATGAGTGATTAATCTGTTGTCTTAGAGCACTGAAACTTGCAGAGTGCATTGAGATAATCTCTGGCATAAGTGGAAAATCACTGGAAAGGAAGGCCATGGATAAAATATGATGCTGCAGGTGATAGCAGTTAACCCTTTGGATTCAGAAGCTCTGTGAGAATTAGTCCTTCAAAAATTCAGTGATGTGGCTTCATACAGATAGATCGCAGCTATGCTTTGCAATGAATCCTTGAATTGGTCAACCTTTGCAAAAATTCCTTGGAGGAGACTTCTTGATTATTTCAATTGCTTGTTCTTCATTATTTTATATTGCTTGTGTTTTGATTATTTCAGTCTTACTTGCCTTTCTTTGGTGTAGTCACAGTAACAAAATCAGGAAAACCTGCAGGTTCGCACACTATTGAAAGTCATTTGTGAAGCATCTCAAGAATGTGGGTGTAAAATGACAACACAAATTTAGTGAGCAGGTCTATAAATAAGAATGGATGTACTGAATATTCATATTTCTCCTTGCCTCTCTCAGACTGTTAAACTTAGCCAAAGGAGGTTTATTCTTAACCCTTAGATTTAGTAATGCCAAGACAGCAGAGATCCTTCTTACTCTTATTATACAGCTCTTATGGGACGGCAATCACATACCTGAGTACAGGGAAACTCTTCTGGCCTGTCATAGGGAGGATTTTTTTTTTTTTAAATTCCTTAAAATCACAGCAGTGTGCCTGCTTATTTTCTGTTAAACATGAATTTATTTTTAATTTATGTAGACTTTTTTTTTTTTTTCTGGCTGCTGGATGTTTTGGTGCTAGATAGTAGCCTACTTGCCTTAACTTCTGACTTCGAGTATCACTTCCTTAGAGCACTGAACACACCAACACTATTAGAATCATAGAATCAGTCAGAGTTGGAAAAGACCACAAGGATCTTCTAGTTCCAACCCCCATGCCATGCCCAGGGACACCCTACCCTAGATCAGGCTGCACAAAGCCTCATCCAGCCTGGCTGCAAACACCTCCAGGGAAGTGGCCCCAGCCACCTCCCTGGGCAACCTGTTCCAGGGTCTCACCACTCCCATGCTGAAGAACTTCCTCCTCACATCCAATCTGAATCTCCCCACCTCCAGCTTTGCTCCATTCCCCCTAGCCCTGTCACTACCTGAGAGCCTGAAAAGTCCCTCCCCAGCTTTTCTGTAGGCCCCCTTCAGATCCTGGAAGGCCACAAGAAGGTCACTTCCTCTTCTCCAAACTGAACAGCCCCAACTCTTTCAGTCTGTTCTCATAGGAGTGGTGCTGCAGCCCTCTGAGCATCCTCATCATTAGACCAAGTCAAATATCTCTCACCAACACGAACCCTCCTTTCTCTATAATTCTGCTTTGTAGTTCGTTCCACCTCTCTCCTCAGCCTTCAGCTGTCAGCATTCGAGATGAGCACTAACATGTCACAGCTACATAGCTTTTGTGAACACAAGTAAACAGGAAAAAAATTCTCATCACTAGCCTCAGCAGCTTCTGCCCCTACCGAATGGGACTGTAACTCTGCCACCTCCCGCGGCAACCCATTCCAACGCCTGATCACTGTTAGTATAAAGAAAAATTTCCTAATATCCAATCTAAACCTCTCCTGGCACAATTTCAGGTTAATTTCCTATAGGTTCAGGTCCCTGCCCTTGCACCTTCCTTACTCCTTACCTGAGAGCTCTGACGAACTGGCTGCATTCAGCCTTTCAGAACACAGCTCTCACCTTGCTGCCTTGTCTTGACTTTTGCTGTGGACCCTACCGGTCTGTGAGCTGAACTCTTACCATCACTGCACACCCTTGCCTCTTGTTTGGGTGCTGTGGGGTGGCATCCTGGTGAGTGATGTCATTGTCCCTACCTTGCCTAATGAAGGTCTGCATTTAACTTTCTTGCACTGGAAGATGCTTAGTCAACTTACGGAATTATTGTGTAAAATTAAGCAATGTGTTTCTCAAGTTGTTCTGCTCAGAATAATATTTGATAATAAAATCAAAGCAGTACCTCCCTCAGCTGCTATCAAGGCAGCACAAGGTGATGATCATAATTCTCCTGCACATAAAAGCAGAGACAGGCAGAACAAGCCTGATAAATGAGAATTTTTGCACTTTGAAGGCAGTTTGAAGACACTGTCCTCATAATTTAGAAGCCCTATAAATTGCTATTAACAGGGTCAAACGCAGCATTGAACACAGCCTTGTCAGGAATGAATTAAGATACTACTCAAAAAACAAGCACAAATGACAGGATTCTACTTTACTTAGCCACAAAGAGGTTTTACTTAAGAAGTAAGGGGCTAAGTAGTGAATATAAAGGGTTCGTTTCAATGGTGAGTAATCAGAGAGACTCAACTGGATTGCAAGCAATAGGTCAGCACCAAGACCATCCACCTCCTCTCCTTTTCACTGTACATAATTACAGAATCATAAAATCAGTCAGAGTTGGAAGGGACCACAAGGATCATCCAGTTCCAACCCCCATGCCATGCCCAGGGACACCCTACCCTAGATCAGGCTGCCCACAGCCTCATCCAGCCTGGCTGCAAACACCTCCAGGAATGGGGCCCCAACCACCNTCTCCCCACCTCCAGCTTTGCTCCATTCCCCCTAGTGCTGTCACTGTCTGATAGCCTGAAAAGTCCCTCCCCAGCTTTTCTGTAGGCCCCCTTCAGGTACTGGAAGGCCACAAGAAGGTCATCTCAGAGCCTCCTCTTCTCCAGACTGAACAGCCCCAACTCTTTCAGTCTGTCCTCATAGCAGAGGTGCTGCAGCCCTCTGAGCATCCTTGTGGCCCTTCTCTGGACACGCTGCAGCTTGTCCACATCCCTCTTTTAATAGGGGCTCCAAAACTGAACGGCTCAAAAACTGGACAGTTATATGAATCCATGGCTATATATAAATCAGGATTTTTCTATTTTCTTGGTGTTTTTTGTTTTGGTTTGTTTGTTTCTTTGTTTTTTAAGTGTGCTTTGTGGAGCTTCAGTTACCTTGCAGTCTTGAACTTTTGTGCTTTCCCTGTGAATAGATACTTCCTTCTGACCTCAGGTGGGACTTGGGAATATATTCAGGAATCATGACAGGGCTAAAAAAAAATAAATAAAATTGCTCTGTTAAAAGTAGTCATTTTGATTGCCCCAATAACTCATCAGCCATGGATCATGGAACTCATCAGCTCTTTTTCACTCTAGTCTTCTGTGTGGCTTCTTACCCAGCAGAAGACTATTAATAAAATTTCTTGGTACAGAGCCTCAAATCCTACAGCAGCAGCACCCTTCTCTTGCTGTACCAGACAATGCACATGCTCAGCAGAAAACACAAAAGGAACTTTGGACTTCTGCTTGGGGTCCCTGCCTAGCCCTTCTTACCCCAAGAGCTCTGCATAAGAAGAGGGCAGATTCTTCTATCTGTTCACCTCTTCTCCCACCACTGTGTGCCTGGAAGGAGAGTTCTGATGTAGCTTGAGAAGTGCTTCATTTCATAGCAACCACAGTTCCCCCTGCTATATTCACATGATGTGCCATGACTGCTTCTCTAAGCTGAGCTTGACTGACATTTCCTGCAGCAGCAGCATGTACTTTTCACAGCAAATAGAATTATAAGGATATTATATCTGCAATACTGTGCCCAGCTCTGGACCTTTCAGGTAAATAAGGACCTCAGGCCACAAAGCACTGGGCCACAAAGATGCTGAAGGCAGTGGAACATCTTCCTGTCTTCCTGCTGAGGAAAGGCTGAGGGAGCTCAGACTTTTTAGCTTGGTGCAATGAATCCTGAGCAGTGACCTCATTCATGTTTATCAAGATGTGAAGGGTGAGCATCAGGAGGAGAGAGCCAGGCTCTGTTCAGGGATGTCCAATGATGGGACAAGGGGCAGTGGGTGCAAGCTGGAGCAGAGGAGGTTCCATGTGAACATAAGGAGAATTTATTTTTCACTCTGGGGGTGATAGAACACTAGAACAGGCTGCTCAGAGAGGCTGTGGAGTCTCCTTCTCTGAAGATATTCCAAACCCATTTTGGATGTATTCCTGTGTGACCTGTTGCTGCTCTGACAAGGGAGTTGGATTGGATCACCTTTGGAGGACCCTTCCAACCTCTAACATTCTGTGATAGATATGGTTTATTGTTTAAGTTTCTCTCTTTACCAGTCTGGGTAGTAGGCTAGTTGTTCTGCTGCCTATACACTCAGGGAGGAGACAGAATTCAGAGTGTGAAGAGGCTCTTCTGTCTCCTTAGGTTTGACATGACAGTTTAACTCTTAAACAGTGTGAATGCCTCTGTAGCAGACACTTGGACAACAAATGAGTATCATAGTGTAGACAGAAGCATGCATTTCATTTTTGAAAGTGGACATGCTGAGCATGTCCAGAGAAGGACCACAAGGATGATCAGAGGGCTGCAGCATCTCTGCTATGAGGACAGACTGAAAGGGTTGGAGCTGTTCAGTTTGGAGAAGAGGAGGCTCCCAGGTGACCTTCTGTGGCCTGAAGGGGGCCTACAGAAAAGCTGGGGAGGGAATTTTAGGCTCTCAGGTAGTGACAGGACTAGGGGGAATGGAGCAAAGCTGGAGGTGGGGAGATTCAGATTGGATGTGAGGAGGAAGTTGTTCACCATGAGATGGTGAGAGCCCGGAATGGGCTGCCCAGGGGGGTAGTTGGGGCCACATCCCTGGAGGTGTTTGCAGCCAGGCTGACTGAGGTTGTGGGCAGCCTCATCTAGGGTAGGGTATCCCTGGCCATGACAGGGGGCTTGGAACTAGATGATCCTTGTGGTCCCTTCCAACTCTGACTGATTCTATGATTCTATGAAAGAAGCTTAACGTAAGGCATTAGAAGCTGCTGAAAACAAAAACTCAGTGGCTTCCTTCATTAAGGTGTTTTTACCATTTATACATCAAAAGCTTTAACGTTTAATAACTCACATCACATCCATTCCAAATGGAACATGAGAAGCAAAAGCAGTACAGAGTTATTAAGAACTGCATTCACTCCATGATTAAGAATACAAAGATTTAGTGGTTTTATTGTGACCCAATTTAATCTCTTTAATGCACCAGGAAGTAACTTGTATATCTTGTGAAGGATCTTGAAGGCTGCTCTATAGATCATTTACATAGTGTTACTGTACTCAAAATAGTCTCCTCTGAGACACAGGCTAACCTGCTGAGCAGCATGTGTGTACTTTTCTGCCTGTGCCATAGCTGTTGACAAGATCAACTCCAAGCACCGTATCTTTAATAAGAATTACCCTACTTCAGAACTTCAGGATCATGATTTTTGATCCTAACAGCAGTTTCAAGATACAAATACACACACTTACTAACGTTTTCATGGTTTAGGATGGGACCTGAATAAATGAGCTATTTATTACAATCACACACGAAGAAAGAAGATAAAATAGCAATGGTGAGAAGCAGGTTAAAAAAAAAAAAAAACCTACCAAATTGTGCTGGTTTGAACTAATTGGAGGATTTGGATGAGAAATTAGACTATAGGCTGAGAAAGGAAAACATTGATGATGCTACTTCACTCATAGCTTTACTGAGAAAGAAAAAAAAATGTTTTAAAAGTTGTAACCCAAATATACAGATAAGTCAGACTGCTTCAGACCACTTTGGGCTGTGGCTGCTCTTGCATGGCTCCTTTCTCCCTGCCTTTTGTAGCTGGATCTGAACAATTTCACTAACTTCGTTCCTGCTGCTAACCCCCCTGGCCAATCTACCTTCGCCTATCTGCTGCATAGGACAGGTGGTGAGATAAGATTGGGGGAAAGGGGAAGGTGGTAGGGGTGCTTAGAAACCCCTCTCAGGGATTTCTGATCTCTGGGAGGGCTGTGGTGTTTCTGTATTACCTTTTTACTGTATATATATCTGTAAATATCTGTTGTACGTTGTAGATATCTGCTTGTATATTGTGCAAATATATTGTGTAAATATAAAGCTTCATTGATTAACTTCCAGCCGACTGAATCCTACCTTGGGTTATTTCAAAGTGTGTGTGTGGGGGGCAGATAACTGCTAAACTACCACACAAATACAACAATTTCAGTAGCTGTGTATAGTCTAATACATGTTAAAATCACACTTCAATATTCCATTGTCTCGACCCTTACAAACAGGCAGGGCAGAAATGTTTCAAGTGTCACTGAAGGACTAATTGTCTTCTAATATGATACATCCTGCTGCTGACAATTACATTTAATTAAATTATTTACTAGGTGTTGACTAATTAACTAGGGCTTTGTAAAGGTAAAGCACTCTGAACAGCTATTATTATTGTGCTGCTTGTAACTAGATATCTTTGCTAGAGCATGTGCACACAGGATTCTGTTGCAATGTCTGTGAGCTGATATGAGAGAATCATAAAATAGTTCGGGTTGGAAAGGAACCTCCAAAGGTCGTCCAGTCCAACCCTCCTGCAGTCAGCAGGGACATCCTCCTATTATATCATCTTCCTCACAGCCTTGTCCAGTCTGACCTTGAATAGCTACAGGGATGGGGCCTCAGCTACCTCCCTGGGCAATCTGTGGCCATGTTCCAGCACCCTCATGGTAAAGAACTTGTTCTACACATCCAATCTAAAGCTGTTTATCTCTCATTTCAAGCCACTGCCCCTTGTTCTATCACTGCAGCCTTCGCAAACTGTCCTTCTGCAGCCTTCTTGTAGCCCCTTTCATGTACTGGAAGGCTGCATTAGGTCTGCCTGGAGCCTTCTCTTCTCCAGGCTAAACAACACCAGCTCCCTCAGCTTGTCTTCATAGAAGAGGTGTTGCAGCCCCCAGGCCCTCCTCAGGACCTGCTCCTTCAGGTCCATGTTCTTCTTGTGCTGAGGACTCCAGAGTTGGATGCAGCAGTCCAGGTGAGGTCTCATCAGAGCAGAGCAGAGGGACAGAATCACTTCTCTTGACCTGCTGGCCACTCTTCTTTTGATGCAGCCCAGGAGGCCATTTGCCTTCTGGGATGCAGGTGCACACTGTTGACTCATGTCCAGCTTCTCATTCACCAGAACTCCCAAGTCCTTTTCCACAGGGCTGCTTGCTTTCATCCCAATGATGTCATCGCCACTCATTGGTCATAAAACCCCCAAAGTCATACTCAGTGATATTTCCCTTACTGAACTGTAATAAAGATAAATGGAATTGTTCAAGGCCAGGTTGGATGAGACCTTGAGCAGTCTAGGAGAAGGTGTCCCTGCCAATGGCAGGGGGTTGGACTTAGACCATTCCATCAATCGATGAATCTTGACAAGACAGGATTTCACTCCATAGCCTCTAATCTAATGAGAGAGATTTGGGCTTGCAATGCCACAGCAAATATACACAGGCAATAAAACCAGCAGCTATCAGGATTTTGCCCGTGTCTACATCCTCAGAGTGGGCACACAGCATGGCACACAGACTTAGGGGTTTGGGGTTTTTTTTGGTGGGATGCAGGGATCCTTTACTAAGGACATATATATATATATATATATGTATGTGTGTGTACATGTATATATGTATATAGAATCATAGAAAGGTTTAGGTTGGAAGAGACCTCAAAGATCATCCAGTTCCAACCCCCCTGTGCCATAGGCAGCGACACCTCCCACTAGATCAGGTTGCTCAAGACCTCATCCAGCCTGGCCTTGAACACATCCAGGGAGGGAGCAGACACGCCAATTTGAACCCATTCCCCCTTGTCCTGTCATTACAAGACCTTGCGAACAGTCCCTCCCCAGCCCTCTTGTAGGCCCCCCTCAGATACTGGTAGGCTGCTATAAGGTCTCCCCAAAGCCTTCTCCTGTCCAGGCTGAAAAGCCCCAACTCTCTCAGCCTGTCCTCATAGCAGAGGTGCTCCAGCCCTCTCATCATCTTTGTGGCCCTCCTCTGGACTCTCTCCAACAGTTCCATGTCCGTGTATATATATATATACATATATATGTGTGTGTGTGTGTATGTGTGTATATACATATCAGTCTGGATATCTCTGAGTATCATTTAAAATATGTTTAGATTTTTGTCTTTTAGATCGCAGTCGGATCGCTTTGAAAGGAATAGTTGTACAATGAACCACTAGGATTTTTTTCTGGAAACCAAAAACTGGCACTTCAGAGTTTTCACTGTTGATAGCAGTTGACAAAGGCTCCTGTTTCAAAGAGTACTTATAACAGTAACTGCAGCAGAAATGGAGCCAGTATGTTCTGTGAATGCTAATAAGCATGAGCAGATAGAAAACAGAATCATAGAATCATAGAATGGTTTAGGTTGGAAGAGACCTCANCCTGTCCTCATAGCAGAGCTGTTCCAGCCCTCTGATCATCTTTGTGGCCCTCCTCTGGACTCTCTCCAGCAGTTCCATGTCCTTCTTGTGCTGGGGGCTCCAGAACTGCACAGAGTACTGCAGGTGGGGTCTGACAAGAGCAGAGTAAAGGGGCAGAATCCCCTCCCTTGCCCTGCTGGTAATGCCTCTCTTAATGCAGCCCAGGACACAGTTGCTGTCTGGGCCACGTGTGCACACTGCAGGCTCATGTTGAGCTTTTCATCAACCCAGACTCCCAGGTCCTTTTCCTCAGGGTTGGTCTTAGCCATTCCCCACCCAGCCTGGAGTTGTGCTTGGGATTGTGCAGACCCAGGTGCAGGACCTTGCATTTGGTCTTGTTGAATTTCATGAGGTTGGCCTGGGCTCACCTCTCCAGCCTCTCCAGGTCCCTCTGAATGGATCCCTGCCCTCCAGCAAGTCGACTGTGCCACACAGCTTGGTGTCATCCACAAACTTGCTGAGGGTTCACTCTTTGGTTTGTTTCAATTAGCTAAAAAAAAATTAAAAATCCAACCAATCCACAAAACACTTTAAAATTATTTTTTGTCCACATCAACTCAATGTAACATAATGAAAAAGCCCTTTCCCCCATGCTTAAGACACAGTCCAACACATCTTTGGTCTTGCACCCCCGTCAGGATACTCTTCAGTATCAACGCAGACTGAGGAACGATGAAATTGAGAGCAGCCCTGAGCAGAAAAAGACTTGGGAGTGCTGGTGGATGAGAAGCTGGACATGAGCCAACAATATGTACTTGCAGTCCAGAAGACTTAACGGCATCCTGGGCTGCATAAAAAAGTCTGGCCAGCAGATGGAGAGAGGAGATTCTGACACTCTGCTCTGGTGAGAACTCACCTGCACCGCTGTGTCTGCCTCTGGAGCCCTCAACACAGGAAGGACATGGTAAAAATATCCATTAAAAAAAAAACAAACCAAAACTTTGCATAAATAAAGGAAACAGATTTTCCTTCTTTCTTGTAAGACAGGAGTACACAAGCAAAATCAGTTTATAACTGTGGTGCCCTCTCCCCGCTCCCCACGCCCCCCCCCCCCCCCCCCCCCTG
>VWZI01007901.1:391735-411564 GCA_013396835.1 Psilopogon haemacephalus
CACCCCCCTTTTCCTGAAAGCTTTTAAAATGTAATAGTTCTAGTTCCATTCCCCTAATCTTTGGAATTGCACTTCATTGATCTAAGAAATTTCCTTTTTCCTCCAGTCTTCTTCCCAGATTGTTGGTTTTAGGAAGATGTGATGGGAGGAAAAAGTGCATCCAAAATCAAAGTAGAAACAAGGGGTAAGAGGCCTTTTACTTAAGACTAAACCTTTCATTTAGTTAACTTAGGATTTCTACTAACTGCGTAGTGGTAAATGTGCACCCTGGTTATTGTGTCTGCTTGCTACTTCTCCCGTCCTACCCGCTGCTGGGGGTAGCCTAATTCTGCTGTTGTGGCTCTTGCGCAGTTGATAAACGGATCGAGTCGGAGGAGTCGGGAGACGAAGAGGGGAAGAAGCAGGCGGTGCACCTGGTGGCAGACCTCAGCCAGCAGAGCCTGCGGGATGAGCAGAATGGAGAGAACTCCACAGGTACCTTCCTCACCTGCCTGGCGGCCTCAGGAAGTGTCTTACTCCCCTGTGTGCATACCAGCCCTTGGTGCTTCTCCTGACTGCCTAGTCGTAGGATGGTGGGGGTTAGAAGGGACCATTGAGGGTCATCGAATCCAAACCCCCTGCCACAGGAGGGGGTCACCCAGGATCACAACATCTAGGTGGGTTTTGAAAGTCTCCAGAGAAGGATGCTCCACAACCTCTCTGGTCAGCTTTTGCCAAGCCTCTAGCACCCTTACAATAAAGAAGTTTCTCTTAATGTTGAGGTGAAGCTTCCTGTGTTCCAGTTGGTGCCCATTCTTCCTTCGTCCTATCACAGGACACCGCTGAAAAGAGTCTGTCTCCTTTTTGACAACCAGCTTTCAGATATTTATAAATATTAATAAGAGCTCCTCTTGCTCTTCTCATTGCTGAACAGTCACAGGTTTCTCAGCCTGGTGGTTGTGTCAGCGTTGGTGAACAAAGTAGATCTGCCCTAGAGCAGTCTTCTTTATCAATAAATAAATGATAGTGTCACGATAAAATGAAGCTGACTTCTTTTCATGGAACCACTGATATCAGACCCTCTCAATTTTTTTTTTCTTACTTATTTATCCATCCATACGTCTCTCTGAAGTCTTTGCTATCAAAATGCAAACCAGCTTCATTAATTCTGCATTTTGGTGGACGCAGTAACTTCCTGTGGAAGGATCCTGGAAACGTTCTTTAAAAATACACAGAAGCAGCTTTTCAGAATTCTACAGGGCATTTATTTCAGAATGCTATAGGGTATTTACTTTTTTTTACCTAAAGAGTTGACAGATTCTTTTGGAAGGCAAAGATCCTGATCTCATTGGAGAGGTCCCTACTCACTGCAGTGGGGTTGGACAAAATGACCTTTGAGGGGGAGATTTGAATAGATGATCACTAAGGTCTCTTCCAACCGAAGCCATTCTGTGAAGGGTTTGTTTCTCAGTACCTTGCATAGAATTAGAGCAGATCCATTTCTGAAGACCCAATATGGTCTGGGGTTCTGGTACTAGCTAGCAATCAGACATGAAATAGCATCCTTTTGATAGAAATGTTCATGCTACCGTCACTGGTGTGAAATTAAATAATGCAGCAAATTTTAACCCTTTTTTTTTTTTTTTAACTGTGCATCTACTTCAGATCCTTCCTAATCTTCGCCTTGTCCATTAGAATTTGCAGAAGTATTTTGCAAACTGCTAAAATTATGATGAGAATTTAAAGTCTCATTTCCTGATTAAATTAACTCTTGACTGTTGCATGTAAAGAAACCCCTATAAATGAAAAAAAAAAGAAAAAAAGAAAAAAGTGTGGCTGTAAAAATGTAAGAGCACACTTTTTATATCTGGAACACTGTCTGGTTAATACAACCCTGCAGGTCAAGCTGTCACAGTTTTCCTTTGTATGCCTGTAGCATGGAGCCTCCATTCAGCTGATGTCATTCAGCTGGCTGGTTGGTGTTGTATCTTGTATGTTGTTTCCCTGGAAATTAGAATGTTAAAGAAAATAACTTGGGAGATGTGCTTTCAGTTCCAATGGAAGCAGGAAAAACATTCGGTAGGCACAAAGAAAAAGACTCGGGGGCGTTGATGAATGAGAAGCTCACTTTGAGTGTTCTTATGCAGCCTAGAAGGCAGCTGTTTGCTGGGCTGTATCTAGAGGAGTGTGGCCAGCAGGGCAGGAGAGGGGATTCTGCCCCTGGATTCTGCTCTGCTTAGACCTTGCCTCACACATTGCATCCAGTTCTGGGGTCCCGGGTATAAGGACAGAGAGCTGTTGGGGAGAGTCCAGAGGAGGCCACAAAGGTGATCCAAGGGCTGGAGCACCTCCGCTATGAGGACAGGCTGAGGGAGCTGGATTTGTTCATCCTGGAGAAGAGAAGGCTTCGGGGAGGTCTTAGAGCTGTTGTCCAGTACCTGAAGTGATCCTACAGGAAGGCTGTAGAAGAACTTTTCACCCACTAGAACAAGGGGGAATGGTTTGAAGCTGAGGGAGAGTAGGATTAGACTGGATTTGAAGAAGCAGCTCTGCAGTCTGAGGGTGGTGAGACTCTAGAACAGGTTGCCCAGGGAGGCTGTGGATGCCTCCTCCCTGGAGATGTTCAAGGCCAGGTTGGATGAGGCCTTGAGCAGCCAAGTCTAGTTGAGTGGTGTCCTTGCCCATGCAGGGAGGTGGAATAGATGAGTTCTAACAAGTCCAGGTTCTGCACTTTGGCCACAGCAACCCCAGGCAGTTCTACAGGCTGGGGACAGTGGAGAGCAGCCAGGCAGAGAAGGACCTGGGGATGCTGGTAAACAGTAGCTGAACGTGAGCCAGCGGTGTGTTCAGAAGAACTTCAAGAAGGCCAATGACATCCTGGCCTGGATCAGGAACAGTGTGACCAGCAGGACCAGGGAGGTAATTCTTCCCTGTGCTCAGCACTGGTCAGGCCAAACCTTGACTCCTGTGTCCAGTTCTGGGCCCCTCAATTTAAGAAAGATGTTGAGATGCTAGAACATGCCCAGAGAAGGGCACCAAGGCTGGGGAGAGGCCTGGAGCACAGCCCTATGAGGAGAGGCTGAGGGAGCTGGGGGTGTGCAGCCTGCAGAAGAGGAGGCTCAGGGGTGACCTCATTACTCCCTACAACCATCTGAAGGGAGGCTGTAGCCAGGTGGGGTTGGGCTCTTCTGCTAGGCACCCAGGGACAGAACAAGAGGACACAGCCTCAAGCTCTGTCAGGGCAGGTTCAGGCTGGATGTTAGGGGAAAGTTCTACACTGCAAGAGTGATGGGCATTGGAATGGGTGCCCAGGGAAGTGGTGGAGTCCCCATCCCTGGAGGTGTTTAAGAGGAGGCTGCACGAGGCACTTAGTGCCAGGAGTTAGTTAATTAGAAGGGTTAGGTGATAGGTTGGACTTGATTCCAGAGGTCTTTTCCAACCTGCTTCAATCTGTGATCTCTGAGGTCCCTTCTGACCTTCGTCATTCTGTGATTTGGTTGTTGAACTGCTGTATGCAGTTAAAAGTGTCGCTGGGCCTCGAGAGGCTGCAAGTACTTGTGCTGCTGTGATGTTATGCAAGGAGCTACAGAATTTGGGTTTCCTGAACGCTGTGAGGATTTTTTCCCCTCCACATCTGCAAAGCTTTAGCTTGCAGGCACAAAATTCACTTTGCTAATTGCACTGCTAGAGCAGCATCTGCTCTCTTGAGAAACCTGCTGCGTTTCAAGCTGCTGAAGCAGTTCTTGCTTGCTTACTGTGTGCAAGTGAATGGTTCTGTTCATCAAGTGATTTTAGAAAGGTCAGTGTAGGGTGTGTTCTCTCTAATGTGATTCGTAAAGTGTTGGTTGGCAATTGAGGCTGTTCAGCCTGGAGAAGAGAAGGCGTCAGGGAGACTGTAGAGCAGTCTTCCAGTACCTGAAGGGGGCTTACAAGAAGGCGGTGGGTGGTCTTTTGCCAAAGGCTGGGAGTGCAGGATGAGGGCAATGGCTTTGAGCTGTAAGAGGAAATATTGAGAGTGGAGATGAGAAAAAAATTCTTGAGAGTGAGGGTGGGGAGACACTGGCACAAGTTGCCCAGGGAGGCTGTGGGTGCCCCTTGTCTGAAGGTGTTCAACATAAGGTTGGATGAGGCGTTGAGCAACTTGGGTGAGTTGGAGGTGTCCCTCCCCATGGCGGGGGGGTTTGGAACTGGATAGTTGTTAAGGTCCCTTCCAACCCAAACCATTCTGTGAATTCATAAAGCTGTGAATTTTCTAGAACCACTTTTGTTTCTTGTCTTAGAGAAAGCTTCCTTTGCCATTCTCTGGCCGGTACTGATTTATCAGTGCTATCAACATGCACTGCCAGTGCTTTCAGCCTGCCCCATGGACAGTGTTTTACACACAGTACGTAAAACTTTTGAAGAGTTGGCCTTGTTACGTCAGTGCCAGTGCCCCTGTGTTCAGTTTTAAATTGCTTGTTTCACTGAGTTCAGTGAGTGTACTTTGTGTGATTTGGTTTTGCTCCATCAGACTGAAGTCCTGCACTACCAGCACTGGTTACTCAAAGCCATATGGCAAAAGCAGGAGGAGGTAACCCTTTTTGACAGATCTCAGGGCAGAGTATTTAACACATTGCCACAACCAAGTGTGTGTAAATAGTCTGCACTGGGTGCTGTGGTAACACACAGAATTTTATGGAGAAACTTGCCAACCAAGCAAGGTCAAAGATTTTTTTTTTCTACTTGAGTTTTTCTATTGTTGAAGAATTTAATTTTTTTTTTTTTTACTGAATACATGACTAACTTGACTGTGGGACAGCTTTAAGGAGAAAATCCTTCATCATCAGCACTAACTTATTGCTGGTACAACTTAGTGCAAGGCAAATAGTTGGAGTTTTTCTTGTGGTATCTCAAATACCTGTTGTCACAAACCTGGGCTGTGTTCCTATTGGCTTCACCTAGGGTGTCTTTTTGGCTTGGAGGACTTTGTGCTTAGAGCCTTTGCACCCTAGAAGTCAAAGAAATGCAGCCTTGGTAGCAGCATCATAGAGTATCCCACTCCTGCTGAAGCGGATAGCTCCTGATGGAGAAGTAAGATGTAAAAATTCAAGCATTACCTATTGCTATAGTGCTGTCAGGCAACATTCTGTGATATGTTCTGCATGTCAATTTTGGTGGCATTTCTGTGCTGCCATTTCATGTCACCAAGCCTACCAGCTCATTTTGCATCCCCCAAATGCAATTTATGCTCCCTGCTAACTGATGCTATAAAGAGTATTAAAAGAGGAGGGGCAAAGGATTGCTTTTCAGTCTTCGTAGAGTTCCAGAACCTTGAGGTTTGGAAGGGAGAGCTCATCAAGTCCATCCTCCTTGCCAAGGTAGCGTCACCCAGGGTAGTTTGCCCAGGAATGCATCCAGGCAGGTTTGGAAAGTTGCCAGAGAGGGAGACCCCACAATCTCTCTGGGCAGCTTGCTCCAGGGCTCCATCATCCTCACTGTAAAGAAGTTTCTCCTCATGTCGAGGTGAAACCTTCTCTGTTCCAGTTTGTAGCCATTGCTCCTTGTCTTACTGCTGTGGACCACCAAAAAGAGATTGGCCCCAGCCACTTGACACCCACTCCCCAGGTGTTTCTGCACAAGATATTTGTCTTGTGTGGGTTACTTCAGTTAGTGCTTTTTCAGTTTGGAACGCCCAGGCAAAAGCAAATTCAGCAAAGGAAATGGTGGTGAGTGCAGCTATAAAAATGAGGTTGATGTGGATATTAAAGATTGTAATGCTCGTGCTGTTCATCCTTACACTGGTGCTTACAGTGCCAAGGAGCAGTAGGTGAAACACTCATTAAGTGTAAGGGAGAGTTGGCATTCACAAGGGTGTTGTAATCATTAGGCTAGAAAAAGGGTTGCTACATCTGGGTTAAGGAAGGAGTTAGCATACAGTAACACAAGAGTTAAGGCAAAGCCTTTGGGATCTGCCTGTAATTAAAGTTCTTGGGAGTTTTGGCGGTGGGTACAGAAGCTACACACATGGAATGCAGAGGGTTTGCATGTTCTGGGTCTGGTTTGCAAAGGTGAATTACGCTGCCTTTGGAAATTGGTGCTGCAACCAGCTCACAATCTTCAGCAAATGGGAATCTGATAGGAATTAGCATGAATTTGTCCTGTAGACTTCTCTCCCTCTTGTGCTGTGATAGCCTGATATTTGCTGTGCTTCTGTCTTCCAGAGCTTGAAAGGCATTTTCTAATGCTGTGTAGCACAATAGCCAATGCTTTTTAATGTATCGGTTCAGGCAACCAAAACAAGGGAGATTGGTGCAGAAATATACACAACATTGACATTAAACTGGTAGTATTTATGAAAAAAAGCAGAAGAGTGGGGTTGCTGAGGTGCTTGGTCATTCGTGGCACTATCACTAGACAGTTTAGATCCCTTCTTGGCCATGTTTTCTTAGGTTGGAGGAGGAGTAGAGACAGTTTTGAATTGTGTGTCTTCAGAGGGATGCTGGCTCTAACCGTAAAGAAAAGGAATCCTGCCCAGGTCAGTCTTAAGCCAACACCACTCAGCAGCCACACAGGTAGGCTGAGGAAGGTGTTGTTCTTTCTTTTGTCTTCTTCAGAAAGCTTTTTTTCCATGACTAGCTTCACAGTGAGAATCAGAATAGGCAAAATGTATTTTTAATGTGGCAGAATATCCAAACTGTGCATTTTGTGTTTCTTCTTCTGAGAAGCATTTGCTCTCTCTGTCTTCCTGAATGTTAGCCATTGTTATTTTGTCTGGTTTATAAAGTATTTTGCTTGGTTTATAAAGTATTTCTCCTGCAGGAGAAGCAGAGACACCAGTGGACATGGAGACAATTAGCTTGGACCCAGAAGCTGAGGTAAAGGGAGATTTTTGCCCTTATGGGCTTTATAGGGTGGGAAGAAGAGTGGCAAAGTATTGAAACCTGATTAGATGATCTAATTCTTCCAAAGGTGCTGCCTACCCCAATCTTCCCCAGAATTAATTCAGAGCCTTTAGAGGCGAGGTGGAAGTGTTTTATTCTTAATCAGCAGCTGAAACATCTTGTCAGTAATTTAGAATTGTAAATGAAGCTTGCGGGCGCTGAAAGTGAGGCTGTGCTGCAGGCATTCTGGATGGGTGGGAGTATCTAATGGACTGATTGCTACTGTCAGCCCTGTTGTTTAGGATCGTAGAATCACCTGGCTGGAAAAGACCTTAAGGTCCTCGAGTCCAACCATAACCTCGAATCTCCCTCTCCGCAACTGGAATATGCACAGCACCTTGACCAGCCTTGCACTTTGGCACCTGCAGCTTCATGAGCCTGTTAGCTGGGGAGTCTTTGAGATTGGGTGAGGAAGTGCTCAATTTCTCCTGGATTGACTGACCAGCAAAATGAGTGTCTGGGGCTGGACAGGTCAAATGTGAGCTGGATCAGCTCATAGCCACTGCAGAGCTAACTTTCACAAAACTGCCAGCTTATTTGAACTGTCAGTGGTTCCTGCTCATCTGAGGTCTCAAGCTGGAAATAGCAAGGTTTGTTCCTGTTAAGCCCTAGCAAAGTGGGTAAGAGAATTTTAAGCAACACTTGATTTCATGTTAGACAGCAGAATTTGTCTGTTTCAGTGAATTCAGAATTTACTGCAAAAGATTTCTAAGCTTGGTGAAACTGCTCAGTCTCAGAAGGGAGCTGTGGCCTTTTTGCAGATGCTGTGTTAGCAGTTGACAAGCTTAAGCCACAGGCACATAAAATCTTGTGCCAAACCAAATCTTCACAAGCTCTTTGAAATGAAGTTTTAATGAATTGTCCTGTTTTGAAACACCTGCTGGATCCTTCCATTTCTCTTTCAGGACGTTGACTTGAATCATTTCCGAATTGGCAAGATTGAAGGATTTGAGGTGCTCAAGAAAGTGAAGGTAACAGTCCTAAGGAACATCTCTTGGCTCTGGAGATTTCCTGTGTGTAGAGGACAGATAGAGGACTCTCTTTTTGCCTGAGATCCTAATGAATTCGCTTCATGTTTAACTGAAGAAGGTAGTTCTACCCCTCTGTCAAGTAGTAATAAAAATCCAAGGTTTTCGTAAGTTCTTTTTGAAAGTGAATGAGAGACAATGCATGAGGGCTCATCCTAAGGAGTACATTCAGGCTTAGCATAGCTGGAGGACAGGCTGAGGGAGCTGGAGTTGTTCAGTCAGGAGGAGAGAAGGCTCTGGGAGGGCCTCATAGCTGTCTTCCAATACCTGAAAGGAACTTACAGGAAAACTGGGGAGGGGCTTTTCATGAGGATATGTAGAGATAAAACAAGGGGGAATGATTTGAAGCTGAAGGAGGGTAGGCTTAGGAAGTTCCTCAGTATGAGGGTGGTGAGACTCTGGAATAGATTGCTTATGGAGGTGGTGGATGTCCCCTCCCTGGCAGTGTTCAAGGCCAGGTTAGATGAGGCCTTGAGTAGCCAACTCTGGTTGAGAGGTGTCCGCATGGCAAGGAGATTGGAGTAAAGGGTCTGTCAGGTCGCTTCCAACCTAAGCCATTCCATGGTTCATGTAGATTGGAAAGGACCTCTGGAGGTCTGTAGTAAACCTCTGCTCAAAGCATGTTGCTTAAAGCCTTCACCAGTCAAGGTCTTGAGTATTTCCAGCCTCTCCGGGCTGCTGTGACAGTATCTGGCTGTCTTTGTGCTAAAAAGAGTCATTTGCTGGAGTTGAAACGAACCGAGAAAATACTCTATATTAAAATACCAACCCCAATGAAACTTAATTGGGGGTGGGGTGGGTGTAGGGGAAAGCCCTCAGCCTTGTTTTCATAGCAAGAGCCATTCCACGCTGTCACTCATGCGTTTCCCTCTTTGCTTTTGACCTTCTCCCCAACCCGTAGACTCTGTGTCTCCGCCAGAATTTGATTAAGTGTATTGAAAACCTGGACCAGTTGCAGAGCTTGCGGGAGCTGGACCTTTATGACAATCAAATTCGGAAGATTGAGAACTTGGAGTCTCTGGTGGAACTTGAGTGAGTCGGGGGCGGGAATTACTAGGATGAAATCAAGGGTGGTTTGTCACTAATTGAGTTACTCATGCTGTACTTACTCCAGTGCTTATCACCCAGGCCTTCCTCATCGTTCACTTGGGTGCTCTGTGAAGGGTAATCTGTTCTCCATTGATGTTAAACCTGTGCTGTAAGCAGTCAGATGGAAATGAAAGGTGCTGTGTAAGGCAGCAAGTGTAGTAGGTGGATGCAGTTCTGTGCAGGTGCAGAAGCATTCAGGACCCCCTTGGTTTTGGCAGCCAGAGCTCTGTGACAGCTTTTCATTCCTGCAAAAAACACCAGGAGATTTCAGGTGATGTGATGGCTTTCTTGGAAGGATGTTAGGGAAGGAGTTTCTGGCAGTTTTTTTTCCCAGTCTCTGGCAGTTGTCTGATCACTCTGGAGGTATGTTACAAAACTGTTCCCACTACTGTGAGGAGGCCTGACCTACTTCTCAAGCTTACAGGAGGCCTTGATGTTTTCTTGTCGTAGTCAGGTCTTGTAGGCGGGATCTTTCTCAAGGAATATGAAGTAGCTCCCTCTCAGTTTGGCAGCTCCACTGCTGGACAAAATAATGTCTGTAACAGGTGACTATTTTTTTTTGCCCCTGGAAAAAAGTATTTTGAATGCCACTTTAGTTGTCACTTCTGATCAAAAGAAAGGACACTTGGGACCTTTAGCTTCAAGGCTTGGCGAAGTGCTTGACCTGTGCTGATAGTGAGGTTCCCCACCAATTTACCAGTCACTCTTCCAGAATTATCTATGCCTGATGGATTGAAGCTACCTTTGTCTTGTTTTCGTCCCTCAGGATCCTGGACATCTCCTTTAACATTCTGCGACACATTGAAGGACTAGATCGTCTCACTCAGCTTAAAAAGCTCTTCCTTGTCAACAATAAAATCAGCAAAATTGAGAATTTGAGCAACTTGCAGATGTTACAGATGTTGGAGCTGGGATCAAATCGAATTCGGGTAGGCTTGTTCTGCATGATGATAGCTGGAGAGTTTTGAGCTGTGGCTTGAGATTGGCCTTTTCTGAAAGTGCAATTCATTGACCCTTTCTGGCAATTTTGTTCTTCCTGTTGCTGTAATAATTTAACGTGTAATTGTTTATTGCTGCACATTCTGGATCCTTGAATTAAGTATGCATGTAGTAGCTGGCTGCTACATCACTGTTGATGAATTCCCCTGAGTCTTTCCTTTTGCAGAGTGTGATTTCCATCTGCTAGAGAGCCGAGCCTATCAAAAGTAGCAATTGCTGTTTTCGCTTCCTGGAGGTGGGCACTGTGTCCATCAAACTACTGAATACAAATTTAATCCTAGTTTGGTTTCTGTGTATAATTGATAACCTACTGCATGCGTCTCTCTCAGGAACAGGATTTTCTAGAGTCTCTGCTCTGAACTGCACTGTACCACGCTGACTGCTTTTCGTAGTTTCACAAAATGGTTTGGATTGGAAAGGACTTGAAAGATCACCCAGTTCAACCCTCCTGCCATAGGCAGGGATACCTCTCACTAGACCAGTTTTGAAACTGGAGCAAGGGATTTAATTTGGACATCAAGAGGAAGTTGTGTCCAATGAGTGGTGAAACACTGGAACAGGTTGCCCAGGGATGTGGTTGAGGCTCTGTCCCTGGAGACATTGAAGATCAGATTCAGTGTGGCCATGAGCAGCCTTATCTAGTTGGAGGTGTCCCTGCTGACTTCGGGGGTGTTGGGCAAGATGACCTTTGAGGGTCCCTTCCAACCTAGTGCAATTTTTGAACCTGTGCCAGCGTCTCCCCACCCTCACACAAGAATTTCTTCATCTTCCACTCTCAATCTCCCCTCTCCCAGCTCAAAGTCATTGTCTCTTGTTCTGTCACTGCAAGCCCTTGGCAAAAGTCCTTCCCCAGCTCTCCTGGAACATCTTCAGGTGCTTCAAGCTCCTGTCCCTGGAGCCTTCCTTTCTCCAGGCTGAATAGTCGCAGTGTTTTCATTCCATCCCCATAGGGGAGGTTGTCCAGCCCTATGATGATCTTTGTGGCCTCCTGGACTCTGTTCTGCAGCTCCAGATCCTTCTTTTGCTGGAAGCACCAGAAGTGGATATGCAGAACTGTTGTGCAGAGAAGCTGACCAGTTTGCCTCTGACTGTGCTGTGCAGTCACTGTGGGTGTGATAGATTATTCTTGCTTCACAAGTTAGTAACTAGATATACCTCATGACCCAGGGAATGCCACTCTCTCTGCTCTCTGAGCCTCTTCATTCTCAGCTCTTGCTACCTGGCCAGGAGAGGTAGCAGCTGGAAGAAAGCAATATGACCCTTCCTGGAAAATCAGTAAGAATTGCCACAAGCCATCTGTCACACTGGCTGAGGTTTGCTGGACTGCACTGGACTCTGCTCTTGGGTCATGGTGCACACCTTGCGCTGGATTGCCAGGCTTGTGTTTCTTGGGGATGCAGCTCTGTGGTGAAGGCTTACACAGTGCCAGGTAGAGGAAGAGATTGGAGCTGTGTATGACAGCAGTCAGTGACTCCTGTCGTTGTGTTGCAGGCAATTGAAAACATTGACACCTTGGCCAATCTTGACAGTCTGTTCCTTGGAAAGAACAAAATCACCAAGCTCCAGAACCTGGATGCACTGACAAACCTGACTGTGCTCAGCATACAGGTACTGCCTCTACTTTATCCTCTTCTCCAACAACCCTGTTTACCTGCTCCCTGAAGGTGTTCAAGGCCAGGTTGGATGAGGCCTTCAGCAACCTGGGCTAGTGGAAGGTGGGGGCTGGAACTAGATGACATCTAAGGTCTCTTCCAACCCAACCTGTCCTATGAATTTATAAGCTCTGCTTAATCAGCACATCTTCAGTGTTGGAGTCAAACTCCTCTGCTGAAAGGTATTGCGATCTTCTCTATGCTGTCTGTTCTCATCCTTCCATCCTGAATGAGATTGGCAGACACTGGTAACATAAAAAAAAAAAAGTGAATGGATTTTTTTTTATGGAAGAGAGAACAGGAAACGGGTGGGTAAGACACTGGCACAGGTTGCCCAGGGAGGCTGTGGATGCCTGCTCCCTGCAGCTGTCCAAGGCCAGGCTGGATGAGGCCTTGAGCAGCCTGGACTAGTGGGAGGTGTCCCTGCCCATGGCAGGAATTGTAACTGGATGATCCTTACGGTCCCTTCCAACCAAAATCACTCTTTGAATCCATGAAATTAGCTTCTGTAATATATCTGTGGGCACCATAAGCTTCTCAAATGATTTTATCTGTAGCTTTTTTTCCTGTTTATCTGTTAGTTCTCTTCTCACTTCCTCAAGCAGCAGTTCTCTATGGTTCTGATTGCTTTCTTGGAGCATGAGTAAGCTGTGCCCAGACTAGGTGTAAAGAAGTGCATTTCCTGTTGTTTAGGGGCACCTAAAACACTTTTTTTTTTTTTTTTTGTGAGGTGTCCTGACTATAAAATATATTTTCCCTGATTTACTAGAACAACATCAAATGAGTGATAGAAGGGAAGTTGTTTTAATGGTACTGGGCTCAGTGCCTTTTTCCCAAGGAGGGAAGAACTGTGCCAAATGCAATCTGTCTTTAATGAGCTTATGGGAAGCTTCTTCATTTGTAGCAGATGGCCATTCCCTTAGAAAGAACTGCAAGGTATGAGGAAGAAATTCTCTTAGTGAGGGTGGTGAGACACTGGAACAGGTTTCCTAGGGAGGTTGTAGATGCCCCCTCTCTGGAGGTGTTCAAGGCCAGGTTGGCTGAGGCCTTGAGTGACCTAGGCTAGTGGAAGTGAGGGTTGGAACTGGATGATCTTGAAAGTCTCTTCCAACCCAAACTATTCAGTGAATCTATGAAAATGAATGCTTGTAGCCTGTAAGCCTGTTGTTTGTAAGGACAGCAGGCAGAGAACTTTCAGGCTACAACTTTTTGATGGGAAGGTCAGAATCCGACTCCTCTACACTTAGAGACTTCAGCTCCCGTAGAACTTCCTTGAGAAGCATTGGTGGCACAAAGCTCAAACCAGTTCAGCTCATGAGATCAGTGTGGACCCAAGCAGACTTGTTTCCCCTACTCAGGCAGACTCCAGAGAAAAGCCTTTTCTCCAGTGAGCCACTTGTGGTTTGGTTTGTTTGAATGCCCTTAAAGCACTGTTGAACTTGCAGAACAACCGCCTGACCAAGATGGAGGGGCTGCAGAGCTTGGTGAACCTGCGCGAGTTGTACCTCAGCCACAACGGCATCGAAGTCATCGAGGGACTGGAGAACAATGTGAGCAGGCTCTTGCTAACTCTGCCTCAACTGTTGCCCTAAGCTGCTCCTATTGGCAGCTGTGCTTTTCTGGAAGGTTTTTTTTCCCTCAGCTTTCCCCACCTACGGGTAGGATTCTGAGTCCCTTGAAGAGACCTCAAAGACCCAAGTATTTATGTGAAAGTACCTTGAGTAAGTGAAGCTCCTCCAGATCCTCTGTTGTAAATTGTTTTCATGGCTAGGGGAAGCACAAGATGCAGTTAACACAGCAGCCTGGCTCATGCCAAGGCACAGAGTGAGTCCAGAGGATGGCTACAAGGATGGTCCAAGGGCTGAAGCACCTCTGCTGTGAGGACAGGCTGAGGGAGGTGGGAGCCTTAGAGCTGCCTTCCAGTAGCTGAAGGGATCCTACAGGAAGGCTGCAGAGGGTCTTTTTGTGAAGGTGGACAATGGGGAATGGTTTAAAATCTGAGGGAGAGCAGGGTTAGACTGGAGCTGAAAAAGCAGCTTTTAAGTGTGAGGGTGGTGAGACACTGGAACAGGTTGTCCAAGGGAGGTTGTGGATGCCTTCTTCCTGGAGGTGTTCAAGGCCAGGTTGGATGAGGCCTTGAGCAGCCAAATGTAGTTGAGAGGGGCCCCTGCCCATGGTGGGTATGTTGGAGGAGATAATCTCTGAGGTCACTTTCCAACCTGAGCCATTCTAGGATTCTATGCCTCCCAGTGCCCTAACTTCTGCCTTCAGAGGAGCCGAGCACCCCAGCCTGCTTTCTCCCAGGCATTGAGCAGTTTGTAGAGGAGATAATCACAATCCCAGTTTGCTTAGGGAAGAGATAAAGGGGGGGGAGGAGTAAAGGAAGGAAGCAGGCTAGTGAAGCCTGCTTTTCCTGAAGAGGTAAGAACAGTGAAGGAGGCTGTGCCAAATGCCTGGAACCTGGTTATTAAGCTGCTGCTGATCTTGCCCCCCCTCCTCCAGGAACAGCCTAAACTGTCTAGCACTCTATAACGAAGGCTAATAAACACCTAATGGGTTTTCTTGAACAAACAATCTTGGCACAGGCCATAGGAAACCTGTGGCTGGTATGGGAGAAGACCAGGTAGCAGGGCAGGGGTTGCCCAACTGAGCTCCTCTGGCTCAGTCCTTCTGTGCTCTCAGCCTGGCTTCCTGCTCCATGGGGGTTTCTGCTGCACAGGTGAGGGATTTTGACGAGGGATTCTAGTGACAGAAGGAGGGGGAATGGCTTTGAGATGCAAGAGGGGAGATTTGGATTTGAGATCAGGACGAAATTCTTGACAGTGAGGGTGGGGAGACACTGAAACAAGTTACCCAGGGAGGTCGTGGATGTCCGATCCCTGGAGATGTTGAAGCCAGGTTAGATGAGACCTTGAGCAACCTGGGCTAGTGGGAGCTGTTGACATGTGGGTTGGAATTGGTCCCTTCCAATGAAACCCATGTCATGATTCTATGATCTTCAGCCATGGCAAGGCTGATGGCCACAGCTAGCTAGCTGAATGGCTCTGCGGCTGCAGCCTCTCACACTGCACTCTGTAGATAACTCTCAGTTCTTTTTGATAGGGCATCTTCTGGAGCTAGGAGCAGGAGGGACAAACTGGCATGTGGCTTTCTTTTGTGTTAATATTCATTTTTAGATTTCTCCCTGCAATTTGCTTTGGAGAAGCCTGTAGCATTTTCATTCTTGCCCATAAGTAGACTATTCTCAGAGGGCAGAGACAATCTGGAACTTGGCTGACTGTGTGCAAAGCAGAAAAAAAAAATCTGGAACTCTCAAGTTTCCTGCTGCAAAGAAATTGTTCAAGTCTGCTGCTCAAGGGGACAATTGTGATCTGATTTTTAATGGATTTCTCTTCATGTGTTCTAGGGAAGGGCTCACTGCTTAAGAGCCCTTGGCTGACAGTTGCCATCAGACTAGTGATTGCTTTCATTTTTGTCATATGGCTTCTGGGATATCAATCACCCAGCTTAATTAAAGACAATCTTATTTGCTATACACAGGCAGTAAGAGTTCTTGTGCTGTGTGTAAGCAGCTGGCAATAGTTCATCTTTACTTTCCACAGTTTCCAGCTCTAGGCTTGAAAAAAAGTGGAAAAGAGAAGATGGAAAGAAATCTGATCTAACATTTTTGTGTTTGCTTGTCTAGAACAAACTCACAATGCTGGACATCGCATCCAACAGAATCAAGAGGATTGAGAACATCAGTCACCTAACAGAGCTGCAGGAGTTCTGGGTAAGCATGGGATGGAACTGTCCCTGGAATGTCCCTACATGGAGGCAAATTATGACAGGAAGTATTTCCAACCCATAAATACGCAGTGGATCAACTGGGACGCTTGTAAAAACACTGTCTTAGTGTCTTGCAGGGCATTCTATACTAGTTCATAGATTCATAGAATGGTTGGGTTGGAAGGGACCTTAAAGATAATCCAGTTCCAATGCCCTGCCATGGGTTGGGACACCTCTCACTAGATCAAGGTTTTCAAGGCCTGGATATACTCTCAGGAATGGAGCCTTTGACCACTGCCCCAGGACAGTGTGGGGATGGTTAGTGAGGCCTGCCAGGAGTGTCTGACAGGAAAGCACAGCTGGGAAGTTCCAGAGGTAGAAGAGTCACATAGACAGAGCCATCTCACATGTGTGTGAAGACTGTCCAGTGCCACTGCCCTGGGGTTGTAGGAACCCTCCTGCACAGCAGTGCTGTGGTGAGGTCACTGCTACCCAGGCTTAGCTTACAAGTATCTGTTAGTGTGAGCCTGCTCTGTATGTGCCTTGCAGATGAATGACAACCTGGTGGAGAGCTGGAGTGACCTGGATGAACTGAAAGGAGCCAAAAATTTGGAAACTGTCTATCTGGAGAGAAACCCCTTGCAGAAGGATCCCCAGTACCGGCGCAAAATCATGCTGGCCCTCCCCACTGTCCGGCAGATCGATGCCACCTTTGTGCGATTCTGAATCTCCTGCTGTCCTCTTTGCTGCCCTCCTTGGAGAAATATCCCAGCTGGGTTTTTTATCCACTTAACCACGCAGCCCAGGTCTTCAGTACACTGACACTCACAAAGCAGATGGTCAACAAAAAGCACTGAGTACCAGATCTTGTGTACAATGCACTCATTGTTTTTGAGATGTTGTTGTTATTATTAAATCTTAATATGGAGACTTTCCTCTGCTTCTGCCTTTTACTGATGGGGGAGGTTTGGCTAGCAAATATTTGCCACAGACCGAAGTCACCTACAGCCACTTGCTGACTTCTGTTGGCTCTCTAAGACACAGCTTTGGGTTAGTGGCGTCCTTGCAAATGTCACTGCCAGATCCAGTCCCAGTGGTGGCCTGTCAAAGTGTGAAAAGATGGGGACACAGCTGATGTGGGGAAGAGTTGATAGAGACACCCATGCAAGTCACCATCAGAGCTGCATCATATTCTACTGCTTTGTCAAATAATGGAAAACTACACGAAGAAATAAATGAGAAGGGCCATTGAAAATTTTCTCTTGCTATTGCTTTGATTGATTCTGGTTTCTTGTGGATTTGAGTTTTTGGAATCCCGGAATGAATCCCTTTGTCTTCTGCAGGAGACCAGTAGCATTAAACAGGACAATGTGGCCCTGTGCAAACTTTTGGAGGGCCTATTTGTGGGCTGTTTTATGTGCCCAGCATGGCTCTGCTGTGAACCCCAGAAGCTGCTGGAGGTGGTGGGGTGACACTGGCCTTGATGGTGGAAGCTGCAGCCTACCATGCTGCTGAACTTCGGTAAGTCACTTCATCCTGCTGCAGGTATGTGTTTTTGGAGGTCTTGGAGCCCCCTTACAGCTTTGAGATCTCTCCTTGGGGTCTGTAAGAGCAGGAGCATTTTGGCTGCTCGAGTGGCCATCCGTGCTGCATGCCCATGTTGGCCTCTGTGCTGCTGCCTGGGGGCATGCCCCTTGGTGGGCAGTAGCTGGCAGGCAGAGCTGCACTTTCCCTCTCACCAAAGCTGCAAAAAAAACAGCAAAAGCTTTTCTTATGTAGGTGTAAGGTAAGCATGGTGCTTGAAACTTCTGTGGCACCCCGAAATCCTTGTGCTAGGCACTGTCCAGGATGCATGGGGGGGACCTACTGCCCCTAAACAAGTCCCCATGCAACTCCCTTGCAAAGCAAAGGGATTTGGGGCTAAGCTCTTTACTTCAGATTATAACCTGGAATGTTTTGCTTTATGTGCTACTCTGCCAAGTGCATGCTCTGGTTCAAAACTGCATCTTTTGCTCCTGTGTCCCTCCTTTCCATGTGTCCTGTGTCCCACATTTTCTTGTCCCCTTGTCCCTCTCCTTTTCCTATCCCCTGAGCTCTTCTTTTTCTGGTAGCCTTCTGTTCCTCCTTTGTCCACCCCTCAGTGTCCCACCTCTTTCCCTCCATGTCCCACCTTTCCTGATCCCCCTGCATCCCTCTTTTCCCAGTCTCCCTGTCCCCTTGCCTTCCACATCACCCCATGTCTCTATGTTGCATACTGATCAGAGACCAGGGCCATGTTCTACTACTATTTTTGGGAACAGAAGTAAGACTCAAACTGGAGCCAGTCACTGAGTAATTTTATTTCTCTGAAAAAAAAAATGTGCAAATGCAAAGGAGAGAGGGAAAGAAAGGGTCAGCTGAGGTAGCCACAACCACTGACCTGCAGCATCCCGAAGGCTCCTCTGTAATGTGTAAAAGCTTCAAGGTATAAAAACAAGTCTGAAGTAGAGCCAGGTAGGGCTTGGAACTGTAAATACAAGTTGTGTATATATAAATTAAAAACAGTGAATTTCCCTATATCTTTGTGGGTGTCTGTATCTTTGGTTTGGTTTGGTAAATGGAAAACCTGAACCTAGCCACCCTGAACTGCTCTTCCAGCGCGGGGGCAGGAGCTGCCCTGACAGTGCTCAGTGCTGCCCCCTTCTGTTCAAATTTCGACAGTGCAGTGCTGCAGCGGCATGTGATGCCTCGATTAAAAAACGTTAAATCTCTGTTAGCGCAAGATGCTCCGGTAGGGAAAAAAAACCCTCTCGATATTATCTAGCTATTGAAGAATGTTATTAAGGCATATGGGGAAAAAAAAAAATCCCCCTCTATCTCCTCTATTATTTATAAAGCCCTTGGGAATATAGAAGTCCTGAGTTAGACCCAGATGTTGTTTTGAACTGTAAATATAAACTGTGTATATATAGATTAAAAGCAGTGCATTTTCCCTTGTCTGTTCGAAATGAAATAGAAAAAACAGAGCCCAGTTGAGCTTGGTCTCCGGGGACGGGAGCAAAGGCCCCGTCACTGCTCCGTGCTGCCACACGGTGGTTAATTGTGGTCAGTGCAGCGCTCAAGCGACAAGTGCCGTCCCATCCCTGCTCCGTGCTGCCACCGTGTGTTGAATTGTGGTCAGTGCAGCGCTCAAGCGACAAGTGCCGCCCCATCCCTGCTCAGTGCTGCCACCGTGTGTTGAATTGTGGTCAGTGCAGCGCTCAAGCGACAAGTGCCGTCCCATCCCTGCTCAGTGCTGCCACCGTGTGTTGAATTGTGGTCAGTGCAGCGCTCAAGAGACAAGTGCCGCCCCATCCCTGCTGAGTGCTGCCACCGTGTCTTTAATTGTGGTCAGTGCAGCTCTCAAGCGACAAGTGCCGTCCCATCCCTGCTTAGTGCTGCCACCGTGTGTTGAATTGTGGGCAGTGCAGCGCTCAAGCGACAAGTGCCGTCCCATCCCTGCTCCGAGCTGCCTGCGTGTGTTGAATTGTGTGCAGTGCAGCTCTCAAGCGACAAGTGCAGCCCCATCCCTGCTCTGTGCTGTCACCGTGTGTTTAATTGTGGTCAGTGCAGCTCTCAAGCGACAAGTGCCGTCCCATCCCTGCTCAGTGCTGCCACCGTGTGTTGAATTGTGTGCAGTGCAGCGCTCAAGCGACAAGTGCAGCCCCATCCCTGCTTAGTGCTGCCACCGTGTGTTGAATTGTGGTCAGTGCAGCTCCAGCAGCATGTGCCACCCCCACATTGCTCAGTGCTGCCACCCTGTGCTTAACTGTGGGCAGTGCAGCTCTCAAGCGACAAGTGCAGCCCCATCCCTGCTCTGTGCTGTCACCCTTGTGTCTAATTCTCAAGACTGCAGCTGGTCAGCGGCGTGTGCCGCCCCACCGCTGTATGTGCTGCCACCTTGTGTTTGTTTGTCGTCACTGCAGTTCTTCAGCGTCGTGTGGCGCCCCATAAGCCCTCCGTGCTCCTGCCTCCTCTCGAAATGCCTTCAATGCTTGAAATGCCTGAAAAATTGGGGTGGGGGGTGGCAAGGGTGGAGGGGAGAGAGTGAAAATGATCTAAATTTCTAAGTATTAGTGTGAGGAGTTAAGCAGATGGACATTTCTCGTTTTTTTATACAGACACCACAGACTTGCATCGCTTTCTAGTTAAAAAAAAAAAAAAAAGNAGACAAGTGCCGCCCCATCCCTGCTTAGTGCTGCCACCGTGTCTTTAATTGTGGTCAGAGCAGCTCTCAAGCGACAAGTGCCGTCCCATCCCTGCTCAGTGCTGCCACCGTGTGTTGAATTGTGGGCAGTGCAGCGCTCAAGCGACAAGTGCCGTCCCATCCCTGCTGAGTGCTGCCACCGTGTGTTGAATTGTGGGCAGTGCAGCGC
>VWZI01007901.1:412386-424400 GCA_013396835.1 Psilopogon haemacephalus
ATTGTGTGCAGTGCAGCGCTCAAGCGACAAGTGCAGCCCCATCCCTGCTCTGTGCTGTCACCCTTGTGTCTAATTCTCAAGACTGCAGCTGGTCAGCGGCGTGTGCCGCCCCACCGCTGTATGTGCTGCCACCTTGTGTTTGTTTGTCGTCACTGCAGTTCTTCAGCGTCGTGTGGCGCCCCATAAGCCCTCCGTGCTCCTGCCTCCTCTCGAAATGCCTTCAATGCTTGAAATGCCTGAAAAATTGGGGTGGGGGGTGGCAAGGGTGGAGGGGAGAGAGTGAAAATGATCTAAATTTCTAAGTATTAGTGTGAGGAGTTAAGCAGATGGACATTTCTCGTTTTTTTATACAGACACCCCAGACTTGCATCGCTTTCTAGTTAAAAAAAAAAAAAAAAAGGCTTTAAAAATTTTAAACTGCATTTACTGTATTCCAACAACGCCTTTGACAGATGGAAACCTGCTGGTCCGGGGCCAGCGCCTGAGCTACGGAGTGGCACGGTCTTGGGGAGTCAGAGCATGAGCCATGGAAGGCATCGTTGCCATAGGACAACACTGCTGAGCCACTCACTTCAAGAAGTGTGTCGAGGTGCTGGAGTGGGTCCAGAAGAGAGCAACGAGACTGAGGAAGGGACTGGAGGGAAAGCCTTAGGAGGAAAAGCTGAGGGAGCTGCAGGTGTTCAGCCTGGAGAGGGAAGGGGAGATTTAGAGGGGACCTTACCGATCTCTACTCCTACCCAAGAGGAATCTGTAACAACATGGGAGTTGGGCTCTTCTCCCAGGCAACTTGTGGCAGGACAAGAGGGCATGGCCCGAAGCTGTACCAGGGAAGGTTTAGGAAGCACCTCCTCACAGAGCCCTGCTGACCACTAAAGACCTCTGCCTAATTCTATAGACACCTGCAGACCCCTAGGGACACTTAGCAGAGCCCTGCAAATGTCTCCAAACCCCTGCAGACCCCTCCAGGCCCATGCAGGCATCTTTGCACTAACTCCAGCTCCCAAAGCAGAAGTTCTAGATGAATGTGGTGTTCATCTAAAGCAAGTGGAGAGATAACCACCCAAGAAGTGGCTGTCACCCACATCCCACCTGAGGTCATTGCTTTAGCTGTCCTCTAATTTGTCAAGTTGCCTAATTGGTCAAGTTGCCTTTAGGTGCAGTTTTGCCAGGAGATCAGGCTGTGGCTTTCAACAGGACCACGGTGTGAAGGGCGACACCAACTCAGGACAATGATCAAAGGTGCAGCCAGAGCATCCCCTCTGCCCAGCATTCCATATTTTATAGCAATATTGTGCAGAAATCAGACAAACCAAGCTTCATATCTGCTTTAGAAGCTTCCTTTCCATTAATCCAGACAGCCTGACAGAAAAAAATAAATCCAAACACCCAGATATCTCACTTTTGCAAGAAGAAAAGAGTTTGGGCTTGCTCCTTTCCTAGGTTTGCAGGACATCCTTAGGTCTGCTCAAGTAACCAGGCCTGCAGGGGACCCTGCACTTGTAGTTAAAGTGAAAGTGAAATTTCAGAGCCTGATGATCACCACAGGAAGGGTTGGAAGGGACCTCTGGGGATCTTCCAGTCCAGCCTCTTGCCAGAGCAGGAGCAGAGAATCTAGCACAGGTCACACAGGAACACATCCAGACAGGGCTGGAAAGTCTCCAGAGCAGGAGACTCCACAACCTCTCTGGGCAGCCTGTGCCAGGGCTTTGGGACCCTTACAGTCAAGAAGTTCTTCCTCGTGTTGAGGTGGAACTTCCTGTGCTGCAGTTTCCATTTCTTGTCCTATCCCAGGGTACAAGTGAGCAGAGGCTGTCCCTGTCCCCTCCTTCCTGACACTGAGCCCTCAGGTATTTATAGACATTGATAGATCCCCTCTCTTCCTTCTCCTCTCCAGATTGAGCAGCCCCAGGGCTCTCAGCCTCTCTTCACCAGGCAGTGCTGCAGTCCCTTCAGCATCCTTTTAGCCCTCCCTTGGACTCTCTCCAGCAGATCTCTGTCACTCCTGAACTGGGGAGCCCAGAATTGGATGCAACATTCCAGGTAGGGCCTTACCAGGGCAGAGTAAAGGGGCAAGAGAACCTCCCTTGACGTGCTGGACACACTCCTCTTAATGCCCCCCAGGATGCCATTGGCCTTCTTGGCCACCAGGGCACCTTGCTGTCCCGTGGAGAATCTGTTGCCCACCAGGCTCAAGGAAGATTCAGCATCTGCAGGAGACAGGTGCAGGCTCTGTGGTGGAGTTAATAAAAGCATCACTGTGGCTCTCTGCATGACTGAGCAAATATTTGACATTCAAAGCTTGCAAATACCCAAAGCAGACATTGGAGATGGCACCACCGCAGACAGCTAACGGCTGAAGGGCTTTATTTTTAGAGCAGTCATCCCTTCCTGCCCTCAGAGAGTCCTCTTCATCCCCAAGGAGCAGCCCCACAGCCCAGCCATTTCCCTTTTGGGATGGAAGGAGCCTGCACATGTGAGAATCATAGAATCATAGAATAGTTTAGGTTGGAAGGGACCTCAGAGCTCATCCAGTTCCAACCCCACTGTGCCATAGGCAGGGACACCTCCCACTAGATCAGGATGCTCAAGACATCATCCAGCCTGGCCTTGAACACTTCCAGGGAGGGAGCAGCCACAAGCTTCCTGGGCAACCTGTGCCAGTGTCTCCCCACCCTTACTGGAAAGAACTTGCTCCTAACATCTAGTTCAAATCTCCTCTCTGCCAGCTTAAACCCATTCCCCCTCATCCTGTCATTACAAGACCTTGTCAATAGTCTTGTAACCAGCAGAAGACAAGGGGCAGGGTGGAGCAGCAACCAGGTCTGTGTGGGAATGCAATGTAATGCTGTGTACAAGAAGTTGACCTTCATTTCCCACAGCTTCAAACTGCCTCCCACAAGGGAGTAAGAGATAGTGGGACATCTGGGCTGCATCAGGAGAAGTGTGGACAGTAGGTCGAGGGAGGTGATTCTCCCTCTCTGCTTTGCCCTGGTGAGACCCTACCTGGAGTACTACCTCCAGTTCTGGAGCCACTGTGTTACAAGAGAGATGTGGACATGCTGGAGGAGTCCAGAAAAGGGCCACGAGGATGCTCAGAGGGCTGCAGCACCTCTGCTATGAGGACAGACTGAAAGAGTTGGGGCTGTTGAGTCTGGAGAAGAGGAGGCTCCCAGGTGACCTGACTGTGGCCTTCCAGTATCTGAAGGGGGTCTACAGAAAAGCTGGGGTGGGACTTATTAGGCTCTCAGGTAGTGACAGGACTAGGGGGGATGGAGCAAAGCTGGAGGTGGGGAGATTCAGATTGGATGTGAGGAAATTCTTCAGTATGAGAGAGGTGTGAGACTGGAAAGGGTTGCCCAGGGAGGTGTTTGGGGCCACTTCCCTGGAAGTGTTTGCATCCAGGCTGGCAGAGGCTGTGTGCAGCCTGATTTAGGGTAGGGTGTCCCTGGGGATGGCAGGGGGGTTGGAACTGGCTGATCCTTGTGGTCCCTTCCAACCCTGACTGATTCTATGACCTGGCTAGAGAACATCAGGTTACCATGCATGTTAAGGAGTGGTTATCCTCACCTAGCTTATGCCAATGCCTTGTTTGTATGGGGGGATAAAAAGAAGTGACCATGAGGGTGACAGGGGTTTTTTGGTCATCGTCCTTTGGTCACTGTTCCTCTGTCTTGCACAGACCTCACACTTGCACTGGGCTAGAATAAAGAGCTCCTGCTTCAATCCGTAGTGTGTTGGTGCTTTTGTCAGCTGACTGCCAGCAACAAGTGGTGGAGAATGCAGGCAGCGAGGCAGCCCAGCAGCTAAGGAGAGCGGCGACAGGTCTGGCTGCAGAACACGGTCCCTGGCCAGGAAGTAGCTGCTACAGAAGTTACCTAAGCTCCTGCCCAGATCCAGCATCCATGTGGTGAGCACAAGTTGTGTGGGCAAAGGCGAGCTGGCAGAGGAATGTGGGATGGAGGTGTGCCTGCAAAGCCTGCCCTGATCTGCCCCCCACTGACCCCAGCCGGGAGGAAGCATCTCACAGCAGGGTATGGTAGAGCCTCACTAAAGGCACAAAGCCTACAGCTCCGACTTGGTCAGGGCTATGTTGACAGCAGCTAAGTGACCTTTTTCCTGTCCTGAGGGGGTGTGAGAGTCTGAAGGCTCTCCCTTGTTTGAATCAAGGAAGATAAGGATTGCAGTGTCTCCTTCCCCCAAACTCAGACAATGTTCCTGGCTGAACGTTTAAGGGATGCAAATTACCAGAGATGCAGCACCTTTGCTGATGCTCCAGGACGTAAAAATACTGTGGGGGTTTTGTGATTTTCCCGGATTTCTGCCTGGCACTGATATTCAGGACATTCGTGGCCAGTACCACCTACCCCCAAGAGAAAAGACTTATGTGTATTTCAGGGGATGAACAGGTAAGCGGCACAGGGAAGGGGCAGAGGCTCTCCCCGCTGCTGCCGCTGGACCCCTGCTAAGGCATGAGAAGGCACAGGAGGAACTCCTGGGCAGCTGCACCTGGACGCTGATAAGAATGGGAGAGGAAAAAAAACTGTATAAAAAAGACCTGAGAAATGCCTGCCGGTAGGAGAACTCCGGGAGGAGATCTCAAGGAACAACTCCACCTGCTTGAAGACGGACTCCTGACGAACGCTGTGGAACATCCCTGGACCACGTAAACCTCTCTCTCACTCCCCCATCTCTGTCTGATGGTAATATAATCGATGGTAATATAATCCCTGCTCTTCTCCCTTCCCTGCTCTTTTCCTCTCCTAATTTCTCCGTTGTTCCATCTCTCTCTCTCTCTCTCTCTCTCTCTCTCTCCCCGCCCCACTCCCTCTTTCCCTCTGTTCTGTCCAACGTTATCCCTTAATAAATAGTTTTGTGGTGATACCTGGTCGGGCTTGTACCTTAATTTCACAGCACAGAAATCTGCAAGAACAGATCTTGCTCCTCTGGACAGAGATCAGGTTAATCTTTGTCCTCCAGACCTTGACAGGGGCTACTCTGGCTGTTCCCTGCAGGAGGAAAAGCTGATGCTCAAATCCCCAGTAACAACTGACACAAATCCCCAGTGGGAACACAAGGAAGGGAGCAGATTTTCCACAGCACCACCCCCCAAGAGACAAGGACACAAATTCCCAAGATTTTTGTGTATCAAGTAGCAACTTTGGAATTCTTTTCACCATGGCTAGCTCAAGGCTCCTGGAGAAGCCTGAGGTTCAAGCAGGTCTGCAGCAAGAGGTTGGCAACCCCAGAGAAGGTGATGGCTAAGCCTGACTTGCTGGTATTAATTCCTCTTTTATTGTTTAGGCCTAGTTCTAATGCACTGAGAGGCTTTTGGGCTTGTTTGCTCAGGGCAGAAGAGTCTCCACAGCCCATCCTAAAGCGGGGGTTGTGCTGATAGATGCAAGGGATGGGATGTGTGGGGAAGGAGTCGTGCAGGTCTCAGCCTGGCCATTCAAATCCGCCTCCTGCCTAACACAGTTCTGCAGCTGTAGAATCACAGCATGGTAGGGGTTGGAAGGGGACACCAGAGATAAAGTCTAATCCCTCTGACAGACCATGATCACCCAGGGCAGGTCACACAGGAACACATCCAAGTGGGTCTTGAAAGTTTCCACAGAAGGAGACTCCACAACCTCTCTAGGTAGCCTGCTCCAGGGCTCCAGCACACTCACACCAAAGGAATTTTTCCTCATGTTGAGGTGGAACTTCGAGTTCATATCTATCATCCCTTGTCCTACCACAGGACACCACTGAAAAGAGCCTGGCCCCTTCTTCTTGATACCCACCCTCCAGATACTTACAGACATTGATGGGATCCCCTCTCAGTCTTCTCTTTCCTGGCTAAACAGCCCCAGGGCTCTCAGCCTTTCTTCATGTTCCAATCCTTCCATCATCCATCTCCTGGGAGAGGAAGTGCCCAGACCCAGCAGACTGGCCTCCCAGTATCTGAAGGGGTTCCACAGGAAAGCTGGGGAGGGACTTTATAGGGTGTCAGGCAGTGATAGGGCTGGTGAGAATGGAGCAAAACTCTCAGTGGGCAGATTCAGATTGGATGTTAGGAAGAAGTTCTTCACCGTGAGGGTGGTGAGACACTGGCACAGGTTGTCCAGGGAGATGGTGGAAGCCTCATCCCTGGAGGTGTTTAAGGCCAGGCCGGCTCTGGGCAACTTGATCTAGTGTGAGGTGTCCCTGACCATGGCAGGGGTTTGGAACTGGCTGATCCTTGAGGTCCCTTCCAGCCCTGACAGTTCTGTGATCAGCACCTCCCTCCTGGCTCACCTCATGCTGCCACAAGGGGCTTGGGTGCCTTTTGAAATGTATTTCTTTGCCCACAGGAGGTCTCTTCCTTTCAAGCCCTGGTTGCACCAGTACCAAAGCTAAATTTTCATTTCCTCTTCTTTGCTGACTTTGTTCCTGTTTTATTGCCTGGCTTTTCGTTTCCTCTAAGGTGCCAGCCGCGACTTTCCTGGGTCAGGGAGTAGAGGAGACCCAGCAGAGGTCAGGTCAGGAGACCAAAGCAGGCAGCTCAGGGAGAAAGAGCAGGTGAGGGGTAAGAGCCTTCCCTCTCTCAGCAGCCACACACGGCAAATCAAACCGCAGATTCCCTTCGATTAAATCCTGCCCTACTTCTCACGCAGCAGTTATTAATCCTGAACTCAATCAGGAAACAGCTCCGAGCCTCCTCCTCGGGGTGGTTTCTCCTGCTGGAAGCACCATCGCAGCTTGGCTGGCAGGGGCCCCGCAGCCCTGCCTTGTCTTGAGGCAAACCACACTTAGGTATCAGCAAATCTGCTAGGGCTTTGTAAAGCAAATCCTGCGTGTCAGGAGGTGCTGCCTGCCCAAAGGCAGGAGAGAGGCGTTCGGGAACACAGGGAACTCCTGTCTGCTCTGCAGGCAGCTGAGGAAACAGCAGTGGCAGGGAGGGAAGCAAGGGAGGAACAGATCAGCAGGGTGATAATGAGGCTGTGAGAAAGTCACCAGTAGACTCCTCCTGCAAGCATACCCACGGAGCAAGAGCTTTGATAAACAAGGAGGCTTTTGCAAGTTGGCCAGCTCTGAGCTGGGCCAGCACCAATCCTGCTCAGGGCTGGCACTGCCCAGCTCAGGCTCTGCTCACTCAGGCACTTGCTGAGGCTCAGGGCAGCTTTGCACAGCCAGGGGCTGATGCCAGCAGCAAGAAGCTGATGGGCAAGGGCTGGGGGGCACAAAGCCTCTGCCTGACACTTGCTCCTCTGCACACCAAGGGCACTGCCACAGCTCTGCCCCACCTTGGAGGGCAGGAAGGCAGAGGGGGCAGCTGTGGGGAGGAGCAGGCAGCACAGGTGAGCCTCAACTGCCCACCAAGGGATTGCAGCCCAGGGATGGCATCTGCAGCAGCAAGCTGAGGCATTCCTGGAGTCAAGCCTCTTCTTCTCTGGCTGCTGTCCCAGGAGGACTCTGTCCCTTCTGCCTTCCATCTCCATCCCTCTGTTCCTCAATCGAGCTCCTGAATGTGGTTCCCATCTGTTGCTGAGTGCAGTCTGGGACTTGCCCAGTGCCTGCCCCCAGCATCAGTGGTGCCAGTGATGGCCTCAGGGGGTGGGTTCCATGTTGGTTTGTGTCTCTGCTTCTCTATCCCATGGCATTGTTTTTCTTTCCATCCCAGCTGGGTTAGTTTCTTTCCCAGCCCATCAGCCTCTCTCCCTTCTTCCCTTTTTCTCTCCCATTTGGGAGGCAGAGAAATTCCTGCTTCTGGCACTCATCTGGTGGCCTGCCCAGCCCTGACCCTTGCCAGCAACCATCAGCAGCACCAAGTGAAGCAAGCCAGTCAGTGACCATTGGGGTGATAATAAAATGTGGGGAAATTCCCTGTATACTCCTCTTAGAAACATTTCCTCCTGGCAGAGCCGAAGCAGTGGAGTGAGTGTCCTGGACACCAAGAATGCTTTTGCAAGCATTTTTATGGGGCTGGTGGTACCCACCCACTGCTATACTGCTGGTAAAAACTGGCCAGGTCAAGCACCATCCACTCTAGCAGCAGGTTTAGGCTGCATGAACAGACACAGGGTGGGGTCCTGTGGTACCCCCAGACTGAAAGGAGCTCTGCTTGGAGCTAGAAAGTGACACAGTTTTGTCGATTCAAAACTGAGCCTCTGCAGAAGGATTTTGGTTTTTTTTCTTCCCCCAGATCAAAGCCCAAGCAAGCCTCAGTTCTGCAGTCAACAGAAAGCAGAAGAAAGGGGCACTCTTCTCCTCGTGTGAGCTGGGATGGAAAGTGTCACCTCCTGACTGTGCCAGTGCCACCTGCGCGGCTTTGTTTGGCTAAGAGCCTTTTAAAGACATTATTGGGGGAAAGAGCATGTTTAAAGCACCATTAAATTGCCTTCAAACACGAAAAGAGAAGCTTCAGTAACAGCAGCTGCAGCTGGCTCTTGAGACTGTTTGCATTCCTTTGTGGCCTTCGGAGGTTCAGCAGCCAGCAGCCCGTGCCAGAACAGCACCCCGCTGGCCCCGCCACACTGGAGGTGACCTCCCAGCTCCCCACAGGCACATGCTCGGGATAAGCTACCCTATTGTGTTGCTTTGAGCTAATTGGAGAATTTGAGTGAGTTAAACATAGCCTGTCACTTCACCCAGTTTGACTGAGAGAGAAGAAAGAAGATTGTTTTGAGAATGTTCCCAAAACATCCAGATAAGGCAGTGTGCTTGCCCAGTTCAGTCGGCTCTGGGTCCGTGCAGGCTTCAGCAGCTTCTTTCCTTTGTCTCTCTGCCTTTGAACTAATTCAGAGTAAAATCACTAAAACCATTCATTCCTTCCTGCCACTAATCTTTCTGACCGATCTTCAGCTTATCTGCAGCATCATCAAGTGGTGAGATAAAGCTGGGGGAAGGAGGGAAAGGTGGTAGGGGAGAGTTTGGTTTCCCTCTCTTGGGGATTTTGGTCTCCAGGAGGGGTGTGGTGTCTGTATTTCTTTTTTACTGTATATTTCTGTAAATATCTGTTATGTCTTGTAAATATTTGCTTGTATATTTGCATTGATGTAAATATAAAGCTTCATTTATTAACTTCCAGTGTGTTTTTTCTGAGTTTTAGCCGGGGTTTTAAAAGGTGGGGGGGGGCAGGTCACTGCAAACCCACTACACCTATCTCTGCAGGGAGGTCCCCACCGAGCCAGGGGCTTCAGGCACAGGCTGGGGAGCACAGCCTTGTCCAGCTGGGTGAAGCAAAGAGCTGAGGAAACCACTGCTCAGGAGCAGAGAAGGTGCAGACTTCAGCTCACCTCTAAAGGGCGGCTGTGTGGGGAAGCAGGGAACGTATTCACGGCAGCTCTTGGTCTCACAGCTCACACCTACTTGTAGAAAGCAACTCCACTCATCAGTGTAAGAACAAGCACCTCACAAACAGCTCTGGTCGCTGGGCTCACTGCACTGCCTGCTGCCTCTGGGAAGTGGGACTGGTGTGGCTTCTGCTGGAGAAGGGCAACGAACCTTGTGCAGGGCTTAGAGCATAAATCTCGGGAGGAGCAGCTGAGGAACCTGGGGTTGTTCAGTCTGGAGAAAAGGAGGCTGAAGGGAGACCTTTTTAGCTCTTCAGAACTCCCTGAAAGGAGGTTGGAGCCAGGTGGGGGTTGGTCTCTTCTCCAAGGAACAAGTGATAGGACAAGAGGAAACAGACTCAAGTTGTCCCAGGGGAGGTTTAGGTTTGACTCGAAGAACAATTTCTTCCCCAAAAGGCCTGGCCCAAGCTGCCCAGGGCAGTGGTAGAGTCCTCACCCCTGGAGTGGCTTCAAAGCTGTGAAGATGTAGTGCTGAAGGACATGGTTTAGAGGCGGACTTGGCAGTGCTGGGCTAAGGGTTGGATCTGATGATCTCAAAAGTCTCTTCCAACCAAAATCATTCTGTGATTCTGATTTCCAAACTCAGGAGGCCAAAGTTCAGGATTTCTCCCTGCAGCTCCTGCTGCATGGAGAAGTCACAACACGTCCCTGTGCCCAGGCACGCCTGGAGTAGGCAGTTTTCACAGGAAGCCTCTTTACAGCAGCTGCTGTGATGGACCTTCAGCAGCTCAGGGCAGAGCAGGACAGCAGGATGAATGCCAGCAGGACAGCTGCAGGACAAGCAGCAGGACAGCTGCAGGACAGCTGTTCCCAGCGCTGCAGAAACTCAGCTCTGGACTGGCAGCACATTCAAGCAGCCCACACAGCAGCGCATGGATCCTCCCTGCTCTCATGCAGATGTGTCACCGAGGCTGTCCCACTGCCCTTGGGACAGTGAGAGTCACCTGATGTGCCCATTTCAAGGGGATGCTGGCTCATACCCATCAACCCAGTGAGGAGTTTGCTCATTCTCCATGAGCTGGTCACTTTGCCCCAGCATCAGCTGGAGGTTTTGTGTGCTGGCAGAAGTAATCTTGGAGAGGTCACCAGGAGCAACTTGGGGATCCCTCATCTCGTTTGTCCCAAAGCTGAGGCCAGAACCTAGCAGCAAACCCCAGAGCATTAAAAGAAAGAACAGAGGACAAACCTCACCCTTTCTTAACTTGCCACTTCAGTAGTGTCACACAGCAACAGTTTTGAAGGCTGAGAAATGGGATCAGGCTGTCAAGAGCAGGTCTCTGTGGATGAATTTGCGCCTGGAATTCTGATGCCTGAGGAGCAAACAGTGGACAAAGAGTTCCTCTTACCTTTCTGTCTCACTCAAAATGCGAAGTTAAGGCCTTGGGTCTCTCTCTGGTGGCTCTTTCTTTATAGCAGGGGCAGAATAAACAAAGGAAACTGAAGCTTCGTGGTTAGCAGCATCCTGCACTTCAGATGAGGTCTTGTAAGCACTTGTCCCTCCACCTCTCTTCTCTGCAAACACTGCCAACACTGGTTTCTCCCAGCCATGTGGCAGCACATTTCTCAGGTCCTTCCTATCTGAGCTGGGGAGCTCCTTGGCAGCTGCCAGCACCCCAATGCCTTCCCCAGGTGTGTTCTAAACCAGACCACAGGCTGATAAATCACAAGGTGTCTGTATAATAAAAGCATTAACGCCAGCAAAAGCCAGGTTGGCTCCCAATGTCCAGAGGAAGGTTCCCCAGAGCCTCACAGAGTGATAGAATCAGGAAGACTGGAAAAGCTCTCTAAGATCATCCAGTCCAACCATCAACCCAACACCACCATGGCCACTAAACCATGCCCCCAGGTGCCATGGCCACAGGTTTTTGTTTGTTTTTTTTTAACACCTCTGGGGATGGGGACTCCACCACTGCCCTGAGCAGCCTGTTCCAATCCCTGACCACTCTTTCTATGACAAAATTGTTCCTAATATCCAGCCTAAACCTCCTCTGGTGCCACTTGAAGTCATTTTCTCTTGTCCAATTGTTTGTTACTAGGGAGAAGAGACCAACTCCCACCTGACTCCAGCCTCCCTTCAGGGAGTTGCAGAGAGCCGGAAAGTCTGCCCTCAGCCTCCTCTTCTCCAGGCTGAACACCCCCAGCTCCCTCAGCTGCTCCTCCCCAGCCCTGTTCTCCAGACCCTTACCCATTTTCGTTGCCCTTCTCTGGACCTGCTCCAGCCCTCAATGTCCTTCTTGGAGCGAGAAGCCCAAAGCTGAACCGAGGATTCGAGGTGGAGACTCACCAGTGCCCAGACCAGGGGGACAATCCCTGCACCGACCCTGCTGGCCACACCATTTCCTTGTCCCCTCCAGGCTGCAGGTGCCCTCCTTGGCCACCTGGGCATACCCTGGCTCATCAGCCACCGTCACCCAGCCTCCCCAAGCCCTTTTCCACCGGGCAGTCTGCAGCCACTCTGCCCCAAGCCTGGAGCGCTCCTGGGGTTGTGGCGACGGCGGGGCAGGACCCAGCACTCGGCGTCCCCGCATCCCGCAGCCGACCGAGAGCGTTACGCAAGAGCACGGCGCGGATGCTACCTCCACCGCAGCATCGCCAGGAAGCCGCAGACAGCTCGGAGGGCGCCAGGCCGGCAGGTGACAGCCATCCCGCAGCGGCTGCCGCCCCCGGGTGCCAGCCAGCCCGGGTGCCGCGGGCAGCCCC
>VWZI01007901.1:435514-451889 GCA_013396835.1 Psilopogon haemacephalus
TCCCTGGAGATATTCAAAGCCCACCTGGATGTGTTCCTGTGTGATCTGCTCTAAGTGATCCTGCTCTGGCAAGGGGGTTGGACTCAATCTCTTTGGGTCCCTTCCAACCCCTGACATCCTCTGATCCTGTGAAATCTGCTAACTCAACCAGACTTCACCTGCCCTGTTTTAATGCCCAGTGGTTGCAGTTTCACTGCAGTGGTTGCCAGCAAAAGGGCTGCGTTCATGGGGTTCTTGAGAGCTGAGAAGCAACTGGGAAACAGGTCTGAATGGGAACGTGAGGGATGGGAGGAGAAACAGCAGGTGAGGAGCCAGCATGTGGGTGCAGGGTGGGCAGCATAGACAGCCAGCCCCGTCCTCAACAACCACAGCATCACAGCAGGGGAGGGGTTGGAAGGGACCAGAGCAGGATCACCCAGGGCAGGGCATGCAGGAAGGCATCCAAGGTGGTGTTGGAAAGTCTCCAGAGAAGGAGACTCCACAACCTCTCTTGGCAGCCTGCTCCAGCACCCTCCCAGGAGCAAAGTTTTTCCTTTTTGTTCCGACAACGTCGGAAAGGCTCTTGGAGTGCCAAGGCAGCCAGAGGGTCAGCCAGGCTGGGGCTGAGCCCGCAGCTGGTGCACCCTGCAGTTATTGGCTTCCCGAAGAAGAAGAGGCAGAACCTCACCTTCCAGTCCCTCCGGGTCCAAGCTTGCCTGGCAGGATGCTCCATTTGCAGGGTGTTGAACTGCCACTCGTGGCGAGCCCAAGGAAGAAAGGAGAAGAAATACGAGCCAGGGAGGTGTGTGTGTGTGTGTGTGTGTGTGTGTGTGTGCGCTTAAGAGCGCACCCACGGGGCAAGCATTTCACACCTCGGCAGCCGGGGTCTAGGCGTGACAAAGCCGAGCAGGGATCCTTTTCCCGCTGCTAATCTGTCTTCCCTCCACTGCATACCCAGATGCCTCCAAACGATGCTGGGCAGCTTCCAGAGGCAGTAAACCACCGCTCATTGTAATAGGTTTGCCCTGGAGCTGTGGCCCGGCATCATTTTTAATCACAGGCTGCAAACGTTCCGCTGCTGCCTTCAGTATTTGTTGCCCGAGGTGAGCCCTAAGCGGGCTGTGAACACAAGGCTGCAGGGACTGACGTGTTCGGGCATCTCTCTTCCTGGCATGTTTGGCAAGACTGGAACCAAGTGACCTGTTGGAAGGGTTTCCAGCAGGACTAAATCCTGCTGCAGTGCCTTGTACTGTGAGCTGACCTCGCATCTCCTTTTGGGGTGTACTTAGGAGAGTGTGGCCAGCAGGTCAAGGGAGGTTCTTCTCCTCCTTTACTCTGCCCTAGTGAGGCCAACTCTGGAGGACTGGGTCCACCTCTGGGCATCCCAGTTCAGGAGAGACAGGGAACTGCTGAAGAGAGTAAAACAAAGGCTGCAAAGTTGCTGAGGGGCCTGGAGCAGCTCTGTGATGAGCAAAGGTTGAGAGCCTTGGGGCTAAGAGCCTGCAGGAGAGCAGCTCCAGAAGGCAACGCCCAGCAAGAGCTAAAGGAGCTGAGGGGGGCAAGAGGCTGGGGCCAGGCTTTTGTCAGTGGTACCCAGGGACAGGACAAGGGGCACAAACTGGAAGCCAGGAGGTTCCACCTGAGCAGGAGGAGAAAGTTGTTTGGTGTGAGGGTGCTGGAGGCCTGGAGCAGGCTGCCCAGAGAAGTTGTGGAGTCTCTTTGTCTGGAGAGCTTCCGAAGTGCCCTGGGCATTGTGCTGCAGGGCAAGCTGCTGTGGGTGCCCTGCTTTAGCAGGGGGGGTTGGACTGGATGATCTGCAGATGTCCCTCTCAACCCCCCACCTTGATGGTCAGCGCATCACAACGGAGGTCAAGTCTCTCTGCTGCAGCTGTAATCCAGACTTCTCTGTCCTCACAGGCCCTCATCTCAACACCCCTGGAAGCTGAGGATGGATATGAAGCGTGTGAAGGACTATATCTATTGGCTGTACTTCCAGTACCTCCTGATCACCTGCAGCTACGTGCTGGAGCCCTGGGAGAGGTCCATGTTCCACACCATCACCGTGACTGTCTTCGCTATGGTGGTGTACACAGCCTACGTCTTTGTCCCCATCCACCTCCGCCTGGCCTTTGAGTTCTTCTCCCAGATCCTTGGAGGCCAGCCCGAGGGCACAGTTTCCATGGTGAACTGAACTCACCCAAGCGGTGGCCAGGGGCTCTGGCACCTTGGGCAATGCAACATCTCCTCCAACTCTGTGTGTCCCTCTGGCAGCTGCTTTGCAGCTCCGACAACCCCACCTGCTCCTCCAGCACCAGGCTTGCTCCTCCAGCATGGCTGAGCGCTGGCTGCTGCCTGCACACTCCCCCCACAACGAAGCACAGCCCGGCTTTAGCTGCGTGATATGGAGCATATCACATGGAATGCCACCTAATTACCTAATGTGCAACCAGCTCCTGCTTTCAGCACCCTCATTTGACCCCACTGGCCCCTGTGGAACAGCAAAGGCTCTCTGTGATGGCTGTGAGGAGAAGTCCTACGCTCATGATACAGAAAGGAGCTCTGCCAAGAGGGTGCTGTGGCAAAAGGCATTGTGGTTTTGACTCAGGTTAGGGAAAAACCAGGAGAGGAGTAAAACACAGCATGCTTTGAGTGCTGGTAGCTGGCTGATTCTTGACGTCTGCTTCTTACTAACTTCTGGTTCTTCGTGGATGGGGAAGGAAATTAGAAGCAAAAGTAACAGGAGTAGGAACTTGAAGCCGACTTTTTGCATCCAGATTGCTCCGTCTGAGCTTAGATCATAGACCCACAGAATGCTCTGGATTGGAAGGGACCTTTCAAGCTCATCCAGTCCAACCTTCCTCTAGTCAGCAGAGACATCTTTAAGCAGATCAGGCTGCTTACAGTCCCATTCAACCTAACTTGAAATGGTTCCAGGGAAGAGGCTTCTGCCACCTCTGTGTTCAACCTGGGCCAGGGTCTTACCACCCTCAGCACAAAAAGTTTCTCAGCCCTGGGCAGCCTGGGCCAGGGCTTGACAACCCTTTGGGGGAAGAAATTGTTCCTCATCTCCAAACTAAATCTCGCCTGGTGCAACCTGAGTCTGTTGTCTCTCACCATGTCACTTGTTCCTTGGGAGAAAAGACTAAGCCCAACCTGGCTCCAGCCTCCTTTTAGGGAGTTGTACGGAGTCAGAAGGTCTCCTCTCAGCCTCCTTTCCCCCCAGGCTGAACAACTCCAGCTCCCTCCCTCACCACCACCCCCAGTATAAAACATTTCTTCCTTCACTCTAGTCTGGATCTCCCTCCTTTAGGTTAAACGTATCACCCTTGTCCTGTCCCTACAGCCCCTACTAAAAAGATTGTCCCCATCAAATCTGGTCCAGCCAAGACAAAAAAAACCCATCCTAGAAGAAACTTTACAGTTCACTGAAGCTGACAGGAACAGACCTGGCTCTGTTTCAGTGCACTCCTGATGAAAACCAAGACCTCTTCTGTGTGCTCCCGTTCACCAAGGCAAGCACCAGGGGCTGAAGATCCAGAAAAGGGAGTGGAAGCAACATCTGCCTGAGTGCAGGGAAGTCAGGATGCTTGGAGAGAGCTCCTTGATAACCAAGAAATTAGATGAATTGCCTGTGGGGAGCTTCTTGAACAAGGCTTTGGTTGTCATTCTGCACCCAGAGCAGATGGCAAAGCCAAAGCAAGCACCACAGCTCTCCAGTGCAGGTATCTTAAAGCTGGTGCTGCTCTTGTTAGGAGGGAGAGGTGCAAAAAATGGAAGTAGCTTTTCAATCATGTTTGCACAGCTATAGGAGTAAAAAAAAAAAAAAATGCATCTAAACCTCTTTGTCAAGCTGCAGTGGGGTCCTGCATGCTTAAAAGAAGTTTGTTTGGAAGCCCAGGCATGTTTTGAAGGTTGAAGAGATCTGAACGTGCATCTGCAGGATTTTTTCCGGAGAAAATAAAAGTTTTGTTCTTCACCAACAGCGTTTGTGGTGCCTGGCTCTGGTCTTCCTGTGCTTTTGTAGAATCGTAGAAAGGCTTGGGTTGGAAGGGACTTTCAAAATCACCCAGTTCCAACTCCCTGCCATGGGACACCTCCCTCTAGCCCAGGTTGCTCAAGGCCTCATCCAGCCCGACCTTGGAACACCTCTAGGGAGAGGACAGCCACAACCTCCGTGGGCAGCCTGTTCTAGTGTCTCCCCACCCTCAATCTAAAGAATTGCCCTCTGTTATTTAGACTAAATCTGCCCTCCTCAAGCTTCAATCCATTCCCACTTGTCCTATCACTCCAAGCCCTTGGCCAAAGTCCCTCCTCAGCTCTCCTGCAGCCCCTTCAGGTGCTGGAAGGCTGCTCTGGGGTCTCCCTGGAGCCTTCTCTTCTTCAGGATGAACAGCCTGTGCAAAGAAATCATAACATGGCCCCAGAGTTCTGCTGTGAATCTGATGTGGAGAAGGGTTTGGGTTGGAAGGGATCTTCCAAGATCATCTAGTACCAACCCCCTTCCATGGGCAGGGACACCTCTCGCCAACCCAGGTTGCTCAAGACCTCATCCAACTTGGCCTTGAACACCTCCAGGGAGGGGGCAGCCACAACCTCCCTGGGCAACCTGTGCCAGTGTCTTCCCACCCTCACTGCTTCTGTGGCAGCAACCTATAGAAGAGAATAAAAGGAGCAAGCCAAAAATGGAAATGTTTCCCTAGGAAGTTGGTGCTTGAACCGAAACCACTTCCCAACATCCTGTCCTCTAAAGAGTCTACTATCTACTGAGCTGATTTGATGAGCTCCTCATTTCTCCTGTTCCCAAGAATACAGAATCACAGCGTGGCTCAGGTTGGAAGGAAACTCAGATCTCATCTTCTCCATCCTCCCCACCATGCTCAGGGACACCTCTCTGCTAGACTCAGCTGCTCAAGTCCTCATCCAGCCTGGCCTTCAACACTCTCCCAGGCAGTAGGTAGCCACAGCCTCCCTGAGCAGCCTGTTCCAGACACAGCTGACCTTCAGGAGTAGGAGGAAAAGCATTTTCTTAGAGGTCTGTAAAGAGAATGTCTCATATCTGGAGGAGTCCACACCCCAGGATAATGCTGCTATTTAAACATTTATCTGAAAGCAAACAGCACAAGCAAACAGCCCTGTCCAGGAAGAAGGAATTTCCACTCCCATGGTGGCTCTGGTGGTGGAACTCTTCTACAGCTCTTCCTTATGAGCCTTGCTGTCTCCATGGGGGGGTGCTTGGAAGAAGAAGGAAAAGAGCAGCAGTTTCTCTTTGGGAGGGTCCCTGCAGCTTTCTTCTCATGAAAACACTTTTTTTTTTTTGCTGGTGTTGTTGTGGCATTCTACATCTTCTTTAGTGAATGTTAAAGTCTGGGGGCAAGAGGAGCCCACCAGGGAGGAAAGAGGCCGCTGGAAATCACAGAGTGGCTCAGGATGGAAGGCACCTCAGAGATCATCTACTCCAACCTCCCTGCCATGGCCAGAGATGCCTCTTGTCTAGACTTGACCACTAAAAAAAAAAGCCTTTTTGAGATTTTCCCAACCCTTTCCACTGCTTTCTAGCAGGGAAGCTGAAATAACTCTGGCTAATTAATTAGTGGGTTCCAGTAGGAGACTCAAGCATTTTTGACACATAGTAGAGAAGAGCAGGATGGGATGGAGGTGGAAGAGGGAAAAAGTAGGACACCACTTTTGGAAACTTGAGACCACACCAACGCTTAGGAAAGCTGCTCCAGCTCTTGAGATCCTTTTCCCTGAGGATGAAGCTGTTCATTCAGGATGGAAAGAGAGGAGTTTGGGCACCCTAATATGGAATCATCACTTGCTGTAACAGCAATGAGGCTCAGGAGAAGGGACATGTGGCAGAGCTGCCAGTAGCACCAGCAGCTTGGTACATACAGCACATGGGCACCGACTGCAGGGTGAGGGCTGTAGTGTGAGCTTTGGCATCTGGACACTGGGATCTTAAATCACAGAATGGCTCAGGCTGGAAAGGAACCTCAGAGCTCATCTGCTCCAACCTCCCCAACATGCCCAGGGACATCTCTCAGCTACACTCAGCTGCTCAAGGTCTCATCCAGCCTGGCCTTCAGCACCCCCAGCAAGGAGGCAGCCACAGCCTCCCTGGGCAGCCTGGGCCAGACTCTCACCAACCTCACACTGAAGAGCTTCTTCCTCAGCTCCAGTCTAACCCTGCTCTGCCTCAGCTTCAAACCATTCCCCCTTGGCCTGTCTCCAGACACCCTCAGCACAAGTCCCTCTGCAGCCTTCCTGCAGGATCCCTTCAGGCACTGGCAGGCAGCTCTGAGGTCCCCCTGGAGCCTTCTCCTCTGCAGGCTGCACACCCCCAGCTCCCTCAGCCTGTGCTCACAGCAGAGCTGCTCCAGCCCTGGGATCATCTTTGTGGCCTCCTCTGGCCTCATTCTGTTCCAAGCACAATTCCCCACCTTGGCAGGGCACTCTTTCACTCTTTCCTCCAGCTTCATGATTACTTCATGGTAATTGGAGTTAATTGCTGCATTATTTCCCCGAGCTAATTGTAGCCCAGGCTGAGCACAGCAGCTGGAAGTTTTTTACATCTACAAAAACCCAGATGAAAGGAAGGTATTAAAAGAGATCAAATAATGCAGGGGTGGGGGAAATGAAACAAAAGCAGAAGGGGAGATGACCCAGGGCCAGTTGCATTCACCCTGAAAGTACAAATGCCTCATTAAATGAAGGCATAGGAAGTTCCATGGAAACATGAGGAGGAGTTTTTTTTCCCCTGTGAGGGTGACAGAACCCTGGAACAGGCTGCCCAGGGGGGATTGTGGAGTCTGCCTTCTCTGGAGATATTCAAGAGCTGCCTGGATGTGTTCCTGGATGCGTGACCTGCTCTAGGTGATCCTGCTCTGCCAGGAGGGTTAGGCTGGGTGAGCTTTTGAGGTCCCTTCCAGCCCTTGACATCCTGGGATCCTATGAAGCATGAAGACATCTGGGGGCTCAGCTGGCCATCACCTTACCTGCCCCCTGTTTAAAATTCATTTTCTTAAATTCATGTAATCAAAGCCAGCATTTCTCCTGCCATAAAAGGTTCCTGCCCAATTTCATGGTTCACCTCCCAAATCCATTACCCAGGGCAGCTACACATTCGCCTGACCAGACCATGAACCTCCAGAAGGTTCTCCCTGAAGTCCCTCCAGGCAGCCTTCACTCAAGACTATGAAAAGAAAGCTTCCCAGAGCCCTTGCCCTCAGTGGTGGGACCACAGGCAGCCACCACATCTACAGCAGGGGCATTTCCAGGTTCTTTTGGTGCACTCCTTCTGCCACGTCATCTCAAATGACGCCAAGCTGAGTGGTGCAGGTGACAAGCCTGAGGGCTGAGATGACATTCAGAGCGATCTGACAAGTGGGCCTGTGTGAACTTGATAGGGTTCAACAAGTCCAGGTCCAAGGTCCTTCAGATGGGTCTGGGAATTTTCTGCTATCAGCTTGCTCAGGCTGGGGATGCAGCTCTGTTGCAGTCAAGGGAACCAAGGGAGTAGAAATGACCAAAATGTGGTAAAATAGACCTCCTTAGATGTCAGGAAATTGAAGGTCCAGTGAGCTGCCAGTGCTTGCCAGCTGACGAAGCAGCTCAGATGCCTGACAAAGCTCCTGAGGTTCTCCAGAGGCTGAAGCTGAGTGCACAGTGGCAGCACAAAGCTCATCCCAAGAACGAGAGATTAAATGAAATGGGCTCCTCTTTCCCCACTGTTCCCACAGACAGGAAGGAAAGCTCAGCCTGAACCTATATAAAGACCTGAATCAATTCTGCCCTTCAAGTGTTGATTCCCCAGAGTAAGCAACATTTTCTTCCATTTGAGAAGCCCAAGTCATGAAAACATCTCCAGACCACTTAGAAGGAAACTCCCTGGCTGGGAGGCAGTGATTCAAGTGTGGATGTAAGAATTAACTCTCAGACTTCACTCTTAGCATTGGTGGCTCCTCCACCCTGATTTCAGAGGCTGCTTCCAGTCATTGTTGCATCAGAAGAGCTAAGAGCAGATAAACTCTGCTGATGCTGGGGTTTCGGCACAGGCAGCCCCAAAGTGGAGCCTCCTTTAGATTAGCATTAGAAGCTCTGAGCCAGAAACAGGCTGGAGTTAGGGCTTTATATGGCCTGCTATAAGCTATAGTCCTCTTCAGCTAGCAGCTGTGTCAGAGGTCAGGGCTGGGCAGGCCACCAGATGAGTGCCAGAGGCTCTCCAGGAACACCTCTGCCTCCCAAATGGAAGAGAAAGTGAAGAAGGGAGAGAGGCTGATGGGTGGGAAAGAAACTAAACCAGCTGGGATGGAAAGAAGAACAATGCCATGGGATAGAGACACAGAGACACAAACCAACATGGAACCCAACCCCTGAGGCCATCACTGGCACCACTGATGCTGGGGGCAGGCACTGGGCAAGTCCCAGACTGCACTCAGCAGCAGATGGGAACCACATTCAGGAGCTGGACTGAGGAACAGAGGGATGGAGCTGGAAGGCAGAAGGGACAGAGTCCTCCTGGGACAGCAGCGGGGGTGCTGGATCCATTATTATATCAAAGAATCATAGAATGGTTTAGTTTGAAAAGGATTGAAAGATCATCTAGTTCCACCCCCCTGCCATAGGCAGGGACACCTCCCACTAGAACAGGTCCTGAGAGCTCCTATCTTTGCTTCATCACCCCGGAGTGGGTCAGAAATGTCTCATTTCAAAGCCATCTTCCAGGACGAGTTCCATGCCAGGAAATCTTTATCAGCTAGAGATAGTCACAGTAAAAAGGAGGAGGGGAAGGGAACAGAGGTGAAGTGTACTCCATGGAGTATGTGAGACCAAACCGGGGCCAGGCACTGTAACAGCAGCAAGGGATTGCAGCAGGGTAATTAAAAGATGCGGCGCCAAGGCACGGCAAACAGCCTCACCCAGCAGGCTGGCAGAGGAAAGCTTCTCCCAGCTCTTGCACCCACTGCAGAAGGAGAGGAGCTGCGAGCTCACGCACACTCGCTGCTGACAGCAGAGGGACTCGAGGAGTTATGAAGCAACCCTGGGAAAAGAGGAGCTGCAAACCAAGCAGGCTCAGCCAGCTCCCTGCTCCCCTGCTGCCTGGCCCAGGGGAAGTGCAGCCCACGCCAGGGGGTTTCACTCAAGATAAGCAGTACTCAGATTCCATCACAGAGGAAAACTTCTTCCTTCCCCTGCCACTGTTTCTCCTCGTATGACGACAGAAGGCACAGCTTGAGGCAATCAGGCAGCGTCAGACCACTGCTGAGGTGTACCTACGTGGAATGATAGAGTTGTTTGGGATGGAAAAGCCCTCTGAGATCATCCAGTCCAACCAGCAACCCAATGCCACCACGGCCACTAAGCCACGTCTCCAAGTGCCACGGTGTGGTGGATTTAGCAGTTACCTTACCCCCCACCTTTGATATAACCCCGGCTAGGACTCAGAAACAGCTGGAAGTTAATAAATGAAGCTTTATATTCACAGCGTTGCTCAACATACAAGCAGATATTTACAATACATAACAGATATTTACAGATACATACAGTGAAAAAGTAATGCAGAAACACCGCAGCCCTCCCAGAGATCAAAATCCCTAAGAGGGAGTTCTCCAACCACCCCTACCACCTTTCCCCCCTTCCCCAATCTTATCTCACCACCTGCTGATGCAGCAGATAGGCAGAGGTGGATCAGCCAGGAGGGGTTAGCAGCAGGAAAGAGGTTAGTGGGATTATTGAGAATCAGCTACCAAGTCAGAGACAAAGGAACCATGCAAGAGAAGCAGCCACAGCCCCGAGAGGTCTGAAACCATCTGACTTGTCTATATTTGGGTTACAGCTCTTAAACAATTTTTTTTTCTTTCTTTCTCAGTAGAGCTCTGAGGGAAGTAGCATCATCTGTTTTCCTATCTCAGCCTATAGTCTAATTTCCTCACTCAAATCCTCCAACTATTTCAAACCAGCACACATGGGCACATCTTTCTTGAGCGCCTCCAGGGATGTGGACTCCACCACCTCCCTGGGCAGCCTGTTCCAATCCCTGACTGCTCTGGCAGCAAAGAAATCTTATCTTCATCTCCAAGCTAACCCTCTCCTGGCACAATTTCAGGCCATTTCCTCTTGTCCTGCCACCTGATACTAGTGAGAAGAGCCCAACCCGCCCTGGCTGCAGCCTCCTCTCGAGGAGTTAGCAATGTGGCCAGCTGTGCATGCTGCCTCAGCTTGGTCTGGAGACACATCAAGAACTGCTGAGTGCTTGCTGTACAAAAGCATTTCACATTTCATTTGTTATCCAATAATCTGAGGATTTTGGTATCCAAATGCTTCTTCTTTCCGACAAGCAGTGTGGGCAGCAGGGGCAGGGAGGGGAATTCTGCCCCTCTGCTCTGCTCTGCTGAGATCCCCCCTTGCAGTGCTGGGGCAGCTCTGGAGTCCTCAGCACAGCACAGACAGGGACCTACTGGAGCAGGGCCAGAGGAGGCCACAGCAGTGCTGGCAGAGCTGCAAGGGCTCTGCTGTGAGGCCAGGCTGAGAGAATTGGGCTTGGTCAGCCTGGAGAAGAGAAGGCTCCAGGGAGACCTTCTGGTGGCCTTGCAGTGCTTAAAGATGCTGAGCAGAAAGCTGGGGACAGACTTTTGGGCAGAGCCTATCGGGACAGGACAAGGGGGGATGGTTTGAACTGAAAGAGGCAGATTTAGTCTGGGGAAAGATTTTTTACAGTGAGAATGTTGAGAGCCTGTCACGGGCTGCCCAGAGAGGTGGGAGATGCCTCACTCCTGGAATCGTTGCAGGTCAGGTTGTTTGGGGCTCTCAGCAACCTGCTCTATTTGGGGATGTCCCTGCTGAGCACAGGGGATTGGACCAGCTGAGCTTTAAAGGTCCTTTTTACCGCAAACCATTCTCTGATTCTCTGATCCCAGGTATCTTTCAGTGACACCAAAATAACTCAGAGCCCAAACCCTCCCAGGACTCTGTGGTTCTCTGATCATAGATACATTTTGGTGGCACCAAAACTCCTCAGAGACCCAGATCCAGTCAGATGCTGGCCTCCTGTTAGGAATTATTGTGGCCTTTAAATTCCTCCTGAATGTTGTTCCAAGAGCAGAGGTTGTGGCCACTGCCACAAGCATCTTACTGCAGCAGCCCTGGGCACGTGGCCTGGTTTTGTCCAGGAGATCTTCAACAGCAAAACTCAAATGACTGAGGTTGAACTGAACAGCAATGCCTCTGCTCCTAAATAGAATCACAGAATCCACCAGGTTGGAAGAGACCTCCAAGCTCAGCCAGTCCAACCTATCACCCAGCCCTAGCCAATCTACTAGACCATGGCAATAGGTGCCCCATCCAGTCTTTCCTTGAACACCTCCAGGGGCAGTGACTCCACCACCTCCCGGGGCAGCCCATTCCAATGCCAATCACTCTCTGTGAAGATCTTCCTCCTAACATCCAGCCTGAACCTCCCCTGGCACAACTTGAGACTGTGTCCCCTCATTCTCTTGCTACTTGCCTGGGAGAAGAGACCAACCCCACCCAGCTACAACCTCCCTTCAGGTGTTAAGCTGAAAGCGTTAGAGGTTTCCACTTGCCATGAGCTGTCTACTTCCAGATCAAGTGAGGTTCTCCTTCTCCTCTACTCTGCCCTGGTGAGACCTCATCTTGAGTACTGTGTTCAGTTTTGGGCTCCCCATTTTAAGAGGGACAGGGATCTGCTTGTCCAGTGGAGGACCATAAGGATGCTGAGGGGACTGGAGCACTGCCTGATGAGGAGAGGTTGAGGGACTTGGGGCTTTTTAGTCTGGAGAAGAGAAGACTGAGAGGGGATTTAATAAGTGTTTATAAATATCTGAGGGCTGGGGGTTGGGGCAAGAGGGACAGGGATGGGACAGGCTCTGCTCATTTGCTCCCTGGGATAGGACAAGGAGCAATGGATGGAAGCTGCAACACAGGAGGCTCCACCTCAACACAAGGGGCAACTTCTTTACTGTAAGAGTCCCAGAGCACTGGCACAGGCTCCTCGGAGATGTTGTGGAGTCTCCTGTTCTGGAGACTTTCAAGGCATGTCTGGATGTGTTCCTATGTGACCTGAGCTAGATTGTATGGTCCTGCTCTGGCAGGGGGGTTGGACTCAATGATGTCTTTGGATCTCTTCCAACCCCTGACATCCTCTGATCTTGTGATTGTAATGACAGGATGAGGAGGAATGGGTTTTAACTGACAGAAGGGAAATTTAAATTAGATGTTAGGAAGAAGTTATTTCCAGTGAGGGTGGTGAGACATTGGCACAGGTTGTCAAGGGTGGTTGTGGTTGTTCCCTCCCTGGAGGTGTTCCAGGCCAGCTTAGATGAAGCCTTGAGCCTTCTAATGGGAGGTGTCCCTGCCTATGGCAGGGGAGTTGGAACTGGATGAGCTTTGAGGTCCCTTCCAACCTAAACCATCCTCTATCATGCTATGATTCAAAGTCTACCACACAGCAATGCTGGCAGGGCTGGAAGAGCCATGCTGTGAGGCCAAGCTGAGAGAGTTGGGCTTGTTCAGCTCGGAGAGGAGAGAGGCTTTTGCAATTTCCTAGCTGAGTAATACCCGCAGGGACATCTCTTAATTGCCATGTGTCACACCTCCAAGTCGTGCCTGAGCCATCAAGATGGGAGTGGTGGAAGGAAAACTGCAACCCACTACCATTGCAACACCTCCTCCTGAGAATTCACTTGGATGAACAATGATGAAAGGCACAGAGAGGGCTGCTGTGAGGCACAGGACAGATCCAGCTGCCAGCGGCTTCTAGAGCATACCTGACACAAGGAGCAGCTGAGAGAACTGGGGTTACTTAGGCTGGAGAAGAGGAGGCTGAAGGAAAGACCTCATTGTTCTCTGCAGCTCCCTGAAAAGAGGCTGGAGTGGGGTGGGAGTTGGGTTCTTCTCCCTAGGAACAAGTGACAGGACGAGAAGAAACGGCCTGAAATTGCACCAGAGGAGCCCTAGGTTGGAGATGAGGGAAAATTTCTTTCCTGCAAGAGTTGTCAGGGATTGGAACAGGCTGCTCTGGGAGGTGGTAGAGTCACCACCCCTGGAGATGTTCAAGAAACCTGTGGCCATGGCAGTTGGGGACATGGTTTAGTGGTGCTGGGCTGCTGGTTGGACTGGCTGAGCTTAGAGAGCTTCTCTGGCCACAATTCTATGAATCTATGGCTCAGCACTCCAGCATTAGGCATTGCCTATCATAAAGACGTCTGGTGGAACCATGGGTGGGAGGGTGAGCCTGTTCTCCTCCTTCCATCTCTCCCTTTCCCATTTATGCACCTGTCATGTAGTGGTTCACTCTCTCCAGGGCTGTTTTAGACAGCTGATCACACACAAAAACACAGAAACACTCAAGCTGGCAAAGCCCCTCAGGATCACCAAGTCCAACCCAGATCCCTGCTCTACAAATTTCATCCTAAACCATATTCCCAAGCACCACATCCAAACCACCCTTAAACACAGCCAGGGTAGGTGACTCCACCACCTCCCTGGGCAGCTCACTCCAGTGCCTGACCACCCTTGCTGGGAAAAAATTCTTCATCATGTCCAGTCTAAACCTGCCTGGTCTCAGCTTGAGGCCATTCCCCCTTGTTCTGTCCCCAGTTACCTCTGAGCAGAGCCCAGCAGCAGCCTCTCTACAATGTCCCTTCAGGTAGTTGTACACAGCCATGAGGTCTCCCCTCAGCCCCCTCTTTTTCACACTAACCATCCCCAGCTCCCTCAGTCTCTCCTCATCAGATTTTCTCTCCAGACCCTTCACAGCTTCCTTGCCCTCCTCTGCACTGCCTCCAGCCCCTCCACATCCCTCTTGTAATGAGGTGCCCAAAACTGAACACAAGACTCAAGGTGTGGCCTCACCAGAGCGGAGTCCAAGGGGACAATCAGCTCCCTGCTGCTGCTGGACACAGCATTTCTGATTCCAGCCAGGATGCCTTTGGCTTTCTGTGCCACCTGGGCACACTGCTGGCTCCTATTGAGTTGTTTGTCTGTTACAACCCCCAGGTCCCTTTCTGCCTGTAGCACTGCTTGGGGTTGTTGTTTGCCAAGTGCAGGACAAGATGTTTTCAGCTGAGGCACCGAAGGGTGCAAAAGGCAAGTGGGAAGCAAACAGCTCCTGTCCAACGGCCTCTGAGATCACTATCGTGTACTGATGAGCAAATATTTACCTTCAGAAAAGAATTATTTCTTAGGCTGAGGTTCAGGTCTACTGCATCCCAGTACAGGTAACAAACATACCAGTACCAAACCAACAGCTGCCGGCTCCTGTCCATGCTTTGGCTTAAAATTAGATTCTTGCCACAGCTGTTCCTTGACCCAGGCAGAGAAGGTGGAACTGAATAACAAGACCCAACAGGATCTTTTTACACTGAAAAAGAAAAAAAAATAAAATAAAAAAAGCCATAAAACCAGCTGCTGAGTTGAGTGGGTACATGGGAAGTGGGAGGTGCTCTGTGCACAGGTCCTCACGGGTGGAGAGTCAAGTGCCAGTGACACTAAATCTGCCACCACTGTTGAAAGGAGGAAAACACAGAAGCTCAGAATGACAGAAATATTATACAGCAAGTGAGGAGTAGTCAGCAAAGGGTTTCTCTGCCAATGTATCGTTTTGGTAAGCAGGGTAAAGGCTGAGCTGCACAAGCTGTCCTAATGAGAAAGGAAAAGCTTTGGTCACTGTGGTCGTTCAGAAACAAGAGGCTGTGGTGGCTGGTAAGGATGGAACAGGTGAAGGGAGCTGTGAAAGGACAGGAGTTGACATGAGCAGGATCCACCCTTGGAATGCAGAAAGAAAAAAATCCAGCTTGATGGGGTTGGAAGGGATCTCTGCAGATCATCCTGTCCATGGTTACCTGCTAAAGCAGGGCACCCACAGCAGCTTGTCCAGCAGCACAATGCCCAGGGCACGCTGGAAGCTCTCCACACAAGGAGACTCCACAACTTCTCTGGGCAGCCTATTCCAGGCCTCCAGCACCCTCACACCAAACAAGTTTCTCCTCCTGCTCAAGTGCAACCTCCTGGCTTCCAGTTTGTGCCCATTGCCCCATGTCCTGTCCCTGGGCACCACTGACAAGAGCCTGGCCCCAGCCTCTTGCCCCCCACAGCTCCTTTAGCTCTTGCTGAGCATTGCTCAGATGCCTTCTGGGGCTGCTCTTCTGTAGGCTCAACAGCCCCAGGGCCCTCAGCCTTTGCTCCTCACAGAGCTGCTCCAGGTCTCTCAGCAGCTTTGCAGCCTTTGCTGGACTCTCTCCAGCAGTTCCCTGTCTCCCTTGAACTGGGGAGCCCAGAGCTGAACCCAGTCCTTCAGCTGAGGCCTCACTGGGGCAAAGTAGAGGTGGGGGAGAACTTCCCTTGACCTGCTGGCCATACTCTTCATGTACTCCAGAACACCATTGCCCTTTTTTGGCCTCAAGGGCACATTGCTGGCTGATGGGGATCCTGTTGCCTCCCAGCACTCCCAGGTCCTTCTCTGTGGAGCTGCTCTCCAGCAGGTCACCTCTCACATGTCCTGGTGCTGGGGGTTGTTCCTTCTCAGGTGTAGGACACACCTGCCCTTGTTGTACTTCCTGAGGTTCTCTCTGCCCAGCTCTGCAGCCTGTCCAGATCTCCCCGAACAGCAGCACAGCCTGGTGGGGTGTCAGCCACTCTTCCCACAAGATTCTGATTCACGAAGGTAGGATGTCTCCTTGTTCAAGTAGCTCACTACGAGTAGCTTTATGGTTGGGGGTACTGAGGTTTTCAAAGGTTATTTAGAATAAAATTCACCCCAGGACAGCCACAGCTGTGATGTGTGAAAGGCTGCAGGACACTCAAAAGCAGAGGAGACCTTGCAGTGCAGAACTGCTGCGCTCACCAGGCTGGGTGGGGCCTCGAGCATTCTGCTCTAGTGGAAGGTGCAGGGTGGTCAGAGCAGATGGTCTTGGAGGTCCCTTCCAACCTAAGCCATTGTATGACTCCATGAATCCTCTGGCTGCAGCAGCAGCAGCAGCAGCAGCAGCAGCAGCAGGGCTGGGCTCACACCTAACCAGCGCCTTCACCTCTGCCCCACTGAGCACCCAGCAGTAGCTCAAGACTATCAAAAGACTATGCCAGGCTGGGAACCACCCCCCTCTGCTGACAGCAGGCACCACTTACCCAGCTCTCTGGGGCACTCGGTGCCAGCTGCTGCTCGGTCCAGAAGTGAGCCCAGCAGTGCACCTGATGTGTTCCACACTGCGCATTACCTAGGATAAAGGAAACAAAGTCAGAGAGCTGAGCTGTGCCGGAGCTCCCTGCAGCCTGCTGATGCAAGGCCCAGCTCTGATCTGTTGCTCAGCTGCAAGAGGTGCTGCAGCACACTGCTCTCTGCTGCAAAGCTATTTTAAGGAAGGTGGTTGGGTTCTTTTTT
>VWZI01007902.1:9952-31292 GCA_013396835.1 Psilopogon haemacephalus
TTTTTTTTTTTTTTTTCCCCAGGGAAAGAGAACTTGATGGAGTTGTCATGAGTTGGAGATTTTTAACTGGAATAATAGAAAGCTGTTCAGCACCTTCTAGTTGAAAACAAAAAAGATGAAAACTCTGCAGTTTTTGGTGCTTACTTAGATTTTCTATTCCAAATCCAGCTTTGTAAGTTCAAGTACTCAGGCAGCTTTGCTATTAAAATCATTGCTACAGATTGCTGCTCAAATTAGGTTGCTTTATGAACATTACCAAAACAATGCTGAATTTTAAAAAAAAAGGGTGTTAAGAAGCAAACATTCCTTTCATATGATCAAAACTTTTATTGATTAAAATATGCAAATAAAGTACATTTCACTTCTAGTATTCGTAGCTCTTTGCATAACTACATTTTCCTTCTTTAGTGGAAGTCCACACAAAGTTTATAGAACTGTTATAGCTCCTATTTACCTCTGGTTAAAGGTATATTTTAAGCACGTCACACATTAGAGCTGTCATCATGGACAAGGTCCTTGTCTGAACGAGTTAAATTCAAAGTCACCAAGTTTGTATCAATATAAATACTAATGAATCTGAGATTTTGCTGATTCTCACAGTCAAAACAGTAGGCTGAATAGCACAAAGAAATAAAGCTTTTTTTTTTCTTTTTCATAAAATGAAAAATTTTAAGTGGTATCTCTAAATTAGGATATATTGTTAGGATACAAAAATACTTGTTGCTTTTTATCCCATGTGGGACAACTTTAAGTAGTATTACGACAGTACAGTCTATGTTAAGATAGGAATAAAATTACCTCAGTAACTTTATAACAGCAAAACTGAAAAATCAGAGATCTAAGGAGGCTATTATCAGCATTGCAGAATATGGATACATTTGTTTGTATTCTACAGGAAAACCAATGATATTATACCTTTTGCTCTCCAGCCATGGTGTTTTTCAGCTGCAAGAATCTGGAGAACAGTCTTTACTGTTAATTTTCTTTGTGTGGTGAAACTTTAAAGGAGATTACTGTTGGTTTCTGTGACTTGTACGCCAGTGTCCATTACCTTATATACTACCTAAGCTCACTGCTGAAGTAATAGTCAAAACAAAACTCTGAATCTGAAAAGAGATTTTACAGTGTAATTGGGTAGAACACATCCTGCTTATGAAGATTGTGTTTAATTTTCATTGTTTTGCACCCTGTAATGGAAACGAGTCCATAAGATCCTGGAATCTGGACCACAGTGTCTGCTTCCATTGTTGCAGAATTCAGTCCTGCAGAGGCAAATGCAGTTGTCATCTTTGCTTTAGTATTAGCCAGTGCTCCATAATTACATTTTAGAGCTGCAGGCAGTGTTTTGAGATGTGACTGCAAATTGTTACTTGGCTGGCAAAAATAATTTTGGAAGTGTTAGAGCCATTGTCTGAAGTTTCTTTTTGAATGCTTTCCATCTAAAAGGCAAGATGCCAATTTCCTTTGAGTTGTTTTTCCTGGGTTTCCTTTGGCTACTCTGATGAAGAACTGTCTTCAGATGTTGACAAAAATCTTCAGCATGTCTCTGTAAATTACCTGCTTTTCTAGGCCATAATCTTTCCAGTGCAATACTGACTTTGCAAAGGTCTGTCTTGTGCTGTGGATATGGTGACTTTTGGGTACTAGCAGAGGACTTAGGATGCCTTTGCAGTCCATATGCTAAATACCAATATAATAATAATAGTTATTAATTATTAATTGTTTTTCCAAATACTAATTATTTTCCAAATATTAATTATTTTATCAAAAGTTTAAAATAAAGGCTAGTGTCTTTATTAACACTAGAAGAAAAATTATTCATAATGCATATGTATTTGGAACTTTTAGATTTTTAGCTAGGGAGCAGCTTTCCTTATTAACACAGTCAGATGGATTGCTAAAGTAATCTTAGCTTCAGCGCTTTCACCTTCACCTTGTGGATATTATTAGATTCAGTATGAATCTGTCAGCTTAACTGTTCTATGTGCTAGGAGTGCCCAGCCTAATAAAATATTAATGACTGACATTTTTAATGGAATCCAAAAATTTCAAACTGTTCTACCAAAGGTTGCATTACTAGCCAATCGATGCTTCATCTGCTTTCTCAACTGACAGGAAGTTAAAGGCATCAATTACAGAAATGCTAGTGTAAGGACACACGAGCAACCATTCCTTGTCTGACCAGTGATCCATGTAGATTACCAGCCTGCCTGTTAAAACTGTCCAGCAAAAGACTTGCAGAGAGGAATGTATTGAGTGAACTCTGCATTCAGTTTCCCTTTACCAGTGGTTTAGAAACTGCATCCAGAGCACTTTCAGCTATCATAATAGATCTGATTTCCATTATTCTATTTCCTGAAGACTTTTTGTTTATTTAATGCTCATGTCATGTAGCAATCAATTCCCTACTTTAATAATGTGTTAGGTGAAAAATTCTTCCCTGCTTTTCCCTTAAACTTCCTGCCAAATTACTTGTTTGACTTGCCGACTTGGAGTCATATGAAGAATAGCAGAACAACATCTGAAGGATCCCATGCAGATGATCCAATTAACATAAGGACAGAAGGGCAACACCGAGAATGATCATAACTACCAGGCTTCACTGATATTGCAACAACACTTGCAAATGTCAAGGCCCCTTTGTGCTAGGAATGGTACAGACTTCTGAAAGAGAGATTGATGTAAAGAGCTGATAAGCTAAACAGAAGAAGCCATCAAAATGCAATAATTAAAAAAAAAACAAGAGTCTGTTCCCCTCTATCTCTTTAGAAAGAGAGAGCTGCAAATACTACCATTGCTGTTCAGACAGCACTATCCTCACCCTTCTACTCACAACCTTCTTTGGCTACTTTTAGCCATTCCTGCTTGCAGAAGCATTGGTAATTACATTGTGGCAAGTACAGCAGCAGTTCTAGGAGACAGTGGGAAGCAGAGAATAGGGAAAGAACAGGTGAACAGGAGGCTGGAGCTAGGGAAGCAGATAGTGATGAATCTAAGAAAAGCCATACCAAGTCAGATCAAAGATCTATCCCAGTATCCTAACACCAGCAGGATTCCTGACAGGAAACGATACAGAAGTTATGTGCTGGAATCATAAGGTAGATGGTCAACGAAGCAGTGGTTCCTTCACTATAGACCATGTGCCGTTTTGCACCAGGATCTTTGAGGCAAGGATTTTCATGAAACTACCTGCTGCTCCCTGCACAGAATCACAATAATTTAAAAAATAGGCACCAGGGTAAAAGGTATTGATTGTTACTCCTGGAAGCAAGCAGCTATAATGAGCAAAAGAAGGTAGAAAAAGTTCCAGGACAAGTATTCTATGAGTATTTATAATTACATGTGATGCCCACAGCTAGTCTGTCGATACTCCTTTGTTCAAAACAACATTGTGCTCAATTAGGAGATTAATTCAGGCATTGAGTACTATGAATACAAAACTGGTGTAAAATTTTAGGAAAGGTTCAAGACTAAGTGTGAAAGCACTTCTGAATTCACAGTATGGCTGCCTCAATGAAAGTCTTAAAAAGAAACCAGAAATAGTGGTCTGCAGGGGGTGGCAAGAGATTATGAACTGGTGAGTGCATATTGATGTTTCCCCAGAGTACTTTCCCAGCAGCCAGGAATTTACACATCCCTTTAACATTAATAGGTTTTCTTCCTTTGATTTTGTTAATTTACTTTTTGAATCTGCATGACCTTTAGCACCCACAACTTTCTATGACCAGGAGTTCTGTAGGTTAAGCAGCATGGTAGTCAACAAGCATTTCCTTCTTCTGGTTTTTAATCTAGCCCCTATTATCTCACTCCCTATTCTCTAATTGCTGAAAGAGATACTGAGCAGACGTTTACATTTTGCTCTATCTTTCAACCTCTAATATATTTCAAATTAAATGGTCCCTGTTCAGGTGGAAGAATCTTATTTTGTTAGTTTTTCTGTTTCATGCTCCCTGCCTCTGCTAATGCTACTTGGTATCTTTCCCAATTCTACGTTATTTCTCTTGGGAAAGAGGGGTCAGACCCATTTGCAATTTTCACAATACAAATGTGTCAAGGAGTTATACAGTGGAATAATCTTGTTCTCATGATTCCTCATGTTGTATGGTCTCTGGCTGATACAAATTATTGAAATTATGTTTTCATCAAACTATTTACAAAAACCTCAAGAATTTAATCCTGCTTGGTAACAGTCAGTCCAGAGCAAAACTTTACTTATAAAGTTCAGTGATTTTTTTCCATATGCATTTATCTAAGCTAAATTTAATCTCCCATGTCTTTGCCAAGTAACTCATTATTATGAGGCTTTCCTAAAACTGTCTCTCTTCTTTATTGCCTTGAATAGTGCCTTGAATTCAGTTAATTCACTGGATACATCGAGAACCTCAGGTTCCCTCACAGAATCCTATGGAACTCCAGTGGGTTTTTATTCTTAGGCTCTGTCTCTGCTCTTGTAAACATCTCATCCATCCAAAGATGTTCCCATGTTGTTTAGAATATTTTAAATAATCTTTGGATGAGGAACATTACTGAAAGACTTTTGGAAATACAGTAGCCCACATCAAAGACATACTCCTTGTCCACATTTTTAAATGCTTATTAAGTTAAAAAAAAAATATGGGGCACAATTTTTCATTTTAAAAAAAGTGAGAAACAAATCATGTTGACTCTCCCCTATTCATATTTATCCATTTGTCTATTAATTTTGTTATGTAGAATTACTCCCTGTAATGTGCCTAGAGGGTTGTGTACCTCATTGATTTCATAGATCTTCCTTGGGTCTTTCTGGAACTTCAGAAAGCAATTTAATGCCAAACAAAGCAATTTTGGGCAAGAAGCAGTTTGCCATGATTAGTGCTTCTTTTTGGTGTTTTGTTTGTTTTTGGGGTTCTTTTGTTCTGTTAGAACTTTGAGGTGAATGGAAGTTGCTGTTTGCTTATTATTAGCTTCTCATGTCTTGAGAGGGCAAGGGGGTTGTTTGATATTGTAAATGTTATGAAGTTAAGATCTTTGCCATGAGCCCTGCTGAAGATTAGGGAGCACAGAGTACAGTGTGGGAGTGAATAGGAAGCTTTGATACAGCTCTCTGATACACAAAATTATCTTTAAACCCTTACTGCTTGTGCCATCTTTGCTTCTGCACATCACTCTGTAGTGGACAAAGGAAGATGGAAGAGAAAAAAAGAGGCTACTTCAGGTAGAATGGAGGATGTTGAAGATTTAGTTCTTAATTCGATTTTTAAAAATATATGGCACTTTGGAAGTAGACTTCTGAGTATTGATTTTTAATTAATATGGTAAAATTATTAGTCAGTTGTGAAATACCATTTATTTTATAATGAAGCCAGATGAGCTAGTTCTGCTTTTTTTGTTTGCAACTTTAAATACAGATCTGAGAAGGTCTTTCTTCGGCTGTGCTTTTTTGGTTGGTTGGGTTGTGTTGGGGTTTTGTTTGTTTATGGTTTACTCCTGATTTTGTAAGCCTATTACACTATTTATGTGCACCAATTTTAGTGATATGAAGTCCATCTTCAAGCCTTTGGAAACACAGAAAATAATCTACAATGCTGAGCAACATAACGTTATCTATTCAGCTTAATTTCCATAATTTCCTTGCTCTGAACCTTGCAAGTAATTTTCTTTACTGCCTACTCTATGGTGATTTCATAGCAGGCCTCATGTTTGTTAAATACAGCCCTGGCCTCATGAAGATGATAAGCGAATACTGTGAAATGTTGGGATGTTCCAGCTTTTCCCAGATAAAATGCAAGACCTTCACCTCTTTCAGTGTTCAGAATGTGAGTCTCTTGAATCTATTCCAGTAATGTAAAAATAAATAAAAAATCAATACTTCCTGGAATAAAGTACAAAGTTTGGAAGAGCAGTGGAGATAAGATAAGCTTCCTGTGTGTGAGATCCTTTCACCTTTGTAAAAGCTTTCCTGTGTCATGAATTTCCAGGGAAAAGATTAGGAACTGATACAATGTTCTGAATGAAATAGAGTAGATCTCTTTTGCTATCATCATTTCACGTGCCACAGTAAGGGACCCTGCTATTCTGCATATGAAAGAGGATTGATTATATGGGAGTTAGAGGCAGAGAAAAGACAGTTGTGAGGACAAAGTGCCTACTCCTTCTGGCAAGCAGAACACTCTTAGGTGTTACTTAACTCCCAAAGCTTCTGATGCAGTCTTGGATTAGATACACAGTAGACCTGTTATGATATAGCAACTCTTCAATACGAAAAAAAGGGTGCTGTCAAAACAAATAAAGACAACAAAGAAAGAATAAACCATCTAACATAATGACCACGAGTTGAAAGGGATTTTGCTGATGGCTTTTTGGATGAGCTCCCTACAGGACAAAACCTAATATTTAGTCTTGTCTGTGGCTACCTATCAGGGAAATGTGTTGCATCACTTGTTTGCTGCTTCCAGGTGCTTAAAAAAGCTCAGTGGTTGCCCCCACTGCAACTTGAATACTGTCCAAATGTTAAAATAAGTTTCTAAAAAGCTCAGTTCACTCTAGAAGGCTATGCCCTATGGGACAGGAACTAAAGCACCCAGTGCCCTACTTTTTGACTATCATTGTCTCTTCCTTCTCTGTTTTTCTCATTGTAGGACCATGTAGATAACTGGATCAAGTGCTTAAAAGCACCCTTCTTTTCTGCTGCATTATTTTGAATCAGGCTCATTTACCTAATTCTGTTTAATATGTGGTACCACATATAGTTGTTTCAATAGTGCTGATATGGAACACTAAACCACTGGCAATGGAGTTGAATATCTTAAGCTTTGTTATATCCAAATGGAAAACTTTATCTCAACTGGTCCACCTGATTGCTGACTAGATAAAGCTGCTGTACAACCAAATACCCCAGAGGGCATACAGGCACAGATATCCCAAGTGCATTGAAGTTCATAGCCTAGAAAGTTGCAGCACGGAAAGGACATGCTAAGATGTCTTTAAAAAAAAATCTGTGCATGTTTGTGAATAGTTTGTGTTTCATTTTATTCCATTCCTTTCAGTTTTATTCTTCTATGACAAAAAAAAAATAGTCTTGCTATTTCCTTCCTCAGTAGTTTTGGTTTTGGTTGTTTTGGGGTGTTTGTTTGTTTGCAGGTTTTTTTCCCATTTATTATACAATTAAGGCAATTTGATTAAATAGAAATATTTGCTCTTATTGCAAGTACTCTACAGACATTTAAGTAGTGGTCCCTTCTCTAAAGAATGTATGATACAGTTTGGAAGAAGGCAAAATGAATGCAATAATTAGAAAGAAGAGCACAAAGGAAAGACAGTTGTGTGATCAGATTCTAGTAAACTGTGTTGGGTTGCTGTATGCCTAATCCATCAAAGAAGTAATTCCAAATGAAAGAGTAGCTTGGAGCTACATACCAAGTAAGTAACTGTGAACTTTTAACAGATCATTCTGTTCTGTACGCTGGTTGTCAGTGGACACAAGTTCAGACATCATCTGACACTGTTGGGAAACGAGCTGTGAGTATAGTGGATTCCTCCTGGTCAGTAGCAATCTGTCTTTCAAGATCACAGTAAGGCTACTGCTGAGTCAGCAGACTCCAAAGGCAGAAGGACCAGACTCCTTTTGTATGTAATGCGATGTCTTGCTTTAAAGAGGGAAAAGAATACCAGTACCCTGAAAAGAAGATGCAAACATCAATCCAGGCCACATGTTGGTGATTCTGGCTGAGTTTTGAGTATTTGGTGGTGAAGAAATGTGTTGGAAATCTATATATTCCTTATATTTCTAAATGTGGTTCTTGTTTCTCGAAATATCCAGCATTCTTCCAGGGTAGGGTGCTGACTGCCAGCAAGAGGATATGGAGGAAACTTTCTGTTCAGCTTCCCACACTGTATATGTTCTGTGAATAAATAAAGAGTCCACTCCTTTAGGCTGACAACTTTTGCTGATTGAATTTGAGACTGCTCCTATTGTTTTGTGGTTCGTTGGGGTTTTTTAAAGATCTGTAGAGCAGGTGATGTTGAAGGAAAGCATTATGAAACACGACCTGGGCTCGTCTTGTAAAGGTTGGTCTTTCCCACCTTATTTTCACTTCAATTACCACAGCTGGGGTGTGGCACTAAGCAGATAATCACCCCTCTGGCAGAAGAGTTGAATGCTGTTAATCTTTCAAGTTGTATTTATTTTAGCTCCCTTGTTCTTTCGCTTTGCCTGCCTTTCATTAGGAAATGGAATACATCTCAGTAGAAGGAAAGAGTGTTTTTCTTTGCGACAAGAATTGATACTGAGAAAAACAAGAAGTTGTGACGACACTGATTCATGTACTAGCTGAGGTATGAAATGCAAGAAAATTGTTAATTTTTTTTCCATATTATGTACTAATCCTTTGAAAAGCATGAGGTGGGTTTTTTGTTGATGTTGGTGTGGGTTTGTTTTGTTTTTGGGTTTTTTTTTAATTAGTGGTTTAAGAATAGAGCTACTTTACGGTTTGGCTGTTGATATGTGTGTAGCAGCAGGAGGAACCAGTCCTGTACCCTCTTGCACGTAGGCACCTATGCATCTGTAGTAGGGAAATTGCTCTGAAAAATAAGTGTGGAGTAAGTGTAGTGAAGTAGAGCAGTGTCATTCTTCTCACTCACCTTTGCATTATTCTTTCTCTTTTTCATATGTTGCATAGTATTTGAGCCAAATCTCGAGTTCAGTAAGTACTCTGACACATATCAGTGTGGATGATATGTTAATAATTACATCTGGAAATTGTAAATGCATCCTGCTTGTGCAATGTGTAAACCAACGGGGTTCGGTTCTGACAGGTTTCTGGATGTACTGTAAGGACTGGTTCTGTTTTGTGGAATAGTCCATTGTATTCTGGTTTTCCTTAATTTTGTTTGTTCTTTTTTGTTGTGCTGAAGATCATCTATGCTGAGGCTGGCTCATAAGAACAGACATATCCAATGTTATAAATGGTTTTTTAAGATGAAAGGCTCTTAGTCAGAAATTTCCCAGATCTGAGGTCTTTACCACAGCCATTCTGCAAAACTTGTGTCTGATTTCCATGTATAAATAAAACATTTTTGTATCACTTTAGCTTTTTTAAGAGATTCTAAGCTTGAACAAGCAAAATTTTTCTCCATGATCTCTTACTTGCTTGAGTGGCATAATTAGTCTTAGATTCAATGAAAGCTTAAACCCTTTATTTAGTTTGAAATATAGACTAAGAGACTAGGATTATATAAAATGATATTAATTTTTTTACCAAAAATGGAAGTAGGAGCAGAAAATAATAGTGATGCAAATGTAACTAACCTTTCCATTGGAATTTCCTGATTTTGAAAGTGGTTTACCAGACTTGGATCAGATTTTGAAACATTTATGCCTCTGTATAACTTTGTATATATGTGGATAGCATTACCCATTAGATAAGTCTACAGGAATATAACAGCACATCCACTTTTATTTTTTCTTTTAATTTTCTAGACTCTTTTTTTTCTTAAGAAGAAAGAAGTGCTTAAAACTCATAGAAATACTCCCAAGTAGTATTGCCAAAAGCGAGGGAGATCAGTAGATGGGTGCTTCCCTGAAACCCATTAATCATTAGGAGTCTGGAAAATGTCATGGACTTCTGGCACCTGATGGTCTTTCTCTTCCCATGCCCATCACTCAGGATATATTGCCAAACACTGGGTAGTGGGATATGGGAGACTAAGAGCCCACAGAAAGAGTGCTATGAGGAGAAAACAGGACTTGAGACATTGAGAGTATTAAGTGAAAATGTGTTTGTCCACATTTTGGTTGCTTTATAGCGTAGGAAAACAAAAAGCTCATTCTGGGTCAGCTGGGACACCTGAGTTACTTGAGCAAAGGGTACTTTTCACTCCTCTTCTGAGAGCAACAAATTTTTATTACCTTTTCTCAAAGTGGCTTATCTATACAATTAATTTTTTAAAGTAAACCTTTTTTTTTTTTTTTTTAANCTCTCCCCTCTCTCTCTCTGCAAAAGACAGGATCATTTCAAAGGTTTTACAATTATTTTTGTTATGTGGAGTACAATATATCATAGGTCTGACTTTTCCAGTACTGCAAAATGTACTTTGACATTCTGTTGTCTTAAAACTTCCTTTAACTAAGTTCTTCCATACATTGGAAGATCTCTTCTCCCACCTCATAGCAAGAATGGCATAGGAAAGTCCAGTCCCTCTTCTTTTACAACTGCTAAAGCAGAAAAAACCACTCTGGGATGCCAGGATGACTCTTTGCAACTCTTAGTAGCAAGTGTTAATTAGAAGAATCTTTTGGCTGCTCTGATGCACTCTATGGGTAAGCTGGGATTTTAAAGATGTATGTGTGCAGTCCCTCCAGTTCCTAGTTCTGAGCAGTAAAAAATGCTGCTTGGCCACAGCCCAAGATACAAACCTAAAGAATTAAAACAGAAAGTTTGGTGGTTTACATTTCAAGCTTTAAATGTATGAATGGAGTTTGTGTTAACAGCTAAGGATCTTGGCCAGAAGTTATGGTCTTCGTTTGCTTCAGGGTATTGCGGATAAGGAATGAGGAATGGTTAATTTTTCTTCTTTAAAACTCCTCAAAACAAAAAAACAAACTCAAACCCCAAACAAATAAAAAAAAAAAGACCCAGCCCATCCTCATATATTTCTAGTCACACTGTATTGCTTTGATTAGTTAGTACACAGCTACTGAAAGAAATAATCCATATTTTAGCATGTTCCATTATACCGTCATACCTTCCTACTTGATTCTACTTTCTGACCTTGGGTAGTAAAAACTTAGTTTGCCTATTTGGCCATCCAGCATTTTTTGCTTTCTCATAGAGATACAAATGGATATTTTATACTATGTTGTATTAAGATTGGTGTTTGACTTATTTTTGGACTCCCACAGTAGGTCTTCAGTCAGAATGAACAATATTTAAATATGAAAATGTGGGCTTGCCTCTTGTACTTGTAAACTGAACCTTTCGGAAGAAACGTTGCAGTGGAGCCTAACCTTTGAGGTGCAGCATGAAATGACTAGTGCTGGAATCTCTTAGTCCCATAGGATTTCTAAATATTAGCCTAGGAATCTGTTCAGAATCTCACTTCTTTAAGGAACACTTACACAGGGTAGTAGTGGATCTATTCCTTTGTGACTAAATCTAGAAAACACCCTGAAAGAGTTGCTCATTGACATTGCATTACATTTATAATCTTAAAAAATAAAACCAGGCAGGAAAACCCAGTCAGAGTTTTCACTTTTTTTNTTATTGGGCTGGTGTAAGCTCCAAGTTTCCTTGACTGCTGTAAGGCTTACCAAGTTCTTTTTTTTTTTTTTTTTTTTTTTTTTTTTTTTTTGGTGGTTTTTGTTTTTTTTTTTTTTGGGGGGGGGGGGGGGGAGGGTGGCGGTGTTTAGAGAAAGTAAAGCAGTAGCTTTTCAGCTACACCCTCACATTTTATCTTATGTGTAATGGTGCTTAAGGTGCTTCTCTGTGATTTGAAACCACCTGGTGAAGATTCTGCAGATGTAATTCCAGGAATGCTGTTGCACCTTGTAGGCAAGGTGCTAGGAACAGAATACACTGACGGGTATTTGGGTGAGGTTACACCAGCAATGCTCTAATAACAAAGCAAAATACATGTTATAGCTATATATTGAACACTCCAGAAACACGGTGATGGACATGCCATGGGATGCTGGGCAGCTGCTGTGTGCTGCAGGATTCTGACCTGGGAATGGGCCCAGGGATGTTTTTGTGCTGTTTCCCAGTGTGTTTTCTCAATCATCAAACCCACCAAGTTTGTTGACACAACAATATGAATATTGTGAATATATGTGAAAATAGAGACTTTGCTGAAGTGCCACTTCTATTGCAAAGGAAGGGCCACAGAAGAAAAACTGAGCTAAAGAGGCTGGACTGTAAGATATTAATGAAAACATGTAGTTAAGGTGCATATCTGAAAAGTAAAGACCAAATAGTTCCTTCCCCATGCACCACTCTGTCCCGGTATGGGTGTGACGAACATCCTAGAATTGGTCTAATCCCTGGGCTCTCTCCTCCCGCTACCATCCAAGGTCCAGTAGGGGTTGAGGGGCGGGGGCACCCCACGTGGCCCCGGGAGCCAGGGAGACCTCGGGTGGCACGTATGCGTGGAGTTTTTTGAATCGATTGGCCAGCTAGANGCTCTTCCTCGCTCCCCTCCTCGTCCGCCGTCATCTCACGCCGTGGCTGCGAAGGGCCCAGCCACGTGCAAGGCAGCATGCAACAGGCAGCGAAGCATAGCAGCTCTCCCGAAGCGGCAAGGCTAATCCCTCTCTCTCTCTCTCTATTTGGTTAGTTGGTCTTTTGGGCTAAGTTGGTCTTTTCCCTCCTCCCCCCCCTGGGTTCGGGAAGGAGCATGTTTTGCCCCTCGCACCTCACAGGCACTTTATAGGCACGGTCGGGATCTATTTTATATGTAATCTCTCTGTTTCCTAAGTTCTGATTGTTAAATTGTTGCACCCGGCGTTTTGAGCGATTCGTGAGTTTGCTTCTGCCGACCGGAACCCAAAATAACCTCGGGGGGGCACTAGGACCCCCTCATCCACGGGATATCAAACCTAATTAAGCATTATCCCGTCACATAAATGGTGCAGCGAGCAAAGGTTCCCATTGCGCAGATTCTATATGAATTAGAGCACAACCTTACTCTATCAGACATACAATGGGCAGAGAAGCATGCCGGCGATCCAGCTAAGGTTGCCCAGAATCTAATAAGCAATTCCCGTAGATTAGTCGTGATTCTGGCCGCTTGTGCGACACAAGGGCTCCTGGAATTTTTTAGGAATAGGGGGAAAATCTGCTGCCTAAGGCAAGAGATAGCGCAGGCAGAATCGGAAATATTAGCGGCTTCGCAGAGTGAAAAGGGACTCGTGCGTGCAGGCAGCCCTTCGACCACCTTCTCAGGGGCTTTCCATTCTCCCGTTGCGGTTTCTGAGCCTGCGCGTGACGTGCCTTGGGCAGGCTTTGTCGAGCCGAGCAGGCACATTGTGGACAGCCGTGCCCATTCGCCGTTTTCCGCGTTCACGGCTCTTCAGACCCAGGATTTCCCCGCTCCACCAGCCGCCATGGGCCCGGACGAGCCGGAACGGCGGCTTTGCGCTAGCGGTCCTGCCGCGCCTGCCGCCAAAACCGCGAAAAACGGGGCTTTCGGCGCCCATTCACTGCTTTCTGTGGCCGTGGCTCTTCAGAGCTGGCATTTCCCCGTTGCGGCTTTTTTGTGTGTGCGCGATATGGCGCTAGCGAGCCCTGCCGGCCTGCTACCGGTTTTCCCAGTGGGTCCGAATGAGCCGGAGCCGCGGCTTTGCACTGGCGGCCCTGTAAACCCCGGCTTTGGGAATGCGAGAAGCGGAGCGGCCGCCGCGGAACCTCTTCCCCTAGGAGGTCTGCCCGCTGCTGAGATGTGCGGCAGCACTGACCCCGGGGCTTCTCAGGTTCCGCCCCAGCAGTTACACGAGAAGCCGGTTACCATAACGTTTTTTGAGCGTCTTTACCACACTAACCCTATTCTAACACTGCCCACCGAACCAAGTGCCTGTCTGCAAAGCACGCTGCTGTTGCCAAACAAACTACCTGCCCCCTCACCGTCAACTCCGCAGGCAAACATGCCTGCCATACCGGACCAGCCCACGCGGGTCCGGATTGGGCCCAACTTGCCGCCTCAAGGCACGGACCCTGCCGAATCAGGCGTGCCTGCACCCCCTGCAGACAGCGGAAGAAATAAAGGCGCTGACCCTGCCAGATCAGGCGTGCCTGCGCCCCCTGCTGATGGCGGAAAAGATGTCAGCCCGAATGCAGCGAAATCTCTGCACGTATGCATCTACAGTGATTCTTCTGATACTACAGACGAGGAAGACACGTGGCTCCAGACAAAGGCGATCCACCCGGTGATTCAACAGAAGATCACTAACAATGGCCGCAACCAAAGGGCCATCACAGTCCGGAAGATACGTCCTTATACAGAGGAACAACTAAGGACCTTCCAAGAAACCTTTTCTTGCAAGCCAGGAGAGACACCTATGGACTATGTCTACAGAGTATCAACCTCTGGGGGTGATCATATCTTCCTCAGTGCCGAGGAAGCCAACGCCTATTGGGGACCTGATGTTTGTCTGGATGCTGGACCAGATGACAGCTGTTCAATGACAAAGAACAGGTGGGGTCAACAGCAGCAGCCATCTCTCTCTCTCTCTCTCTCTCTCTCTTTCCCTATTTTGGGCTAAGTCGGTTTTCCCTTCTNTTTTGAGCGATTCATGCATTTGCTTCTGCTGACTGGAACCCAAAAGAACCTCGGGGGGGGCACTAGGACCCCCTCATCCACGGGATATCGAACCTAATTAAGAATTATCCCGTCACACACTCCAAGTGAGAAGGGGTAATGTGGGAATACTGGGTATAAAGGTTCCAAGCCTAACTGTGCAGCAAATTGCCACAAATAGCAATGCTGCATGGTCTTAAATTTCCATCTATTTCCATTTCTCACTCTGTAAAGGAAGAGGAGTAGGGAAGACTATTTACAGTTAATGGAGCTTATAAACAGACCAATTCCATAATAATAGTAATTTTAAAAAATATTTTTTACATTTTCTATGAAAGTGGCTTTTAACAAGAAAAATAGAGAAATTGAAAAATAAAAGTCTGATTTTTGACAAGTTTCTAAAGATTGGATAATGAACTACCTTTCACCAGAAAGATTTATGAAAATTTTTAGGTTTGTGTGGTTTAGGTTTTTTTGTTTGTTGGATCGGTTTGAGTTTGGGTTGGGGGTTTTCTGAGCAAAACATACAAAATGCTGACACAAAAGACTACTCCATATGAAAATTTCATTTGAGTGGCACAGAGTTTTCTTTTTCTTTCTTTTTTTTTTTTTTAATAAGAATGTGATAGTTTCTCTTTTTATTGGGGTTTTCTGTAAGAATAAAGTCTCTGCTTTAGACAGGTGGGGTTTTTTTCCCCACAGATGTAAGCTATCATGTAAGAGCAAGTGCTATTTTCTTGTAGCTTACAGTGTTTGGAGCTTTCCTGTTTTTAAAACAGAAGAGTTCTTTTATTGTATAGGTCAGTAAAATGATATCAGGCTGTACTGAAGGCCAACAGCATAACCAGTACAGCAGCAGGCAGCAAAAAAATGTCCAAAAGTTTTCATCATTTCTTAGAAGAAACAGTTGTTACCATGTGATGATATATTGCTTAGTGGCATGCAAGGGTCTGCTCTGCTTTGCTCTGAGCTGTGGTGTCTTTCATCTTCAGAAACTTTCTGCACTGAAATATTTCTTTCTGATGAAAATTCAGCACCCTTGGTGGAACTTCTCTTCTCCCCCCACCCCGCCTTGTAGCAAGTATGCTGCTGAGTTGATGGAGCTTGCAGGGACAGTGAGATACAAATCCTGAATGCTATGTGGATTTTCAGGGTCTGAACTGTAATTAGGCAACAATTACTTTACTGTCATTGGGTTTACAAAAGCTTGGCACCTGGCTAACTGAGAAAAAAAGCTGTGCTCATCTCTCCCTGGCCCTCACTTCCAGGATGATCTCTGGTTTGCAGAGTCAGAGTTCCCAATATTTGCAGTCCAAAACCATCTTTGAAAGAAATTTAACCATTTATGTTAGCTAAGTTGTGCTAAGCTAACACATGGATATTTAAAATTTTAAGTCATATTGTGAACTCGTGACTCGCATAAATCCCAAAATTCTTAGCAACTAAAATCCCTGGAGGACAGTGGTGTCCTATGATTTATGATAACTTTTCATGAGACACATTCTTGTTAATCCCAGAGAGTTCCAGCTCTGGACTTTTGAGGAAGAACAGTGTGAGCTGGAGCTGTGGGTAACAATGAATAGTACAGAGACTTGGTATCAGCCTCCCTTTCACTGCGGCTGTGAGAAGAGGCAGGTGGGAGGTGGTGAGGTTTACCTGGCAGAGTGGTAGTTTCTGTACTCAGCTTCCCTGTCAACTTCTTACATCATGAGTTCTCATAGCCTTATGTTTAGAGATCATGCTGGGGGAGAAAGAGAGAAGGGAACCTGGCTTGGTCGTGCTGCAGCAATTCCTGACCATCAGGCTTTGGTGAAACAGCTGGTACAGATTAGAGTGGCTCTTGGATTACTTTCATCTGTGGAAGAGCCGAGCTGGCAAAGAACTAGCCTCAGGATAAGAGAAATGTGTTGGTTTTTTACAGTCCTCATCCTCAGCCTTGTCCTTAGTTACATCAAATGAACAATGGCACAGCTGAGAATGAGGCCACACACATTCTGAAGGGTTTCTTTTGTAACTAGATCTTGGGAAAGATTTCCCTCCAATACAAAATTTCATTATTTTTCTTTGTGAGAGTTGTGAAAATAAACAAATAAACCTAGTCCTGCAGCTGACGTGTTTCTGACACTGTGAAATGAATTTGGTTTCCCTGTGTGGTGGTACCCTGGAGGCACTGCTCATTTTAGAGGCCCTTGTAATAGATACTCTTATGGCATCTAAGCATATTTAGGTGTGGTTCTTTCAAGTGACAACTGTCTGGAACTAATGTATGTGCTGAAGATGAGATTTTCTTTTCATTATTTTGTATTTGTTTGATTAATAGGAATTTGGTAACCGGAGCTAAGTTAGTGCTTCATGGAGTCTGCCTTTTGGAGATTACGTGGTACACAGCTGGTATTTTCCACCATAACTGTGACTGCTTGGACCTATTTCCCACAGTTTTCCTGAGCTAGTTGAACCAGTTGTGCAGCATTTGAAGTGACACTGATAAATGCTGTTACTTGAGTATCACATCTTGTTCAGGCATAACAGGTTTTGATATGTGGTGGAGGGTGGGTTGTTTGGTTTTTGGGTTTTTTTTTTCAGCATCAGCAAGAATTTGTTTATGATAGATTCCTTTGGTGTTGTTCATCCCTTAATTTTATCTATTTATAATTACTTTGCCAGCTGGTCTGGCAACACAAATGCAATCATTTCCTTTAGTATGTATAGCACAGAACTGCATGTCTCCAATCTTAGGAGAGATCAAATACTTATATCCAGAGAAGATGCAGAAAAGAACAATGTTCTGATTGTTTACTAAACACAAATAGTGCCAGACTCTGTCTTTTGTAGTTGTGAAGGTTATTCTAGTGCAATAAAATGCTACTAAAAAACAAGAGGAGGAGGGGGGGAAGAGGAAGACAGGTTTGGTTATAAAACATATAGGGAGGTTAAGCATAAGAATCTACAAGTGTTTGCTTTCAGTTTTGCTCCAAGGCCCTTCAGATTTCTGTGTTAGTTTTGCCTGTCAGACTATCACACAGGAGTTTCATGTAACCTGTCTGTAAACAGCAGTAGGGTTATGGCACAGAGAGTATTTTAAAAAAAAAAATAATTGGATGGATGGGTGTAAAAAGAAAAGGAACACAGAAAGAGTGAAGCTTTTTGAGAAGGACCCTAGGTAAAAGGAGAGGAAAGTGAAAACACATATTAATTATTTTTTTAATTAATGTTTTTAATGTGAAACATAAGAAGTCAGGGAAGTAATGGCACCATGCAGGTGGAAGTAGGGAGTAGAAATTAGGATTCCTGCAGTGCTCCATTAGATCTGCTGAAATATCTACTGAAGTCTCAAGTAAGAGTTATTTGAACACACTACAGCTGACTGAATGTCAGTGCAGAGCTAGATTTCCTTTTTTTTTTTTTTTTTTGCTTATGTGAATATCCAGGTCTAGTCACATCCCTTTCCAGAGTGAAAAAACAGCCCAAACCCACAGCATTTAATCATGTAATTCCCTTGCAGGATGTCTGAAATAATTTCCATCTATGATAGCTGTGATTTGACCTTCATCTGTTTTCCATGACTTTGTGAAAAGCACGATTTTCCAATGCTTTCTCATTTTTATTTGTGGTCAGGCCAGAAAAAAGATTGCACCTTCAACTTCCTGCTTTAAAATTATTATTTAAAATGTTTGGAAGGTGAAGTAATGTGGAGAACTAAAGTAGAAAACTTTTCTCAAGAACTTGAAAACCATACTGGATACCAAGAATACAATGTGTAAATGAAGTACTGGTTTCTGGAGCCACTAGTGAGTACCAGAGAATAAAAAAGGATTAGGTTGTTTATTTGCAAATGTGTGTATATGAACTAGCACTGAGCATGAACTTCGGTGAAGCAATTAATTTTAGACCCTAATTTACTTCTGAAGTTTGCTGTTATCTAGATGTAAAGCTGTTGCTGGGAAAATTCACTCACCACTGTATTTTAAAATTAATATGCACATGGTAAGAATTAATCCCATATAGCCACAAATAACTCATATGTGCTGTGTTTCATTCTGTTGCTGACATACTCGTTGCCTGACTGGTTTTTGGATGGCTGTGGGATCCCTCTCTTGTGTTTTTCTATGACATGGCAGGGATGGCAGCCTCTCCCTGACAACCTCAGCATTGCTTATGACTGTCAAAGCTGTCTTAAATTTGCTGATCAAAAAAAAAAGACATTCTAGTAGCCACGCTCAGGCCTTTAATAAAGACTAAGTGTAGCTGTTTTGCTGGTTTAGCAGCTAATGTCACACCTGAGTGAAAAACTGAAAGGGGAAGACCTGCATGAAGCCTTATTCTTCTCTTGCTGTGCTTAGACTTATCGGTGCTATCTCTTTGAGCCTCATAAATACGTCATCAGTATAGAGAAATAAAGCCTTTCAACAGCTCTGTAAAGTACTCAATGCTTCTGCTTCTACGCTTCTGATAGAGACTGAAAGGCTAGGAAGCAAATGGCTTCCTAAATGATGTTTGAGATGCAGATACTCTCCTGTTTTCTCCTCCTGTGATTTAACCTTGTGGCCTGCATCTATTTTTCCAGTGTGATAGTTGTTGAAGTTTTGAATCAAATCCTGTTAAAATCAGCGTGAGTTGTTCTGCTGGCTCTTATCAGGCTCTCTGTTCTTCAGTGTTGTGGTAACAATATGACCCACGGTTGACTTGTAATTATACACTTGAGGAGCAATGGAAGAGATAGAACAAAGCCGACGTTTTATACCAGCAGTAAGATGACTGAATAGGGCAGGATTTACTGCAGCTGGCCAGAACAAATGGTTGTGAGTATTGTGGTGGTTGTGAAGCTCATTCTCACTTGTCTGAGTGGAAATTTTGAGGAACAACTGACTCCACCAAGACCGAAACATAATTACTAGAGGGAATAAAGGCCCATGTGATATGGGGGTGTCTGTCTACAGATTGGGAAAGCTTCCAGACAAGACATGAGGATTCAGCTTATTGGAAGTTTGAGTCAGGGCACACAAGCTGCTGCTGAAAGGGCCTGCCTGCAATCTTTCTCTGCATATCTGAACAAGGAATCTCCTCTAAGGGATTGAGGGCTTTTCTGCCATTCTGTTTTTCCCCAATTCTTTACCTATGTGCATAGACATATATGCATAGGTGGCTGTAATTCTTTTTAGGTGATGGAGTTCCCTGCATGGCTGTGATTGGGAGATGGATGCTACTGTGTGTGCCAGCTGCACTTATCACAGGAGAGGACGTTAAATACAAAGATTTTGACTAAATGTGATTAAATTCTGGTGTCAATGGGTCCTGCTTTCATTAACCTAAAAGCTGCCCTTGCCTAAATGCAGAGTGATGTTCCTTGTTCCTTTGTATAGAAGGTTAGAGTAATTTAAAAGCTGCTCTGAAACTGTCATTAAATGCAGAACCCTCTGGTCTTCACCTTTATCCAGTGCATATCCTCTGTAACCAAGAGAGACATACAGTAATGTCTGGATTTCTAGCACTGTTTTTCCCCCTACAGGTGAAAAATGGTAACTCAGACTGTAAACTGTAGATTTTCATGTAAATTAGTGTGTTTGTGTGTATCCAGTTATATTATTGTATCACCGAATACTGCCAGGTCTTGTTATCTGAGGTACTGTACCAACACAAAAGAGAAGGTCTGAGTGCTTACACATTTATAACCCATGAACATATAAGCAGTTACAGGGTGTTGCTTGTATTCAAAAGTAGCTTCCTACTAAAATAGAAGCATCCTCTTAGGAAGAAATACTGAGGGAACTGGGGCTGTTTAATCTTGAGAAGGCTGAGAGGTGATCTTGTCAACATCTATAAATATTTGAGGGATGAGTGTCAAGATAGAGGTGCTGTCTCTTTTCAGTGGTGCTCAGTGATAGGAAAAGGAAGAATGAGTACAAGCTAGAACAGATGAGGTTCTACAATATGAAGAGACACTTTATGGTGAGGGTGATGGAACACTGGAACAGGCTGCCCAGAGAGGTTGTAGAGTCTCCTCCTCTGGAGACTTTGAAAACCCAGCTGGACACATTCCTGTGCAGTCTGTCCTAAGTGATCCCATAGGAGGTTGCATCTCTAAAATTCTTTGATTCTGTGTTTCTCTGATCTGAGTAGTATCTTTTGTGAGAGATGGAAGAGCAAGAGACAGAAAATAATGTGTGCACATACATATATAGGGTTAAGTATCCATGTATCTTTAATAGTTTGGAAGTATAACAATGAAAGAGCACCAGATAATATAGACAACACTTCTATTCTGCATGCAGTACTGCATCTAAGATGCACTTAAACACTTGAGTATAGAAATCTCCTCTAGGCAACTGTTTGCTCCTGTGGTACATAAACAGTCAAGAAGTTGAGTGTGTTTACACATGCATCACTGTGAAAAGAAGTACATTACTGCCTGAATCCAGCAAAAATGAACATTTGGGTGAAGACAGTTGGTATGATTTAGGTAATGTTCTGAACTCCCACTTGGAGTTTTGAATAATGTTAGCTTTCATTGAAAGTGGTACTGTGTTATCATTCTTTTCCATCATATGAACTCCCCATACATGAGTCATGCTTAAAGCCAAATTCAGCGCTTATGAAACTGCAAAGATTAATTTGGCTCATGATACTATAGGCAATTTTTTATATGGGTTTTTAATCTGGTTTCTCACTTTTCGCCCCCCCCTCCCCCCCCCCATTTTGGGCTTTATTCTTGGACACACTTTATTCTATTGTTATAACTAGGCTTCAGTTACCCTTTCAGAATGGCTTTTATTTCTGTTTCTCATTGACTTACTTCAGTAAAAAATGCACTTGCTTTTTTATGTTGACTTTTGTTGCTAGATCCATTATGTAACTCATGCTAGTAATTTATGGAATAATTTTGAAAATTGTTACATGAAATATCAAAACTGCAAAACCCCAATTTCTATAGTCGTAAATCCCAGATATTTTCCGTTCAGTAAGAAATCTGCCTTAAATCTTGACTTGTGGCTTTTGTTAGGGCTTGTTAACTTTGTTAACCTTTCTTCTTACGCATGCAGAGCCTCCTCTTTTTTTTTTTTTTTTTTTTTTTTTT
>VWZI01007902.1:31335-83452 GCA_013396835.1 Psilopogon haemacephalus
CTTTAATTGCTAATACCTGAACAACAAATAGCTACTGTAGTGTTAGGATTTCTCTCCTGTGTAGTAATCTATTAATTTTTAACCTGAAAGAAAGAAAATCAAAATATTGTAGGTGAGCAGTGCACTTTGTTAAATTCCAGCAAGGCAATACCTTTCTTTTTAAAGAAAATCCTCTGACTGCCAAGAAGAATCTTTCAAATTCATTCTTAGGATGCTCTGCTTTTCTTAGTCATTATCGTGTGTTTTGAGGAACAATAATTTAGACAGACTACTGAACAGCACTCGTTTTACCAGGGTAGGATTTTCTTCTTAATGTTAGACAAGAATCCTCTTGGATAAACAAATATGTTTAAGTATTCTATTATTCCAGCAAACTTTCACATTCTCTAATCTGATGATGTTACTACAGTTTTTCATGAAATACACTTGGAAATTCCAAGGAATTATGTAATTTTGTCTCCCACTTTGATCCTAGTGACTGCCAAATTGATACACACTACTTTTCCAAAGAAACTATTTACTTTTCTTTTGTCATTGACCTGATTAAAAAAAAATAAAATACACTGAGAGTGAATGGAAAGTTTAACATCTTAGAGAAAACAACATCTGGTTATCTATTTGATACACCTCGTTTAGCCCATTTCTGTGTAATTTCCATTCCCCACATTGTCATCAAATACACAGCATGACCTTCAAGACTAGAGATTTTCATTGAGACTTGCCTTGCACTGCAGCAGAGCAAAGTCTTCTTCCTGAGGTATCAATAATCTCTGGAATAACATCATCTGAATGTATTTTTGTTTTCAACCTTCCTCCAATGGTGGAATTCTTTCTGTAATCAGATGGGAGAGATTTTACCTGCCTGTAATCCTAATCATGCAGATGGTAATGGCCCTGCAGTTGCATAGTAGTTTTTCCTTCTGCTTTCGTTTTGTGGTGCTGCTTTTTGCTGTTTGAAAGAAAAAATCTTTAAAGATCTGATGTAGCCTGAGGTAGGCAAGGGATACCCGTGTGTAGTTTGACGTCCTTGCTGTGATTTGTAACAGAAGTTATGAACAGTTCATAACAATCTAAGTTAACAGTTTATCCATAAGTGTACTAGAAGGATATATAAAGTTGAACAAGTAATTTATGTAATACCCTGTAATGTCTTCTGACTTCTTCTTTGGATTCTTTTAATGCTATGTGGATGCCAGTAGGAGGATTGCACTTTATATATCACAGTACAATATCATAAGGGTAGATAGGAGGTCAGTTGTGGAAACTTGCTGAACTCAATCTCCACTTGGGGCTTAGTTCAGTTTGAAAATGCTAGGTCAGAGATGTGCATCTATTTAAGGGATACACTGCAGGGAGCAAAGAAATGTGTACCTCAATTTACATCTCCCTAGCCTTGCTTGGAAAGCACCCACTTCATGTAACTACAGTGAAGCCAACTGCACTAGACTTGCAGGAATAGGCTCAAGAAAGCTGGGTCATTATTATCTGAAAGCGTTCTGAGAGCTGGTCTATAATACCACTTATCTAACAAACAGTAACAGTAAATTATTTTAATTGTGAAGCATCATAATTCTTTAAATTGTGTTCTCTGGAACTGACTTATTGTGTTTGCATTTAGTACATTTTTGCAGTGTGATACTGTCCTGGAAGGCAAGTAAGTCCTGGCTTGGCCCATCCTTCTGCTGATGGGGGAAGCAAGGTGGGGAGGAAAATAAAGTCTTGGGCCATTATATTCCCTCCCAACGTGATAAACAGGTACTCAAGAGTGTTTAAGTACTTGTGTTGCCCAAATAAGGGCAAGTGAGCCCTGGTTTCAACTAACGTGGTCAGTTTTGCAAATGCCATTCTAATTGGTGAATCTCTGTGGCCAAAGGAGCCATTGCACTTGGGCAAGTAATATAAACTGAGCTAAATTGCAAGCAGTTGTGCTGCCTCTGCATCACTGCTCTGCCTCAGTGTGTGCTACGCTGCTCTACTCAGACAACATGCTTCTGCCTCACTACTTGTGGCCTGAACAATGTGTTTTGCTCTGCCTCATGCTTCATACCAGATTAGTCCTGATGTTTTGGGTTTAAACTGCCTGGAAAGTTAAATGCTTCAAGTTTACCAGGAGAAGGCATTAAGTGCCTCTCGGCATGCTGAGAAGTGCCACTGACATTGTGCTCTCTGCACATCTGCAAGAGATCCTGCCTGTAACCTTTGCAAACCTCTGTGCCAAGAGGGCAGAGATTGTATGCCTCTTTCCTAGCACCCTGCTAGAGCCTGGGAAGATCTAGAAGCCTCTCAATGGCTATCAAGGCACCACAAAGCAGCCAAGGACTATCTCTGAATTCTACTCCACTGCCATGAGTAAACCGGACATTTCCTAGGGCTCCAGGTTGCCTGTTTATAAATGGGGCAAAGCCTGAAGAACTTTAACAAGCATGGGGAAAGGCTTAATGTGAAAGCAAAAAAATCCCAAATAGCTATTTCCTTGTCTCCACAAAAAGAAAAGAGTTTCACTTCCCACTCTGAAGTGAGATCCAAGCCTCATATTAAAGATGATTTGGCAAAAGAAACACAGACAGGAAAGTTTTCTGCAGCTAGTTTGTTTGAGTGATGACCTTTATCTTTCTCCAGATGAAAATGAGAACTTGTCCTACACTGCATAATGTCTGGTGAAGTTCAGTGAGTTACATCATGATGAGACGATGTTATGTATCAACATCTGTTTTTGCTGTGTCCGTTTCCCACATGTCCTTCCATGTTACAACCTTTCTTTCATATATTTTTTGCTATTTCTTTTTTGTTTTGTTTTGTTTTTAATTACAGCTCATCTGTCCTACTCTCACTCAGCAGTATGTCAATGAGAAAGAAGAAAACTTTATGCAGGAGAGAGGAGTGAGGATGCTTGCTTTTGAGTTTTCCTGGTTCCATAATATTTTGTAGTTTAATTAGTTACCTCTGCTGGAAGGGACATCTGCAATGGTTTTGCCAGATTGCAAGTATTTTAATGCACTCCAAGTTAAATAAATTTCCATGTTGGCACAATAAGTGTAGCTTTACATGTGTTCTTGATATGAATGGGTCAAGGAAGGATTTTTTAGAAGCAGCTGGTAAGAATATTGGCTAGGAAAACATGAACTCTCCATTGAGAATGAATAAACTTTTAGTACAAAGTAGCATGCCGAATTCAAGACAGAAATCTGATATTTTCTCTGAATTCTCTCTCCTAATTTAGTTCTTTCATTAATTCTTTTTTTTTTTTTCCCCAGTAGCTGTTTCCCTTGGAAAACATTGTGCTTGCAAAGACACACTTTGTGCTAAGAGCTCTGATTTCGGCTACTATTTCTCTAGTATAAAATCCTCAAAGTTAAATATATGCTACAGAGTACAAGCACAGCATGTATAGTTTGAAACAATGTCTTAAAGGTACAAATCAAGACAAATACTTAAACCTATGCTTAAGGGCAATATCGTCAATTATCTTTTGTAATGTCCTGAAAGCTACTCTTAAAAGAAAGATCTTAAGAGTATAAGGATCTTTACTGACTTACGGCTCTTTAACTGCAAAGCTGTTTTCTGTGTTGGTGGATTTTTTTTTTTTTCTTACCTTTTTCTTGCAGATGAGGTCCTTTTGTGCTTGTTATGTGGAGACCTGTATAGCTGCTGCCTTTGAAACAACAGTTGTTCTAAAATCTGCCCTTCATTCATGATAAATTTCTGAACTTGATTCTGGGAAAGCAGGAGAGAGAGTTTCCTTATCTGAACCAGCAGTGCTTTTCACTGTTAGTGGCAAGAAAAACAAGGACGACACTTGACCACACTGATTATTGCGTTGTTATCCTTCTTGGGCAAGGGCTGTCCATCTGCTTACGTAGGACACAGCACCGTAAAGCCCAAATTCTGAGAGACGCTTTTTGGCACTAGTGTAAGATATGTGGTTAATAGTAAATCTGCCATGGAGGATGACTCAGCCTTGTAGTAAGATAAACAGATGGAGCAAAATAGGTCACTCCAGTCTCAGGTTTATATATACTGCAGATTCTAAGCTGAGTTCAGCCCTGAAGCATGACAACCAAATAAGCATTTCACTAGATCAAAAGGTTTGTGCCTCACAAACAAGTCATGTGAAAGTGAAGCTGATATCTAGGAAAATGCTGTCCTAAGGGTCAGAAATAAAACTGAGAAGCACTAAGGTATATGGACAGAGGTAACATATAGATAAGATAGCAGTAAAGAAAAATGCTTTCATGATTCCTTGAGTTAGGAAGTTTATGCCAGTTTGACTGATGACATCCAAGAGTATATGCAATACTCCATGTGATGGTGAGATTTACAGGAAATTTATTTATGGGTAACAGGATATCACTGCAGGTGTAGAAGGGAAAACCTGAATAACTCTCTAGAACCATCACTGCAAGTTCACTTTGCATGTGAGATGAATGCAATAACCAGTGGCTTCTGATAACCTGCTGATCAGCTCTTCCTGATACTGTAAGGATTGTTTCAAACAATTTTATAAATGAAGGTGTATAGAAGTGGCTTTACCTGTGGAAATACTTGATCACTTTCAAGGCTATGCATCAGAAAGCATAAATGGATGTAAGGGATAAGTCACATCTTTCTGCTGTAGTACCTTAACAGGAGATATGTCATACAGACTGTTTTCATCCTCTTACATCTTTCTTGTAGTTCAGCAACATGCTCTTGTGCAGTGAGAAGAACTGAGCACAGAGCTCTAAGAGGGAAGGCATTTGTTTCAAGATATGCAATCATCAGATGAGATCCATTTTGCCCTTTTTCCTACCTGTTTCCAAGATTGCATCTATCCAGGTGAACAGTGATGCTAATGTTTCTTAAGCTACTTTGTTGGGGTTTTTATTTCTTTCTTTCTTTCTGGTGGTGTTTTTTTTTGTTTTTTTTTTTTAATCTCAGGATACAATTTTAACCACATACAAGTGCCTGTGGTTGAACAGATGCATCTGTAGCAGTCTTAGCATGATGCAGCTTTATTCTGATAAAGGCAGAAATGCCAAATCCTGATGTTCAAAAGGTTGTAAGAGGAAAGATACTTGATGTATAAGTAACAGTGCTGGCAACCTTAGCTGTGCTTCATTTAATATATTTACATGCCTGTACAGCATTTAAAAGGAGCTTGCAGGTGCCTTTTAGAGGGAATCCTAACATGTGTCTGGGTATATGTTTTTGTTGCTTAGGTTTGTTTGAAAGAGTAGCAAGAATTCTAATCACAATGCAGATGTCACACGTAAAAGATTTCACAAAATGTCTGCTGAAGAGTTATAAAAATTAGACTTAACTGTGTGCTGTTGGGGAATATGTAAATGGATTTCCACTTAGCAAGCAAACAAAAGTGTATCAGAATGAAAATTCACATCTAAAGGGGAACTGGAAAAATCTGTAGTTAGCATGTAATCTTTCTAAACTAGGCCTTAGGTGAGAGCCCAAAAGTTGAGTTTCTAGAAGGACTAGGAAGTAAATGTCTTCATTTCTCTATCTCTCTATTACAAGATTATATCAGAGTTCATGATGAGTTGCTAAGGTGATGAAATATGCCAAGTTCAAGGCACCAGGCTTCTGCTGATGGCTATATTTGGTTGTTGCTAATCTATTTTATTACTGTGGATTTAGGATCAAGTCAGGAGAGTTCATTTTCCTTTCTCTCTGGAATGATCAGTGAGTCAGAGATTTGCACCATACATGTTTACCTCTCTCGTTAGCTCATTATTATCTTCCCATCTTTTCTTCCTATATCCACTGGTCTGTGACAAAGGCATGGATAAAGAATTATTGCTGTCTCTCTTCTCCCACCCCATTTTGTACAGTTTTTATCTTACTACCAATGATTGCAAAATTTCAAACAATGATCAATCAAATTAATTCTGAATGCCTGAGGTTTCTGCAAAAGGCAGCACCTATGTCACATCTCTGTGCCTTTAGTCCTCAGATCAGTGTTGTAGTTTCTTTGGAACACAGAGCTGGATTCCATCCTTGATCTTTGGTGATCTGTTGGAGCACCAATGCATGAGATATTAACTCCCTCTAATGGGTAAGACTATAGAGGCTGGTGACATGAGTGTTATCTTCCTGGTTTATAGAATGGTTTAGGTTGGAAGGAACCTCAAAGATCATCTAGTTCCAACCCCCTGCTATAGGCAGGGACACCTCCCACTAGAAGAGGTTGCTCAAGGCCTCATCCAACCTGGCCTTGAACACCTCCAGGGAGGGAGCAGCCACAACCTCCCTGGGCAACCTGTTCCAGTGTTTCACCACTCTCACTGGAAAGAACTTCCTCCTAACATCCCATTTAAATCTCCCCTCTGTCATTCCCCCTCATCCTGTCATTACAAGACCTTGTGAATAGTCCCTCCCCAGCCTTCCTGTAGGCCCCCTTCAGATGCTGGAAGTCTACTATAAGGTCTCCTTGAAGCCTTCTCTTCTCCAGGCTGAAGAGCCCCAACTCTCATAGCCTGTCATCATAGCAGAGGTGTTCCAGCCCTCTGATCATCTTTGTGGCCCTCCTTTGCACTTGCTCCAACAGTTCCGTGTCCTTCCTGTGCTGGGGGCTCCAGAACTGCACACAGTACTCCAGGTGGGGTCTGATGAGAGCAGAGTAAAGGGGAGAATCACCTCCCTTGCCCTGCTGGCCACACTTCTCTTGATGCAGCCCAGGAGACAGCTGCTGTCTGGGCCACACGAGCACACTGTCAGCTCATGTTGAGCTTTTCATCTACCCAGACCCCCAGGTCCTTTTCCTAAGGGCTCCTCTCCAACCATTCACCACCCAGCCTGGAGTTGTGCTAGGGATTGCACCCATCCAGGTGCAGGACCTTACATTGGCCTTGTTGAATTTCATGAGGTGGGCCTGGGCCCACCTCTCCAGCCTGTCCAGGTCCCTCTGGATGCCATCCCTGCCCTCCAGCAAGTCAGCTGTGCCACACAGCTTGGTGTCATCTGCAAACTTGCTGAGGGTGCACTCGATTCCTCTGTCCATGTCACTGACAAAGATGTTAAACAGCACTGGTCCCAGCACTGACCCCTGAGGAATGCCACTTGTCACTGGTCTCCAGGTGGACACTGTGCTGTTGATCACCACTCTCTGTGTGTGACCATCCAGCCAATTCCTTATCCAGCAGAGCTCCACCCATCAAATCCATGTTTTTCCAGTTTGGTGACCAGGATGTCATGTGGGACAGAGTCAAAGGCCTTACTCAGGTCCAGGTAGATGACATCAGTTGCCCTTCCCTTGTCCACTGCTGCTGTGACTTCATCATATAAAGCCACCAAATTTGTTAGGCATGATTTGCCCTTGGTGAAGCCATGCTGGTTACCACCAATCACCTCTGCTTTGTTTTCCATCTGCCACTGCAGAGCCTTGAGGAGGATCTGCTGCATGATCTTGCCAGGCACAGAGGTGAGGCTGACTGGTCTGTAGTTCCCAGGGTTGTCTTTTTTCCATTTTTGAAGATAGGTGTTATGTTTGCCCTTTTCCAGTCAGCAGGAACTTTGTTAGTCTGCCATGACCTTTCAAATATGATGAACAGTAGTTTGGTAACTTCATCTGCCAGTTTGTTCAGGACCCATGGGTGGATTGCACCATGCCCCATGGACCTGTGCATGTTCAGATTCCTTGGGTGCTGTTGAATACGGTCTTCAATTATAGTGGCCAGCTCTTCCTTCCCCCAGTCCTTATTTTTGGCCTCTGGAATTTGGACATTGTGGTTGGAGCCCTTGCTGCTGAAGACTGAGGCAAAGAAGTCATTGAGCACCTCAGCCTTATCCATATCCTTTGTCACTAGCTCTCCATTTCCCTTCTGGAAGGTCCTATGTTCTCCCTAGTCCTGCTTTTCTAACTGATATACCTGAAGAAGTTCTTGTTCCCCTTAACATCCCTAGCCAGATTCAACTGTAGTCATGCCGGATGCACAATTTCTTTATAATCATCCCAGGTTCCTAGCAACATCCCTAACCCAGGCTCCAGGTAGGCAGCACACCTTCCTGTGAGAGGGATCTGCCTGACATACTGGTCCCTGTGTTCCTCTCAGAAGTGAATCCTCTGTAACTACCACTCTCTTTTTTTTCTTTCCTTTGTTGCATTAGTCCTAATTCTTGGGGCTGGCTGTGGGCAACTGAGCAGGTGGACTTTCCCCTCCATTCTCCTCTGGTCAGTCCTCAGTTTCTAGTACCCTATATCTGTTGATCAAGGGCGTCCAGTAAGACTGGGGAGGGGGCTGTCCTGGTTGTCACAGTACTTGTGCCCGAAACAATGTATTGAGCAATATACTGTAACCTATTATGAAAAGTTTTTCATTTGTCCCTTCTCGGAATTTCACATATGCTTTTCAGTAAGGATATTTATAAATTGTTTCACAAAGAGAAACGATTAAGTGATGCTGTGAGGTGAGAGCTGCTCTCACTTAGATTTCTTAATACAGGACTTGCAAAACTGTTATGGATGCAATGCTACTGCTTGTGTCCATAGAAGGCAAAGATGGACTGTAAAAGTCTTTGCAAACAACAGTGATTGCAATGCCTGGCAAAATATGTGAGAGACAGACAGGTTCTTCAATTGTCTCAATTTGAATGCTTGCTTTGGAGATGTGTTCCATCAAGGATCCAATCTGAGAACCAGCTTTGCAACATAACTAGCTGCCTTAGGAGGGCCGGTAGACCTCTTAACTCTCTTTCACAGGATGGCTGTCACAGTCTTATGCTCCTTTTCTAGTATACTTGTTCCTATTTTATGTAAATCAGGATTTCATCCTTAGAATAGGGTGAAATTCAAAGATTACTAAATCCTAGACATCTCATGATGTGTTACAGCCCTGAGCTCTGTTAATGTTAGTTCTCATGAAACAATTATTTTCCTTCTCTAAGACATGAAGTTGCACATTCCAGGAACATGCTGATGAGGAAAGTATCTTCTTCACTATGCGTTAAACTTCTTCAATTCTCTTCCCTCTATGAAACTGCTTTTTTTTAATGCAAAGCTGTGCAGAAATGAAGATAAATATGCATTATCTTTATTCTTAGTGATCTTAAGGGTACTGGAGTTACATGTTTGAAAGGTTTTCTAGAAGTTTCTTCCCCACAGATATTTTTGCTCTCCACCAATTTGCCAAACATGGCCACAATATCAAAAGAGCAACTGGAAACAATACAATTTTCCTTCAGGATTTTTATTGTGCCTTATGACTCAGGAAGAGTTATTAACTTGAACTCTAGATTAAGTGGTGTTAATACACATTTAGGAGTGTGCAGGAGTAGCCTTAACTGAATCAGCATTTTGAGCATTCTGTGTGACTCTCCTGATTTTCTGTTGATTTCTATTGAAAGCACTATGGGAGAAAGCAGTCAGTGAGTAGGTGCTAATAAAAGAGCTGTGATACCTATTTTGTAATGTTTTATAGTAGAAGCAATGGCAATAGCACATTTTATGAAACTACTATATCTTCCTCACTGTTTTCCTTTGTCATATTTGTACTTCACATTGTCCTATCCCAGAAGAACACTTTCCTTTGTAAGAAAGTTTTCTCTCTTCCAGTCCTTTCATTAAATGTATTTAGGGAAGCTGTTCATATCAGACATTCTTTGTTGGCATCTTTTTTTGCGTTTGGCCAGAGGTGAGATAGGATTAACCTTTACTGGCTGTAAAACAATTTTGGAGGTAAGGTTCAAGCTTGGAAGAAGTTTGGTATTTATGCAACATAATCAAGAGGTCAGCAAGGCAGAAACGATGATTGGGAAGCTGGCCACAGAAGTCTAAAGTGGAAGCCTAGGAGAGTATTTATTAGCTTCTAAATCCAGTCACAGTTAGGGCAGGAGTGAAGTATGCAATAGCTGCTAGTTGTGGCAAAGGAAATGAATGTAACATAGCTTGTAGTGCTTGTGAGTGGTACACACACACAAAAAATCTTAGCTAGAGATAATAATCTAGTGTAACAAAAGCACAGTTATTTTGTCACTACAATTTTAGCATGAGTTCTGTCCTTAGATGTGAGGTTCCTTTCTGTCAGGTCAAGCTACCTGATGTGCTTATGCCTTGGGCCACTTTTCTGTGAAGGAGGTGGTGGTTTATTTTGGGGTTTTTTTTGGTGGTTCCCCCCCCCCCACTTTTAAAATGATTTGACATTTACAAGGGGAGGCAGCAATTCCTGGTGACGTTTTTAGTAGAGATTTGTTGAACTGCTGTGAAGAATGAAATATCTCCAAACTATCAGAATAAATGAACCACCATGTTCTCACATGGTGTGAACTGGAAAGTCTTCATCTGATGTCAGTGAATCTGTGCTGATCCATGCATCATCTGAGAATCTGACCAACTCTTTATGAAGGCTGTTACATAAATAGGTTGAAAAGTAACATAAAATATCCCTGGCTGTCTTACTGGTGGTCAATGGCTCAGTCCTTTCAGCATAAGCTCTCCCTGTTAGAAGTATCCAGTGCTCCAAGTAACAAAAGGGATGCTAAAATTAAAAAAATGGTGCAATCAGAAGTCTGGCATCAGAGAAACTGTACTTTTGAAGAATTGTTTGTCAGCTTGTAATAGTGTTTCAGGACCATTACACTAACAGGTTTAAATGTGCTTTAATCCACTGATGTAACTTAAGCACCTCTGGGAGCATTCATTAGTTTGTTTGTTATGGTGGGAGTCCTATCATATTGAGCCAGATGCTGCTTTCCATGCGATATACTATTGTGCCTGGATCAAGCTAAGCTGAATAACTCCAGTGGATTCGATTAGGTTATAAATTAGGTCTCTGCTATGTATTAAAATGCGTCAGTGCACATCCTTGGCTCTTATAAGCACCTGAAAAGGTTTCTTCAATGTAACTTTATCAGCCATGCTACAGATGACATTTTTCCCCCTTGCTTTGGTATTACTTTTGACTCTTTCTATACCAGTACCCATCCTACAGACAAATGCTCATAATGACTGATTTAGTTGGAAAGAAGAAATGCTGGTGCGAAACAGCTCAGAGGTCTCCTTTATTGCTGTCTATTGCAATCCAATATTATATCCAAACTGCAGCAAACTTGATTTCGAAGGGAACAAAGGAAAAGTATTGAAGTCCATGCTCTGTGTTATTTACTCTCTCACCGTTTGGTGAATTAATGCACTTGATAGCAATGCAACCCTGCATATCGTGCATACATAGATCCAGTCCTGTGTTTATCCCATGTCCAGATTGCCCTTGATTTGAACAGGAGTTTGGAATTTGCTAGGAATGTGAGGGCAAGCAGTCATGCAAGACATATGCTCTCTTAATGTGGCTTACAACTGAGATAAGACCAGAGCAGAAACCTCATACATGTAAATAGTGGGCACAAGTGCAGTATATTTTTTTTCCCCAGTTGCTTTCTGAAGCATTTTTTTTCCAAGAGCTCTACTTCATCTACTCATAGTTGAACATTGTCAACAGTTACTGCATAGGCCTGAACTGTTTTCTGTCTTAATTTCTGTTAGTTCACAAGTTATATCTATTTGCAGAGCATCAAGCACTGTTATCTGTGGCTTTTTTCTCTGTAATATATCTTTGAACCCGTTCTGTTTGATTGTGTTGAGGCATAGGAAGTTTCATGTAAACATAAGGAGGACTTTTTTTCACTGTGAGGGTGTTGTGGAGTCTCCCTTTCTGGAGATATTCAAAACCTGCCTGGATGTATTCCTGTGTGATCTGGTACAGGAAACTCTCCTCTGGCAGGGAGGTTGGACTGGATGATATTTTGAGGTCCTTTCCAGCCCCTGACATTTTGTGATTCTGTGATGTAGACTGCAACCAGTTTCTAAAGGCTCCAGCATAACTTAGTCTCCAGTGTAGCCTTTTCTTTGTGGTTTTTGTTTGTTTGTTTTGTTTTTGCCGCTCTATTTTCCAGGACCATCTTGGTGTTCTGCTAAATTGCCCAAGTGCTGTTTCGGGCAGGTGGAACTTCACCTGTCACACTCTGCCCACCCAGGCTGAGACAGTTCTGTTCACCAGTTCTTAAAAGTTCTGGGTCCTATTCACATCCCTAGTGTTGCAGCTGCCAAAAAAAAAAAAAAAAAAAAAAAAAAAAAAAGTGTTGGGTTCAAGTCCTATAAGAACTTCAGAAAAATGTTTATGGTTTGAGCATAAGCCAGAGTTATGTTCTTCTGAGTCAAAGAAATTAAAGTATAAGTTCTTATATCGTGTTTCGAAGATTACTTTTCTCAGTTTTCAAACACTGGGGCATCTTTTAGAATGTGAAATGATAAGATACTTTCATGGAGTGGGGAGAAAATCAAAAGCTGACAAGACACGTGATAACTGTGTATGTCATCTGTGTAATATTCTGAAGACTAGCAAATGGTTTCACTGGAAGTTTAGTCAGCTTCAGAGTTCCCACCTGCAACTATCTGAAATGAAGCTGAAAACTGTCATAGAGCAACCTTGAGGCTCTTAAAAATCTATCTGTATGTCCAGAGAAGTTTAGCAAAATTGAAGGCTGTTGTCTACACCACTCTTCCCCAAGCCCTGTATCCAGACCTTTCTGGAGCACTTCAAGGGTCCAGTTCTGGCAGAAAGCACTGGTGGGTCCCACTGGCCATCCTCTGGGTGAAATCAGTGAATCCAGCTCTGCTGCAGTTATGTTGGGTTCAAATTTAAATTAATTGGTTGCTACAGCATTTTGCAGGTCTAGTCTAGACCACTTCTGAGTAGTCTCCAAGCAGAGAATGAGATAACCTACCCCTGAAAGAAACCCAAACTCCCTGGCACAGTGTCCCAGACCCTGAGAGAAAGAGAGAGGGAGAAGGAGAGAGAGAGCTCTGCCTTCTGCTCTAGGCCTGTTTTCCAACCACAGACTGCTGCCTGTAAAAATAGGACCGTGCTCATTTCGGCACCTGTCCTGTGCAGCCCCTGTGCATTTTCCTTGAATGTGGATACAGCAGCACTCTCTTACCATTTACATTCACAAATACAGAAAAATGTAGAAAGAATAGCAAATATAGTGCATATAATAGAAGTGATTTTGGTTTGAAATGAATTTAATGACTGTTTAGTTCCACCTCCTATTAGATCAAGTTGCTCAAGGTCCTACCTAACCTGGCTTTGAATGTTGGAGCCTCCACAACTGTGCTGGTTTGAGCTAATTGGAGAATTTGAGAAATTAGACTATTGTCTGAGAAAGGAAAACACATTATGTCACTTCACCCAGACTTTTACTGAGAAAGAAAAAAATTGTTTTTAAGTGTTGTACCCAAAACACTAGATATCAGACAGTTTCTGACCACTCTGGCTGCAGCTGCTCTTTGCATGGTCTCCTTTGTCTCTCTGTCTTGGTAGCTAATTCAAAGTACTAACTACTTTCCTGCTACTAATCCCCTGGCCGATCTACTTCAGCTTATCTGCAGCATCAACAGGTGGTGAGATAAGACTAGGGAAGGGGGGAAAAGTGGTAGGGGGTGGTTGGTTACCCTCTCTTGGGGACTTTGGTCTCTGGGAGGGCTGTGGTGTCTGTAACTACTTAAACCACCTCAACAACTCTAGGCAACTGGTTCCAGTGCCTTACCACCCTCATGGTAAATAATTTATTTTCTAGTGTCTAATCTAAATCTAGCTTCTTTCAGCTTGTAGCCATTGCTCCTCATTCTACCACTACATGTGTTTGTGAAAAGTCCTTCTCCAACTATCCTGTAGGCCCCCTTCAAATACTGGAAGGCTGCTATAAGGTCTTGCCAGAGCCGTTTATTCTCCAGGATGAACAAACCAAACTCTCACCTGTCTTCACAGGAGAGAGGCCCTGTGATCATCTTTGTGGCACTCCTCTGGACCTGCTCTAACAGTTCCATGTCCTTTCTGTGTTGGGTGCTCCAGAACTGGACACAGTACTCCATCTGGGGTCTCATGACGAAGCTTCTGACTATAGTTTTGGGAGGTTAATTTGTGTTATAACAAAGCAGTGCACATGTTTTTTAAAAAAGGAAATATTTAAGTGATGCATAAAACAATAGAGAAGAGAATTATAGCATGAGAGCACTAATGCAAATTCTGGCATGTGACTGAGTGGCAGAACAGGCAAGGAGATGCAGAGAAAATTATGTATGCCATAACAGATTCTGAAGGTAAAAATACTAATTACTTTCTAAAGAACATATGTGGTAGGAAAATATTTTTATAAAGAAAACATTGAAACTATTTATAGAGTTTATAATTCATGGTACTTACTGCATGAGCAGGAGTTTTGACACCAGCAGGCTGGCTGGTGTGAGTCAGTATATTCTGCTAACCTGAAAAGGCTCAATGCTGATTCTATGAGGATATTGCATAGATCCAGTGATCAGAAACACTTACCTCATGCTGTGTGCAACTGAACAGCTGTAAATTTTCACCTTCAAGGTGAATAGAAGCAAGCACTTATGTTGTTTAAATTTGTTAGGTGCTTACCAGGCAAGTGCACATCAACAAGATACATGTAAAAACCTCAGTATGAATGTGAAGAACCCCAGAACTATATTATGGTCGCAGCTTATGCAGTCTGTATAGTCTCTAGATCCCTTTCAATGTGAAAAAGACCAGTACACCTCTAGAAGAATATTCTGACATGGATAAGAGGATGGAAAAGGAAAAATGCAATGGAAAGTTGGACATCCCAGTTTCATTCATGCTAATGGAAAAGATTTAAATAATTTAGCATATTACTAATAACCAGCTACACAGTCTTCTATTAATATCTTACCTCCCACGGTTTTTCTGAATGAATATGCTCTAGTGAGAAAATGTTCTATTTTATTAAGGAGGAAGTGCTAGCCATGAAGACAGCTCCCATAAAAATCACTATGCAGAGCTAATTAAACCACAAACACCAGGGCCGAGGGCATCAGCTGCTGGAGTCATATGATTATCACAAAATTCAAACTTTCTGTATTTCATTTGGGCAGGTGGAATACTTCGTTACATAGTAGCTGTGTTTTTAGAGGAAGTTGCATTTGAAAGCAGAAACATCCCTGAGAGGTATGAACTGTATTTAAATCCAAAATCAAGTCCATATTTACTAAGTAAATGAAACAACTCTCTTCATCTCTCAAGTGTTTTGTGTGCACGTGCACCCTACCCACTGAAACAAAATTATTTAAAAATGTAATAACTGAGACACTTCAGCTCAGGCCACCCTTGCATATTGGCACAGAGGCCAGGAAACAAAGCCCTCAAATTCCATTCTGTTTGCTGGACGCAAGAAGCAGCAATCGTATTACTTCTGACTAAGTGTGCCTTCTGATCATGCTTTGTACACCTGAAGGTCAGACAGGCACGTGGCAGCTGTCACTGCTTGTCCCAGGCAATTAGGCTGCCTGCAGAAATCCCTTGCAGTAACTCTCCTTTCACACCTCAGTTTTAGAGCCTTGACTCAGCATGGGCTGTGACTGAAAGTAATAGCAGCCAGATTGCAACCAGCAGTTTTGCAGCAGCTGAATCCAAGACACTTTTTTTCTGTCGCCCCACCAGGGACTTGTTACTTTAGAATATTTTGTCTTTATTCAATCTCTTCTACTTGGAGAAGGAAGTCTTATCAGCAATTCAGTGTAAAGACAGTTGAGATAGTAAAATTGATCGTTACACTGTGTAGTCACTGGTGGTCCATACAGGCTTAAGACAAAATGAAATAGGATTAACCAGAAGTATGTGTTGCTTTGTGTCAGAAACTTGTTACATTACTTAAGGGGTCACCTATGGGAAGAACCTGGCTTAACCTCTGGTACAAAAGAGGAAATGACAGTAAGTCATTTTGGAATGAGGAAAAAGATAAGAACAGCCCCAGTCTAAAAAGGATAGTGGACTGGAAGAGTAGCCTTTGCCTTTACATCTCATTAGGTAGAGAGCATGCTGGTTTGAGAGGTACAGTGACTTTGCCAATATGATTGCAGAAGAGAACAGAGACTTCTTCTGTGGCTGCCCTAGGACACCAGGCTGACCTCTTTCAGCCCTGCTTGCTGCTCTTGACGAGCAGTTCTCTTTTCCTCCCTGCCATAGAAGGTTAAAGCACATGCATGCTCATTCCCCTAGTAGAATGGTAAATAGGCATAGCTCATTCTTGGATGGGAAGCTTGTTTGTATGCTCACATCTGTAAATGTGTGGTTTTGTGTTTATATAGCATACTTGATGTTTTGCTGCAGAGATTAAGAAGTTAAATACCTGTAGAGAGTTTTAAATTGACTATTTTTATCTGGCCACCTCTGACTCCTCTGCAAACACTGTGCATAGTAGATTATTGTTAGGTGAACTTTCATCATGAGTAATAATTTCAGTAGCTTTCTTCAGCAAGCTCTAGTAATTGCATCCATTTCATAGATTTAATATTATAAGGGTAGTGAAGGTCTCTCTGCAGCCCCTCCATGATGCATTTTAGGGTATGTTCTCCATGATCCTTAATATCAGTTTATTGGCATATATACCCTTGGTATGTTATACATGTAAACAGATAAGCTTTTATGTCACTCATGTGCATTTCTTTATGTATATATATCCCTACTAAGGGCTATAAAGGCATGATGGCTTTGTGTTTCTTCGTCTTCAAAGCAACTGCTTTATTAATATTAACATTTCATCAAGTGAACATGTTTTCAAGAGTCAGTGTTAGAGAACCAATATCAGATCAAACATCTATGTGAAACTCAGAAATCCTAGGTGACACATTTCTGAAAACATACCTTGCAATTTTGCTTTGCACTGCTTTAAAATTTGAATACATATATTTTCTAGTGAAATATGATTCTAATTAAAATTTTCTAATTTTCTAAGGTACAGCTCAGGAGAGCTCTTACTTTTGCAGATACCCTTGTAAGAAAACAGCAGGAGTTCTATTCCCCAGCATTACCTATGGTTAGGGATCAGTGTGTCAAGTCCTGCAGCATTGCAGTGATTTACATTTGGAAAATCTTGTTTTGAAGTGACCATGACATGAGTTGAGGTACTGTACTAAAGGAGTGTCATATAGTATTCTTTGCCAAGGATATGCAAACCCTTTTCTCCTGCTCAAGATTTCTGTGACAGAATTTTTTTTGTGCAAATGTAGTGAAAGAATTAGTGGTCAGTGGCACAGGACATGACTTAGGTAATGATTGGTGTCATTGTTGCATAACTTCCAGGGACCCTGTAAGAAGCAGGGTCAAATCAATCTGTATGTGTTTAAATACTCAGAAAGAAGGCAGTGGAAAAATTTTGGGAAAAACTAATCAGCTCTTACCAGAACGTGATGTTTGCTAATCACTGAGCCAGACCAAAATCCCCTTGTCTCCTAACAAAGCCATGATTTTATCAATTTGAATTCTGAAGCAGTGACAACAGATAGGCAACAAATATTAAAATCAGTACGAATTCAGGACACTGTACATAGCAAAGCATAGTTTGCAGATTTAGCTCTGTATTTACCAAAATGAATAATGGGAGTCAGTAAAAATGCACATACTTATGGATCTTTAAAATATGTGGAATGCCAGCATTTATATCAATGTGGAAGCTCTCAGATCTATAAAAATACATAAATTTATATCATTGCACTGAATATACACATGGGAATCTGAGGCACAGAGACCATGAATGGTTTGCTTACGTCAGCTAGAAAAGTGAGCTAGAAGCAATCTGCCTTTATTCCCCACCCCAGGGAACTAGGAATAGCCACTGTGGGCAGGAGGCAGATAGCAGGACATGAAGCCCTCCTGCTTCTCCATTACATAAGACTTTTACTGCTACATAACTGTCTCTTACACAGTAGGTGGTACCCACTTTTAGGTGAAAATAAAATGCTGTCTCACCTTTCGAGATAATCTCCTTGATATGCATTTTATTTTTTTATGCCCTTTTTACATATGAAAGTATGAGTTCCTCCTAAGAATCTTCCAGAGTGACATCAAATAAAGCTTATGAGTGTATTGAAAACACATATGTTAGAGACAGCTAGATCAATACATTAACAGGGCAGGAGGCATGGTGTGTGTATAGTTTTAGAGATTGTTTTGTTTATTCACGCTGGAAGTAAGACCACAACATAAGTTTGATTTCTGTATCTAAATGTCCTCAATATTGAACTCAATTCAGATGTAGGATTGTTGCTTCAGTGTTGTCTCCCAAGAGTCTGGTAAGGCCACACATAAAATTTTGGGCACCTCATTACAAGAAGGATGCGGAGGTGCTGAAGAGAGTATAGAGGAGGGCAACAAAGCTGGTGAAGGTCCTAGAGAATAAATCTTATGAGCAGCAATTGAGGGAGCTGGGGCTGTTTAGTTTAAGAGGACGAGGGGAGACCCCATCACTGTCTACACCCACCTGAAAGGATGTTGTGGAGAAGTTGCTGCTGGTCTCTTCTCACAGGTAAATAGTGACAGAACAAGAGGGAATGGCCTCAGTCTGTGACTGAGTAGGTTTAAACTGGACATTGAGGGTTTTGTTTGTTTGTTTGTTGTTGTTTGTTTGATTTTTTTTTTCCCCATAGAAGGAGCGATCAGGCATTGGAACGAACTGCCCAGGGAGGTGGTTGAGTCACCAACCTTGGATGTGTTTAAGAGTCGTTTGGATGTGGTGCTTGAGGATATGACTTAAGGGTGACCTTTCTAGAGTAAAGATAATGGATGGACTTGATGATCCTGAGTGTCTTTTTCAACCTGAATGTTTCTGTGATTTTCTTTGTCGTGAGATTTTAAATGAGAATGTTTTTTAACCATGCCTATTGCACATAAACCATTAAGTTTTCTGAGAAGAAAAATGTGTTTCTTAAATAGCTGAAGTTAGTGCTGGCTTAAAATCAGTTCTGATTCTGGAAAAAGTTGCATGTGATGTTTCCAGAGGTGCCTGCCAAAATACCATGAAACCATTGTTCACAGTTGCTTCCAGATTTATCTGGAACTCAGAAGCACAAGTACAACACAGAAGAGCTGGAAGAAACAAGGATTCACCAACCGTTTCTGAACTCTTAATATTCATATTTTCTGGTTCAGTCCAGGAAAAACAGAGAACTTCAGGGAGGGAGGAAGTGGACTTTATTTCCCAACACTTTTCCATTCTAAAGTAAACCTTCTTCAGATTAAAGACCAGATTGATTAATTAAAAGACAATTATCTATTTGCTGACTAAACAATAGTTTCTTCTGTTGAAGTCTCTGTTTAAAACATGATCCTATTCAAAGAAATGACAGAATAATTGCTATTGCCAATATTTATTTCTGGCTAATATTAGAAAAATATGCTCCATTTCAGAGAAAACAAGAGTAGGAGACAATACTCATAAAATAGTATCTCAGCAAGTAGGACAAACAAGTGGGTGTGTCAGGCTGAAATTCAGGATGTGAATGAAGTCAGACAGAAAACTGTCTGAATCCAAATCTTATGCTGCCCCACAGCACTTCCTACCAGCTAGGTACCTGTTTGGGGTTTTGATCTCAGTTTCCATCCCAGGTGGAAGCTTCTGTTGAGACTGCTCAACTTGTAATAAGAGTTTAGGTTTCAGCATGTAGGTATTTTTAAGGTGAAACACTGCTTACCTGTGGTGTTGCCTCCTCCTTGGGGGTGTTCAAGGTCCCTTCCAATGTAAACAATTCTTATAAATTCTATGAAAAGCTGACTTGCTTAAAGAACTGATTTTGGGGATTAGGATTTGTTATTACTTTGTATTATCATTAGTGAAAAATAAAAAAGAATGGTGCTCCTTGGGCCAAAATCTGCACAGAATTAAATATATTAATACTTTAACTACCTGAATTTTGGCTTAATCTTACATCCTGGGGTAGGTAAGCCATATTATCCAATGGATGCAGAGCACAAATTGAGTCTGACTGAATTGCAAGGGATCATTTTGAAGAGAAATATGACACTTTTGTACTGACTATGAATTTTTTGGGGGGATTTGGTAAAGGGATCCTGACAAAATGTGGCAATTGATTTGCTTAAATTCCTCTTCAGCCTATGAGAACATGGTATATAAATAGGATTTTCTGCCAGTAACTTGATGGTCATCTCTTGGTATTGGCAGCTGATGTTATGTACATACTGAGAAAAAGGTTGGTCTCTGTGGGAATGTATGAATGTGGAGAAATAAATACACTTGAGTCTTATTGGAGCAGAGCATTTATAAAGTTGCACATATTTCAGCTATGTGCAAGTCAAATACCTACTGACTTGAAGTAGTCATGATTCAGAGAGCCAGGCATGGCTTTCTGCCTGCTGTGACCTGGCATAGCCTAAGACAGTGTGAGATTCCTCAGTGCGTGGCCGACAGCCACTGCTTGCCTAGAAGTGGAAACCTGAAGGCTGGTGATGAAAGGAAAGAAAATTCTGCATTCAGAGTTAACTTTCTGAAATAGTTGGATAGGTAGGCACATGTCTTTGAATTGATGCTTTCAGGTAGTAGTCATTCTTCCTGCTCTTCTACAGGTGAGTGGAGATTGCTTCCCTAATTTGGACTCCAGATCTCAGTTCTTCTCTAAATGCTGGGCAAAGCCCACCCTACAGTGACACCAGTAAATTTTGGTTTTTTTGGAAAGAAAGCAAATTTAAACATACCTTAATTTTTTTATCCATCCATGCAGCTTAACTTTTTGCTAATAGCACAGCAGTAGACAAACCTCAAAGAAATTCAAGCTCTTTTTTGATTGAGTAGAACATAATAGCTTACATGATTTTCCAAACAACTGATGCTCCTAAAAGTAAGGTTTTGGTGTATGCCCAAATATGTTATGAAAAAAGCATTTCCTGCAGTATTCTGGTACTCCTGTTTGGCTCCAGCTGGGATGGAGAAATGTAAAAACCATTATAGACATGAAGAATAGTTACAAATGCAAACCATTGCAAAGTGGTCCAGATACTAAAAATAATGGTCTGTGGTTGGAGTGAGCATGGTAAAATGGCTGTTACAAGCAGTGTTTCAAATGAAGTGGTGAAAGGAGGTAAAGTCTTTAATTATGCTAGGGCTAAGTGAAAACAGTGATAATTCAATATTCAACTAATTTAGCATAAAATGGTGAAAGTGTGGCATTTTAAAAATAAAACTAAGAGACTTTATCTAGAGCCAAGATTTGCTCAAGACTGCAGGAGAGAATCACATCTTACCCTGTACCACTGTATTTTACTCACAGAGACCAGTCAGAGACAAGTAAAGGATTTAGACAGGTTCACTTAACTCATGTAGTGACTTCCTGTCTTGACAGTTTAACAATTCTCACTGAGATACTTCACCCTCAATTACAAAATTATCCAGATTTTCTTTAGTAAGTAAGCATGACCACTTTTATTACCTATGAATATGTGGTGGTTTGGCCCTGGCTGGGGGCCAAATGCCCGACAAGTCTGTTCTGTCACTCTTAGATGACAAGAGAAAGGGGAAAATATAATAGAAGGCCTCTAATAAGATACAAGCAATTTTAATAATGTGACGCAGCACAAGCAAAGGCCATGTGCAGAAACAAAAGCAAGCAGAGATGTTATTCTCTACTTCCCATTAGCAGGTGATGGTTGGTTACTCACAGGACGCAGGGTTCTGTGCATAGCAGTTGCTCTAGAGTGCAGATGCCATGGCTGGCGATCCCCCTGCTTCCTCCTTTTATTTAGCTTATATATCAGAGCTGACACTATATGACAGGGAATACCCCTTTGCTCGATTTGGGTCAGCTAGCCCAGCTGTGTTCCCTCCCAAGATCTTCCCCACCCCTCAGCATACTCTTGGGGCAGGGAAATATTGGAACAGCACAGCCTAGGTGCCCCTTCAGTGTAGCCAGAACACTGGTGTGTTACCAACACCCAGCTAGAGCACTGCAAAACGCAGCACTAGAAAGATGCTCTGAGGAGAATTAACTCCAGCTCAGCCAAACTTGGTACAGAACAGAAAGGGACCAGGGGAGGCCTGCAGATGGCCTACATGGGAAAATGAACACAGGCCTAAACATTCATGAAGCAGAAGAGATGTTTTCACTTCCATTGATCATCTTTGAGAGCACTTAGTGAATTTCATAGTATCTTGTTCAATACATATTTTTGGGCAATACACTTGTCTGATATATTGCATGCCAGTTTACTAGGACAAACTCATAAAGTGGTCACTATACATTCAAAACAGGACAGAGACTTCATTGACAGTACCAAAAAAACCCCAAACCAAACAAAACCGAAACAAAAAACAGACAAACAAAAAAACCCCAAAACTCAAACCAACCAGATTTCTGAGAAAAGCAAGTGGGAACTCTTTTTGCAGTGACTTCTAATGCAGTGTGGCTGGAAAGCTGTCTAGAAAGGGGGTTTGTAACAGATAAACAACTCAATGTGACCAAGCAGTGTGTCCAGGTGGCAAGGAAAGCACAATAGCATCCTGTCTTGTATTAGAAATGCTGTATCCAGCAGGGATATGGAGGTGACTGTCCCCTTGTACTTAGCTCTGCTGAGGCCACACCTTGAGCATTGTGTTCAGTTTTGGGCACCTCAATGCAGGAGAGATGTGGAGGTGCTGGAGTGAGTGCAGAGAAGAGCAACAAAGTTGGTGAAGGGCCTAGGGAACAGATCTTGTGAGGAGTGACTGAGGCAGCTGAGGCTGTTCAGTTTGAAGAAGAGGAGGCTGAGGGGAGACCCCATCACTGTCTACACCCACCTGAAACGATGTTATGGAGAGGCTGCTGCTGGTCTTTTCTCGCAGGTAAATAGTGACAGAACAAGAGGAAATGGCCTCAGGCTGTGACTGAGTAGGTTTAGACTGGACATTAGGAAGCATTTTTTCACAGCAGGACTGATCAGGCATTGGAATGGACTGCCCAGGGAGGTGGTTGAGTTACTAACCCTGGATGTGTTTAGAAGTCGTTTGGATGTGGTGCTTGAGGATATGACTTAAGGGTGAACTTTGTAGAGTAGGGATAATGGATGGACTTGATGATCCTGGGGGTCTTTTCTAACCTAAATGTTTCTGTGATAAGCACCTAAACAGGCTTAAGTGCTACTCTATTGTATGCTAAAGAATAGCCAGAGGTACTGTTTGTGTCTCAAAATATCTTGTAGGCTGAGAAAGTATACTGTTAAAAAAAGGCAAATTAACATAATATTATTCTGCATCCCGGGAAAATCAAACAAGAAATCACATTCATACCAGTCTCATAAATCAGTAAAACACAAAGCTGAACTGAGCAACATTTACACGACATGAATCACAAACTGTAAAATGCCCAATAAAATTTCACAACATACCTGTGGAACAAGTTTTGCAATGTGCAAATAACACAGATTCCCCATTACCAGGAAGGAAAAAAAAAAACAAACCAACAAAAACCCTCTTTCAACGTACACAATACAAATGCCAGTGTACATGAAAAACAAGTTCCACCATATATATGAGAGTTTGAGGAATAAACAGAATATCTTAATGGGCCACCTCAGGTTTAAGTGAATATTATCTCATATTGTATCAATATTTGGGTTTTGTGCTCTTTCATTGCCTCAGGGCTTTATTTATGGAGATGCATTAATGTAAGAACTGATATTTTCAATAAATTGTCATGCCTGTGACCTGAAAGGCCATTGAAAGTCTAAAGTTTGGCTTTTATTGGTCCCATAAATTGGACCCTGACAGATTTGTGAAAGCTTCTGAAAAGCAGAAATAAAAATAGGAAGGGATATAACCACCTGAAGCATAGTTACAAGTACTCTGTGTTATGTATATGTACGATGTATGCAATGCAAACTCATGTCTGAACTCCATGGCACCCAGAGGAATGACACTCCAAGAAGAAAGTCAAAATATGCTATAGATATTTTCAAAACAAATGATGCAGTGAACACCACATATGGTCTTTTCCCTGCATAATTTTAGCTACCTAAAATTAGATGTCAGGGGTTTTTTTGCCTTTCATTCTTAGATATGGGACAGCAAACTCTGCTGATTGATGCACCACCTTGACACATCAAGGAGAACTGATAGCTGTGATGCACACAGGGTAACATTTCCTTCAGCTATCCCTTAACTAGAGCCCTCAATCTCCTGAACTTTTGATTTGTCACAAAATGCATGGAGAGCTGCTTCAGAGAGCTCTAATCTCTGGTTGGTTTTGGCTGTAATAAGTAAATAGATTGCAGAATTTATAGGGAGAGGGAGGACAGACAGACAAACAGTAGCATGGTATTGGAAGGTGTTTCTTCTGAAAAGAGACCAGATAAAATAGCACTGGAGGAATGAATAGGAGATAAAGACAGGAGTAAATATCCCTAAATGCAGTGACCTAAACCAAACTACGTATACACACACACATCTATCTATCTGTATATATACAACTTTAAACACAGCCACAAATAATAGAAGTGTCTATAATTTTATGACATTGTCTAAACCCAAGAGAACATATAAAAGAATTTGTACTGCTAATACCAGTCTATAAGCTGACTACCATTGCCCTTGAGTTAGAAATATGCATCTCCTCTTTGCTGGTTATTCCCTGTGAAATCTCCTTGAAGTACCTGGCCCTGCAGCTGAGGAGACACATGGATCCTGGTTTAGCCCTGAAAGCCTCTGGTCATAGAGAATTGTGAAGACACTGTGATAATCACAGCAGAAGCATGCAAGAGCTCAACTGAAATAAAGGAGATGTGTGTTTCTTTGCTGTTCACTGAAGCAAAAAGCAGTGAAGGAATATAAGAGCTGAAAGAGAAGAAAATGCTGTACACACAGAGAGAGGCAGGAAAGAAAAGGATAGGAATAAAGATGTACAGAAAGTAGAAGCAAGTAAGGCTTGCCACTCTCAGGCAGTTCCTTAGGGTTAGTGTTACAGCATGAAGAACTTGATTCTTGTCTATGAACAAGTGTACAGTGGAGAAATATTCCATTTCGCTACATCTGTGAAAAGGGGCACCTATATTTTCCCATCTCCAGCAGTTTCCATGTGACAAATTACATAGCCACATATTGGGTAGGTAATAGTAGAGTGCACAAGCCCATGTAGTCCACAGATGAGCAATACAGCACATTGGGCTGTAACAGCTCACTATCCCAGTAACATTACCCTTGATGTGCTGCTGTCAGTGTTGATTACAACAACGTGCATACTCTTGTGCCTACTTGAAATCCTCAAGATTAGGCCAGAGAAAATGAAATCTCTATTGTCTAATACAAACTACAGATTGCGGTGAGGGGTAGTGCATTTACGTTCAAGAGCAATAGAAGATTATCATGTAATACATAATCTTTTCAGCATTGCTTATTAGGTAAGTAGTTTGAGAAACTGTTAATGAATTAATGTTTCTGACACGCAGTTAGGAATTGGAATATTGTGCCTTATTCCTGCCTCATCTTTCAGTTTTTCTGTGTGGCCTCACATCTATTTCTTTGTTCCACTTACCAGAGGAAATTCGTATGTTTAAAGTACTGCATTTACTTAATTTGGAATACGGTCCTTCGGAGGACTTCCTAATATCTAGGGGGAAAAAATAGGTATTTGTTTAAGCATTAAGATTTCAAGTCCTAGTCTCCCAAGAAATTCAGCTCTGAATCCTGCACAGGGCTGACTGAATCCTTTTATGATGCCTAGACCTAGAACTCTGAAGGATATTGGGTTTCAAGTGCCAGAGAGAGGGTAAAAACAAGAGTAGGGTAAAATAGGATTGAAAAACCAAAAGAAACAGTGGAAGATAAAGCATGTTACAGTAACAGTTGAAAGCTTTATTGGCATGTAGTCATGGAAGATAAGATATTGTCTGCTTCTTCCTTCTATTTTGTCAGACCAACTTTCATGAAAAAAATCAAAGCTGTGGGATGATACTAGATTTTGCGATGATTGAGCTGATAATGAACCCTTGATCACATTAGTGACGCAACTTCTCAAAGTACTGTGTCATGTAAGGTTGTAGTGGGTTTGCAGTGACCTGCCCCCCCCACCTTTTAGAACCCCGGCTAAAACTCAGAAAAACACACTGGAAGTTAATAAATGAAGCTTATATTTACAGCAATGCAAATATACAAGCAAATATTTACAAGATATAACAGATATTTACAGAAATATACAGTAAAAAGAAATACAGACACCACACCCCTCCTGGAGACCAAAATCCCCAAGAGAGGGAAACCAAACCCCCCTGTACCACCTCTCCCTCCTCCCCCCAGCCTTATCTCACCACTTGATGATGCTGCAGATAAGCTGAAGATCGGTCAGAAAGATTAGTGGCAGGAAGGAATGAATGGTTTTAGTAATTTTACTCTGAATTAGTTCAAAGGCAGAGAGACAAAGGAAAGAAGCTGGTGAAGCCTGCCGGGACCCAGAGCCGACTGAACTGCGCAAGCACACTGGCTCATCTGGATGTTTTGGGAACATTCTAAAACAACCTTCTTTCTTCTCTCTCATTCAAAACTGGGTGAAGGGACACAGTGTTTAATTTCTCACTCTCAGGCAGCAGTCTAATTTTTCACACAAATTCTCCAATTAGCTCAAACCAACACAAAGGTAAAACACAAAATTGACTTCAGAAAAGTAATGTTTGGAGGGAGAGTCAATGGTATGGTTAACTGGCAAATGTTCTTTTGGTTTTGTTTTTTTTAAGCCATCCAAAAAGCATCTGTATTTAATATGACATTTCTGTAACCTGATTAGAAGACCTGAAAACTATCAGACGTTCCCATAGCTGCCCTTGTAGGCCTTTTCTCTCTTACACATAGCACAAAATCTAATACTACTTTCCTGTCAGTTTGCACATATTTTAGCCAGTGATTTGATTTCTGGAAACCTTAGTTCCTCAAACTGTCTTCCTTTGAGAGTTTGTAAAAGAAAGAAATGCTATTTCTTACAAATATCACCTCACTTTGTTCTCACTAAGCCCTCCTAAAAGGTTATCTGTTCTGCAGAGCATTCTGTCTGCAGCTGTCACATGCTGCCGTGTTTGCTCTGTACTTACTGGAGTGCATCGTACTCACATATGCCTCTATTTTTCAACTGAGAGTTTTTGTTCTGCCCTGTGTTTTTTCCTTGGTTGTTAGTAACTTATGGTACTTTTTAACTGACAGTGAGGCTCATAACAATCTTGAGTAGAAGAGATCAGTCATGGAAAACAGTAAATATTATAGTACTTATCAGAGTGTTGATGTAACCTGAAATGATGGTATGAAATCAATAAACCATCTTGCAGAGCATTTCAAACACTGTTTTTTGCCACCATGAGTAAGCACACTTGCAGAGACAGGTCAGACTTGGGACAGCATGGGATTTTTCTAAGAATTGAAGGTTTCCCTGATATGTACCAGTGCTTTGTAAATTTAACCTTCTATATCCTTCTTCACCCTTACCACCCATTTCCCCCACCTCACCATCTTTTAATTGCCTCCTAACACGGTGTTTATGGTAATACTAGGACAAAGATTACAAAGCTCTGAAATTTCAGCTAAGAGAAAATTGTCGACAATTTTTACCTGGAAAAAGAATGCTTTTCAGAAAGAGAAGATAAGGTTGGCCTTTGTTTTAATCTAGAATTGCACAAATTAGTTGGATACTCCGAAGCGTAGTTATTTGGCATAGCACATTGGTCTGGGTGCCGTTTCCAGGTACAGTGTGTAGCAAAGCAAGCCCTTTCTTGTTTCTGGGAGTTCCCTGTCCTTGCTGTGGAATTACATTAAGCAGTCAGAATGCTGTGGTCAGTGGCATAATTGGGTCTGGTCCCGGAAATGATGGGAATTCAGCCAAAGTCTCTGAGGGAAAGAGAAAGGGCTCTGTAAACAGTTGTCATTTGGTCTGACTTTGGAAAAAATCATTAATGGTGCTGTGTCTTTCAAACTGCTGAAGATAGTCTTACAGCCTGATGCACCCTCTAAATTTCTGCGTTGTGTCCCTGTGTTACCCCTATGTCTATATGGAACATATATGTCTATTCAACTTCATATTAAAGAGACTGGTTGGACCCTTACTTTCTTCCCATGGGGTTTTTTCATTTGTTTGTTTGGTTTGTTTGTTTGTTTTTTAATCCTCCATCTTGTATGAGAGGCAGAAATACTGCCAGAAGGCAGAAATGTTAAAGATTTTTATAACCCCATGGAGAAGCCCCCACATGTAACAGTAGAACCATTGCAACTCTCCACTCCTACCACAACTATTGCAGTTGTAACTGCTGACAACTGCATTCCACATCTGCCGCCTGAACGTGCTGCAAATCATAGAATACCTGAATTGTTCTCTGCAGAACCTAAAGGGCAGAGGTATCTGCAGAGAGTATCAAGATATCTAAACGAAATCAATCATGTCAGATAATTCTGTTGTGAAAGAAATAAGAGTGAGACAGAAAGAACAGCTGGCTGGGTGGAAAAACATCTAAATGCTCTAAAAAGAGTTCATAGAATTATAGAATCAGTCAGAGTTGGAAGGGACCCCAAGGATCATCTAGTTTCAAACCCCCTGCCGTGGGCAGGGACACCCTACCCTAGATGAGGCTGGACAGAGCCTCATCCAGCCTGGCCTTAAACACTTCCAGGGAAGTGGCCCCAACCACCCCCCTGGGCAACCCATTCCAGGGCCTCTTCTCTCTCATGGTGAAGAACTTCCTCCTCACATCCAATTTGAATCTTCCCACCTCCAGCTTTGCTCCATTCCCCCTGGTTCTGTCACTACCTGATAGCCTTAAAAGTCTCTCCCCAGCTTTTTTGTAGCTCCCCTTCAGATACTAGAAGGCCAGCTTTGTTGTCCCTTTTATTTGATAGGGGGCAAAAATGTATCACATGCCAAGTGCAAGGTTCTACACCTGGGCTAGGGCAATCTCAAATATAGTCTGGGTGAGGAGTGACTCTAGAACAGTCTCAAGGAAAAGGGCTTGGGGTTGTCAGCTGATGGTAAAACTCAACGTGAGTCATCAATGTGTGCTTGCAGCCAGAAGGTCAACCTTGTCCTGGGCTGTATCAAAAGAACTGTGACCAGCAGGATGAGAGAGGTAATTTTGCCCTGCAACTCTGTTCCTTTAAGACTCCATCTGGAGTACTGCTCCCAGTTCTGGTGCCTCCAGAGTAAGAGGGATATCAAATTTCTGGAGGGGGTCCAGAAATGGGCTATGAAGATGATCAGAAGGCTGGACACTTCCCCTGTGGGGACAGGCTGAGAGAGCTGGGGCTGTTGAGCCTGGAGAAAAAGTGGTTGAAGGGGGCTGACAAGAAAGATGAGAAAGGAATTTGTAAAAAGGCTTGTAGTGATACTATAGGAGAGGACAGCTTTAAGTTTGAGAAGGGTAGATTTAGACTGGATATTAAGAAAGTATTCTTTACACTGAGGGTGGTAAGACACTAGAACAGGTTGCCCAGGGAGGCTGTGAATGCCACCTCCCTGAAGGCATTCAAGGCTAGGCTGGATGAGGCCTTGAGTAGGCCACCTGGTCTAGTAGATGTTGTCCCTGCCTATGGCAGTGGAGTTGGAACTAGATGATCTTTAAGATCTTTTCCAATATAAACCATTCTATGAACTTACGCCTCAAAGAAATTCTTAGTGTATGAGAAAACAGGATGAGCAAGGCTCATAAATTTCACAGGAGGAATTTCTTGCTCAAGATAGCAAAAGATAGCACTTAGAACACTGATTCTGTTACCTTATTCTACAGCTGAATTTGTGCAGTGCTAGGCAGGTTGCCCCATTTGTGTCTCTTATTTCTCCAGTTCTAGAACGGTGTTTGCCACATTTTCAACCTTTTTGTGCCTAGTGGATGTCAGCTGCAGCAACAGGGAATGACTTTCCTATAACGTCTTTTTTGCTTGTAGGAAATTACTAAGTTAAATGAATGTGAATGAAAGAAGAGGCTTAAAGAATTACTTCTGTGCCTGAAAGATTGTTTGCTAGTTAATTTGATAAAATATATTGACTTTGTCTGTAGACTTAGTTCTACATACAAATAAAAAAGAGCTGTGTTATAAAATCAAATGTCAAGGAGATTTTTTTTTTTTTTTTCATATAAAAAGCATTGGCAAAACTGAAGTGTGAGAGCCAGAGCATAACCCTACCCTGTCTGTGCTGGCTTACACCCAGCATCAAAGGCACTCCAGAAAGGGGCTCTGCTGATGCAATTTAACAAAAAACCTCTTGTGTTAGACTTGGTGTGTAATACATCTAATGATCTGGAAAGAGTCAGTTGGATATTCTCCCCGTGGGCATGGACCTGGACACAGAAAGACAGCTGTATTTTTCAAAAGTCAAGACTGTAACTCAGCTTTCACACAATCTGCACTCATTAAAAAGGGCACTGTTTCCTAGCTACTGAAGAATGGTAAAAATCAATGGAGCTGGGGAATTACCAAAATCACATAATGCTTTTAAAGCCAGATCCATCCATATTTAGGAGAAAAAAAAAATGCAGCAGAAGCAACCGGAGAAGTATTTTCTGTATAACCTCAACCTGAGTTCTCCACCCCAAAGTTCAGGGATAGATTTGTCCAGGTACTTACATATAATTTTGGCTTCGTCTCAGCGGCATCTGAACGTGTCTAATAGTGCTTGGGGGTCTTAACAATGCTTGTGCTGCAGGGAAAGTATTCTTGTTTTCCTTTTGTTTTAAGGAGGAAAAGAAAGACATGTAAAGTGAATTATCAAAGAGCATGCAAATATCTATGTCAAAACCAGGAATCAAGTGCAAGTTTTCAGTGTAACAGCTCAATGCCTGAAACCAGCAGATTGTTTTTCGGTCATATCTATTTATGTGCCATAGTAATAGGCAGACGTGTAGAGTTTTCATGCTCAGTATTTGCTCAAAGCATGGTTGTTTTACATAATTGCTGTGACATTATTAGAGCATTCCTTGGTCAAACACACACCAAACTCGCTGCCTTGAAGACCACTTCGGTGCTATAATATGCAAGAAGTGGCTCAACCTTCTTGGCCCTGATTCAGGGTCAAGGGGATATTTCCAACGGTTGCTTTTTTTTCCACAAAGCATGTTCTGAAACCCGGGGCTGTGTGAACTGAATAAGTGCTCAGAACACACACTTCTATAAGAAGCTTGCTTGCCTACTAAGCAATTCCCAGCAATGTCTTTGGCTGCTAGCTATTGTTACTTGTTTGTTCTGTGGCAATGCCTAGAGGCTCCACTCATGGATCAGGGCCCTATTGTGCTAGGTATTGTAGAGACACAACAAAAAGGTCTTTGTCACACTCTTAAGGCAAATCTGAGGTAGGTTTGGGAAAAGAACTTTCCCAAATCCGAAGTCTCAGGCCCAATTTTTAAGCTGTTTACTGCACTCCAGACTTTAGGTTTATTATAAGTTTTATCATCTGTGTTGTTTACTCAACACAGATAATAAGTTAACTCTAAAAACACAATGAAAAATGCAGAAAATCGGTGTCATTGCTTATAGTTCTTGTTGCCCCTTTAAATAAGTAGCCAAAGAGTAATTGACAGTGGTGACTTGGGGTCTATACTGCCATATTGGCTTGTTTTACTCCTCAAAGTGTTTTGTCATAGTGACTAAAGTGTATCCTGAGGCAGAAATGACACTTTGTAAAGAACAACCTTTTTCTGTCCTTATTTCAGATGTTTGTACTTTGTTTGCCTTATACCTCTGCCATTACTGAGGGTGTCTGCATGACAATGGGACTTTTGCTCCTCAGTCATTCATCAGCAGCTGCCACTTGAAGTCACATTCCTTTCTGTATCACATAACATTTAGTTGCTGTGGATACTGCTGTGATGCCGCAGAAGATTAGGGCATACTGTAGAGCTTCCTCTCTTAGAAGATTCGGCTTCTGAATTTCTGTTCTTTAGTACAGTCAAGTGGAGAAATGAAGGCCATCGAGGAGTGATGGTACTGAAGCTTCCTAAAATCCCCCACTCTACACACATGGCAACGACGTGCTTGTCTCTCCAGAGGGCCCTGGGTGAATAGAATAAGGAATTAAACTTTTATTGAAGCTATTGAAGTGCAAGTGCTTACAAAGCCATGTTAGGCCTCCATATCTGTGTCTGACTAGGAAGTATCTAGCACTGATTCAGGACTTCAGTTTGTGGGTTGGTTGTTGGTTTTATTTGGAGTTGGTTGATTTGTTGTTGGTTTTATTTTTGTTTTGTTTTGGGTTTTGTTTTTGTTTTTCCCAGTCCAGGTTTTGGAGATACTGCTTATCAGGCAAATGGGATAACTTAAGTCTTTAAAACCCCGAAATCAACAAAACCAAAAAACCTCTGAAAAGTGCTGCAGAAACATTGTATAATGCAAGTAAAGAGAAGGTGATCTGAGAATGCAGTTTGTATTTATCTAATCATCAAAAACAGCTCTATAGGAAGTTATCCTGCATCAAAACCCACATTCAGTTAACAGAAATAAAAAATCCCTTTTCTATTTATAGCAAAATAATAGTATTTCAGCATTTAACACTCACAAATCTTAGGCATTTTAATTTATATGATGATTAGTTAAGCACCTTTACACTTAATTGTTTGGATTATTGGGGTTTTTGTATATACTTATCCATAAAGTAAAAATGGAGTTAACTGATACAGCCACTAGTGGAAGGCTTGTTTGATTATCCTTTTTTTGCCATGGATTAAAAAATTGATCGAACAAACATTTATCAGATGGCAAAAGACTTTTCTTGATTTTTGTTTCATCTTCTGATATGCATTCCAGACTATCAAAAAAGCCACAATAAAGCCTTTATTTTCTATTTATATACTCCTACATTATCTTAATTAATGTATCTATAACCAGATAAACATTCTGCAAATCACATGGAAGTAAAATCACATTGTCCTTATTTTGAGATAGTGACTCACAATTAAATACATGCAGCTGAGAGACAAAAATGTGGTCTCGAGCCTGTACTGATGCGGTAAGTGGAAAAAAGGTAGAAATAGAGGTTCGAAGTCAGCATAGCTGATAGGAACGGGGACTCCAGAAATCAGATTAATGTTTTGATGCATCTGCAGATATCCTGTACCAACTGCATAAGTCACAGCTAGTGTTTTATCCTTTGTCTTCAAAATGGGTGTAATTATTTCCTGTGTTAGAGGCTTTTGTCGAGAAGAGTATCTATTAGTGACTAAAAAAAAAAAAAAAAGCCCTTCTGATAATGTGATAACACTAATATAAGCATTAAGAAAAAGAAGCTTAATTAGTGTACTACAGACTGATGTTTGGCTTAGAAAGAGCAATAGACTTGAGGTACAGAAAACAGCCAAAATTCAACGTTTTGCTGTTTACATAATGAGCTCACTCAGAGTTTGTATTTGTTGTGAATTACACAGTGAAAGAATTTAATTTTAAAATGCCTTTTTGTTGAGTCTCGAATGCCTTGTCCAAAATGTCTCGGATTTAACAAACCTTAGGGGAATTTGAACCTGACCTGGATTCTGAACGAGGCCAGATGTAGTGCTGCCAGGAAGCGTCTGGAGCTCTGGGTTAGGTAGCTGCAGGAGCCTTTCCAGAGTAGGGCTGTGTGTTCCAGGTCTGCAGCCCTTCTGGACTTCACCACCCTGCTGGAACGTTTTTTTGGCCCCTACTCTGGAGCAAAGACTTACAGCATTTGAAATTTTGAAAAAGTCCTTTAGGATCTGCAGTGCAGGCCTGTATCACTATCTCCTCTGTCCCGTAGCAGAGTCTCTTCACAGCTTCTTGTGCAGCAGGAAAAAAAAAACAAAAACCCAAAACCAAAAAGAGGTGTTAGATTCGCTATTTTGTAATTTCTTGCCTTAGTGAATGAAATTTCCTTCTTGGAGATAAATTGTCCCTTAAGCAGAAACATATTTCTTACAAACTACGTTAATGCTGCTGAAATATCAGCTATAAGGATTGTAATCAGTGCTTTCGAGGTGTCAGCAATGGGCACGGACATGTTAAAACAAACGTTTTTACTTTATAAAATCAAAATAAACTTTGTTTAAAATTAGGACTTACCCAAGCATTTTAAAGCAATTTAAAATCGTTAGAAATTGGATCATAAGAAAGTGTATCTGTATTACTTTGGTTTTAGTCACTTGTCTTCCCGAATAGGATAGGCAATTTCCTTGGGTTCTTTGAGATCTTTCTAGTAAGCTCTAAGCTCTTATTTGTTCATGTAATAATTCTCCACGTTAAGCTTAATTTTATAAGAAAGGAAAATTTCTATGACTTGGCTCTCCTAGTCCCTGTTATATGCTTCACTGCAAAGAAAACTTCGGGTTTTACATCTCAAGCAAGGGGATCTGCCTTTCCACCTAACTTCTACAAATGCAGTGCTGCCACTTTTATTAAAAATGATATCTCAAAATAGATACAGCCTTCAGATGTATTGTGGGTGTCACAAAATTAAAGTTTCAGCCAAATTGAAGGTGGATTCTTACATACTTGTAGCATTTATGGCTTTTGTAACATTTTAGATGTGGAAGAGCTGCTAAGACCTGTCGAGGAGAAAACACATTTGGTCTGAAACTGAAATTAGTGTCATTTTCCAGACATTTTCCCCTAATCTTAAAATGTGCCTGTGCTGCAGGGAATTGCCATTAAACTGACCATAATAAGTGTAAAAGCCCTTAATTTCAGATAGCTAGAGGATTGTGGGACTACTGTCTCTAGTAGGATTCCCATGACTTCCATATTCTTTCTCATGGTCCATCCTTGAAAGGTATCTGGATGATCAGACTTTAGAGCAACTCATCCATTTGAATCAGCCCATGCCAGCTGATGACACTGCTCAGCATATCAACTTCATTTCCAAATACATTTGGACTCCTGAGCTTGTGAGAAACCTAAGACAACATTGGTGTCAATGTGGTTCAGACAAATATTATATTTGAAAAATACCAGATTTTCACTAAAGTCTTTCATTCTGGGTAGATCTTTGTGAGTTTGCACACATCATGGCACATGTCACTGTTACAGTGTCTTGTGTTATCTTTAGATAGAACTGCAGCACAAAAAAAAAAAAATCCCATTAAATAGGTTATTATTTGTGTAGAGAGGATGGAGATCTTAATCTAGTATGTCCATATACAATTGTTCTCCAGCCATTGCTGCTGCACTTTGAGCAGGTAAACTGTTATTCTTTTTGGCTGCTGTTCATTGTATCTTCAAGGAGTGAGGACATGACTCTCACCTTCTGCCCTTGGTTCACCTTTTGGGCCATCTGGGGAGGACAGCAAGCAGCCACTGACTTCCCAGGCCATGAGTGCAGAGGGAACAATGCATGGCCCACTTCTCTCCAAAAGACCATGCTCTGTACCAGAATGGACAAGAGCTATGATAAACAAATACAAGTGAAATATTTATCCTAATATTTCCTGAGCTTTTATGAAATCTACCTCTGAGCATCTTATACTGGTAAACTGTTTTCTGTTGTGAGCTGAGTCTTTCTGGCTTCAGTCCAGAAGGAGTTTTGTATTCTGGCCCTAGCTGGCACAGTTAGGAAGTCTGGACATTTCCTAGAGGTCTGAAAATTTTTGGCTGCTACAAACACTAGATTTCCCTATGCTAAGAAAAGCCACAGGCTTCTCCAGTTACAAATATAACTGAAATTCACAATTAGAAGATTAAAAAAAAAAAACCTCCACCCAACATTTCCTGAAGATTGCTATTCTCAAATAGAGCTTTAATTTGCTGTCATTATTTCATAGAATTATAAAATAGCTTAGGTTGGGATTTGCAGGTGTCCTGGTTTGAGTTACAACAGAACTGATTCTGTTGAGTGAATTTACTTTTCAGTTCAGCTTCTTCTAAGTAACTGCACTTTTGGTAATTAGCAACATGTTTTCTCAGTCATTGTCTTCTTCTATGAGTGATAATGCTTGATGTTTATAGTTGCTACTAAGAACTTGTATGCAACAAGGCTTTTGCTTATGCATGCTCCTATGAAAACCAAGGTCATTGCTAAATCTTGTGTAGCATATTGGGATTCCATAAAGCAAGAGGTTGCACCTGCAGAGAGGAGCAGACAGAAGAGTCAAAACTAAACAACAAGGTGTTCCATTCTGTATACATTATATTCATTATAAAGATGAGGGTCAAGACCTTTTCTTCAATGGCTGGAGTCCAAAGAGGACTCTGTCATTTTTTCTTCCTTTGATCCAGCCTGTGTGTTCCTGAATCCAGCTCCTGAATCTAGTTCCCATTTGCCACAGTCCAGACCAGTACTTTCCCACTGCCTGCTCAGTGTTGATGGTAATAGTTTGTGGATGGGTTCATTACAGATTTTATATATGTTCTTATATATTTAATTTTATTATTTCATTAAATTTGTTTTAGTTTTCTTTTTCAGTCCATAACTCTTTCCCTTATTCCCTTTCTCTTCACCTTCTGGAAATGAAGAATGGTTGATGCCATCTGTCAGCTCATTGGTGGCTAGTCCAGCCTTAGGAGAAGGAAGATGGGTCTGAATTGTGACTAGTGCTATTTCTATGGATTATCCACTGCCATAAATGGAAAAAAACCACAAACCCAACAAACAAACCATCATGCCAAACTTGGTCACACTCTTCAAAGAAAAGGTGAAGTAATTGGAATAAGAAATCCCATTCTAAACTGACTTTTAAATCTTCATCAGTCCTGAAGTGCTAAACCAAAAAGTGAGCATTATTCAATTCTTGAAATATTTCAGTGCCCACACACCTTCAGTTCTCAGGACAGGCTTTTGTTCAGCCATTTGTGTCAACGGTATTATCTATTCAGGGAAGTAAACACTTTACTAAAAGTTCCATAAGATAGCTACAGAATTAAAATATTCCAGAGCTTCTGAAGGCTGTTCTAGGATGCAAAGGAAGATGTTCTTGTAGCCTCATCATGCATCTCAGGGACTTTTTTTAAGGGCAGGATGCTTAAGCAGAATTTTGGAAGATGGCATTTCCAAGTCAGGAAAATGAGGCAGAACAGAATTTCAGTTCTATTTAATCAGTTCAGATCTAACCCACTTTGATGTTTTGTTTCAGGATGAATTAAAAGCTTAGAGGGATACAGTTATTCTAAGTACTTCAAATAGCTGTAACTCGTTTATTGCGCAGTGTGATGCTGGTTTACATGATTTAGAGGAGTGATAGACCAACAAAGCAAAAATGCTAGGAGTTTATAAGGTTTTAATAAGTCGTAAACTGAAAATTTGCTAAAATAACCTTTGAGATTTTTGGTACTCTTGGGTAAGATATTACATCCTACTCAAAGTTTAGCTTTCAGCACAAATCAGGTCTTCAGTTCCAGTCTGAAGCTGAATGTTAATTCGAGTTGGAATTCTATCTCTTTAGTTCATTTCAATTTCTTTTATTCTGCCCCTACTACATGCAGACAATAGATGAATGCTATCTCACTAATCTGTTACTGATGAGTCACTGACTTGATAGGAATGGATAAAGTGAGTACAACACCAGAACACAGCATAATTGCATCAAAGTGAAATCTCTGTCAGCTGGTAAATGAAAACAGTAATGAAGCTAATTTCTAACTCTGCACCATACTACTATAACTATCAATATTAAGTGCCATAGCTTTGTGCATTCCACAGAGTTTTACATTATGTAAGTGGTAGATTCCTTGCAAATACCGCATTAGTCTCATTCAGTGATTTGTGGAAGTACATTTGTCATCCTAATGAGAACCACCAGTTACAACTTTTCTTTTTGAGATTGGAAAATCATTAAAAAGCTGTCTTTTCTATATGCAGAATATGTGTGCCTGATTTAGATAGTAACTTGAAATTATACTGGGAAATGCCCTGAAGTCTTGATGACTAAAGAAATTTTTTTTTTTTGTTGTTATCTGGATGTTATTAAGTGGCACTGGTGAGGTTAACCACATGCAAACTCTTCCCTCCTTGTGTATTGGAATGTATTTTCAGTTTTACACCATTAGCATAATTCTGTCAATTAAGAATATAAAAGTTATACATAAAATAGAACAGTTCCCCCAAGAGGGGAATCTGTTTTTTAAGAGAGTATTTATAACTGGAGAGACAGTGTAGATGAATATGTGTGTTTCCATTAAGACATTAAATACACTTGCACACAATTCCAGTAGCAGACGTTCTTTAACAATATAATTTACCAAGTAGGTAACAGTGGTATTGGTAATATTATTTAAAAGTTCTTAGGTATGTTTTGGTGTCTGGAGATCTTCAGTGCTACTCTGAAATTATAAGTGTATTACATGAACAATTTAATATTTTCATAAAAATAAAATATTTTTGAATTAACAGTCTTGCCTTGGAAGCAGAATTGCAATGACTGTAAAAAAGTAATGACAGCAGCAGCTGGCATAAGTCTAAATGATACTTTTTTAAAAAGACTTGATGTAGGAATGCCAGCTGGTCAGCAGATTGCATGACCTCACTTGAGCTGGCTGCTAGAGGGATACGGAACAGAAGGGTGAAACAAGAGTATTTCCTGATGCTTTACTCTGTAGTATTTGCCACAATTACAATGATCACAGGCCTCTTTGTGTTATTTATTTATTTCTGCAAATATTCTTCAAAGAAAGTTCAGGGAGCTAGAGCGCTAAGCTTAATACTGTTACTGAAATAGACTATGAAGTGCCACCAGATCCAACATGTGAGATTGTCCAATAATCTCCACTTTTACAGAGAAAAATGACCATGATAACTAGTGGCTGAAAATAATTTCCGCTGGACAGCTGGAATCCTTAGGGGAATTAATAGTTTTATGAGGTATAATACAGAAAACTGTTTCTTTGTCTTCTGAATTAAGTCATTAATGCCTCAGAGAATTGAAGGTAACTAATAGCCCTCTGTAGTGGGTTAAGCAGTTACCTGCTCCCCCCACCTTTTGTAAACCCTGGCTAAGACTCTGGACACTGGAAGTTGATAAATGAAGCTTTATATTTACAGCAATGCAAATATACAAGCAAATATTTACAAGATATAACAGATATTTACAGAAATATACAGTAAAAAAGGTAATAAACACACCACACCCCTCCCGGAGACCAAAATCCCCAAGAAAGGATAACCAAACCGCCCTACCACCTTTCCCCCCTTTCCCAGCTTGATCTCACCACCTCTTGATGCTGCAGATAAGCTGAAGATCACGGAGATTAGTAATAGGAGAAGAAGTTAGTAATTTTAGTGATTTTACTCTGAATTTAGTCAGCAAGCCCAAGAGACAAAGGAGAAAGCTGCCGGAGCCAGCTCAGACAGAGGCCGACTGGCTATCTGGATGTTTTGGGAACACTTCTTAAAACAATTTTTTTTTTTTCTTTCTCCGTGAAACTTGGTGAAGTGACACTGTGTGTTTAACTCTCTCTCAGCCAATAGTCTAATTTCTCACTCAAATTCTCCAATTAGCTCAAACCAACACACCCTCCTCATGTATGACCTTGTTTATTTTCCTTTTAACACTCAGAAAATCAAAATCAGGCACTGCCATAACTATAGCCAAAATGTGAACTAAACTGCAACATATATTCTGCACTATATCAAAATAGAAAATAGCAAAGGAAGCCTTTCACCCTCCTACATATGGTGATGTATAGATGCACAATGACAGCATTCCTTTACTGAGTATGAATTTGAATTCTGTATATCCAAGTCCTGTTGGTATTTTACTGTATTGTTATATCCTTGTACAACCAGTAGATACTTTTTCACTGAGCATCCTAAAAGCATTTCCTATAAAGGCTGGATTAGTTTCAATGTTCACTGTATGACTTAAGTGTTGCATTGTGGTTAATTACTGAAAATGAAGCATTCCTTTTCTTCTACAGAAAATATAATTTTATTTAACAACAGAACAATGAAAATATTTGGTAAAATCAAAGATCCAAATAACTTAGTGTCAGAATTCTAAAACTGGCCAATTATGACTGCAATAATAATTTAATGATAGTGAAAATGTACAGATATTTCTACACTGTACTTTCCCAAAATTCTAGTATTTTTAAATGCAACAGTAATAATTATCCATTAGAAATATAAATTAAGTACCATTACTTAGTGTATAGGCATCTTTCTTATAGAAAATCAATATAGCCAAATAAACAGGTACACAGTTTGTTGTTGTCAAAGTTTAAATATATATGTAAATACTTTCTATTCCAGTGCAAAAATGCATTTTTTATCTACTCAGGCCATGGAAGTATGGAGGCCTGCTATTCATCAGTGCATATCTAAAAGTTTTACTTATAGTCTACGGAGTATACCACTGAAAACTCAAACCTTCCAGCCTTTAAAAACTGTTCACTTGAAAAACCACTGGACTTCATTACCAAAAAAAAAAGGGAGATTTTCATTGTGTTCTAAGTCTTAGACACTCATTTAGGGAACATATTTTAACCTTTATTCCCAGAAGATTTAAAATAAAAATGAGTTTCCAGTTCTTGAAGTGTCATGTAGCCACATATTCACATAACTCAGGCTGCAAGAAAAGTACCAAATATAGCTAGCATTGACATACAAAGTAATTTTTAGGTAAAAAGCTTCAGTCAGTTTTCACAGCCACTGCTACATTCCTCATTTATGATGCTTTAGAAGTTCCAGACAGAAGAGGAAGTGCTGAAATACTCATAGAAAAGCGCTTCTCTGCCCTGGGATGGAGTCCTGTCTGGAACTCAGTGTGAACCACTCTACCACATCTTTGAGTGAGACTGATTCTGGCTTCTGTGAACCTATGGCAGCTGAAGACTTGAGCTAAGATGCAGGACAATAGGCTCTGACCTTTTGCATGCATTCTTCCTACAATAATACACTAGAAATGCAGACTGTTATTTCTATTTTGCTAAGTATCAACTCTAAGTTTGAAGCTGTCCAAGATCCAAGCTTTCCCTAGCCTAAAAGCAAAAAGGTTAAGAAAGTAGGCAAAACACAAAAATTTGAGATCCGGGAAGTTTTAGAAAATGAGCCATAGTAAGAAAATAATAATGGGAATGTGTATTTGTGAATTGTGTAGAAAATTGAAATTTTCAAGGAAAAGACATTTTGAAGTGCTTTTGGGATATCAGAAAACTTTGACAATCCTCAGGTAGAATGGCCCTTAGGAAAGTCAGAAAATGCGTTGAGGGAAGGATCCAAAGAAGTTACCAGTGGTGTCTTTGCAGAAAGTGTGAAATAAGACTTTAAGGAGGTTATCTACCTTGAATGTATCTAGGGCTTCGGAAGGGCCTGAAGCACTTCAGTAGCTAGTTGTGTTGTGGCCATCGTAGTCCTTGTGAGCCAGAACTGCAGTCTCTTCTCTTCCATCTGGAGCACCCCCTGAAACACTTGTGCACCTTTCATGCTACTTCATTTATTTTCTCTGCTTCTCAAAATATCTTGTACTTCTAGAAGTTTGTTTCTAGAAAGGCTGAATGGTGAACTTTGTCTCATGGTCAGTAATAACCCAGATAAAAATTAACAGGCGTGGCAGACCTAAATGAGTTGAATTAAAACCAAGTCTGTTGAGACAGCATTTTGGCATACCAAAAAGATAAAGATGCAAGTTATGATGTGTGCCCTTGTGTGTTATGATTTTTGGAACCTGGACTACTCAAATAGAATAGAATCAGCCAGGTTGGAAGAGACCTGCAAGAACATCCAGGCCAACCTATCACCCAGGCCTATCCAATGGCACTAAATGCTCCATCCAGTCTTTTCTTGAACATCTCCAGGGATGGTGACTCCATTATTTAGAAATCACATTAAAAAAAAAAATAATTAACAACTGCTCCCTGATGAAGAAATAACTTAAGAACATGATGGGGCTCTGAGAAACCTGATCTAGTCTGTGATGTCACTGCTTAGGATTAGATGACCTTTACAGGTCCCTTCCAACCCAGTGCATTCAGTGATTCTATAATAAGTTGATTTGCTATATATTCAATGCCTTTTCCAGACTTTTGCTGCTTTCAGTTACAATTCTGTTACAAATCTGTTGTAAATCTAGTGAAGGTGAAATGCAGTTAGAGAGCAGATGATAGCCCAGTGTGCAGAGCTGTCTGCCTAATTCCAATGAGAAAACTGAACTTGAAACTCCACCATCATAGAAAATGTTAGCTTGCTTTCTTTACCTATCTCTCTCTCATGACCAAACACCAGTATTTCCTCTGAGGATTTATTTTTCTACAGAATCTGGTAATATTTAAACATATTACAACCTAAGATAAATGTGTGCAAAGATGAGATATGATTTTCCAAATATTTTTAAAGGCAATAGAACATAACCCATAAATTTAGGGAGTCACAGCTGTGCAATGTGCCAAGCATGACAAAATTCATGGAAAGCAGTTTTTTAATTTTTCTTCTTGGTCATCCATCTTAAATGCAAAAGCTCCTATTTGTGCTAATGTTGACACTGAAAATAGAATAATCATGATTTAAATAGGATTTTGCCTTGGTGAGGATCAAATCCAGTATTGTGCAATGACTTTGTGAAAGAAGTGATTAACTCAGCAGAAAGTCTGGAGTGACTACAGCAGACTTGGTGAGAGCCAACAGAACTATAAGTAAAATTTGTGTCTATCCATAACATTGGTTTTGGCACAATGGGAAATGACTGAGCAAGTGCAAGAACAGGAAATAGCTGAACTTTGTCAGCTATTTTGTAGTTTTCTGAAGAGCGCTGTGAATAAATCAGCCAGAGTAAGAAAGCTCCCTGCTGTGTCCACAAAATTACATCTCTAGATGAAAGATGGTCAACAGTAGCTCTTCAGGAGAGTGAAAGCTTCAGCTAAAGCAGGATATGCTTTAGATTGGAGCAAAGTGCATTTTGGAAGTTGATGTGAGTGGGGGAAAAAGGGAGATAGTAGGCAATAGGGGTAGTAACAGCAAAACCTTAGAATCACAGAATTATAGAATGCACTGGCTTGGAAGAGACCTATAGAGGTTGTCTAGTCCAATCCCCAGTGAGTTAGGCAGGAACATGCCCAACTAGATCAGGATGCTCAGAGCCCCATCAAGCCTGACCATGAATGTGTCCAGGAATGGGGCCTCCACGTTGTTCCTGAGCAACCTGTTCCAGTGTTCCCTCACACTCAAAGTAAAGAACTTCTTCCTAATGTTTAATGTTCTACCTGTCCCTTGTCTCAAACCACTGCAGCTTGTCCTAGTGCTACTCGCCCTTGTAAACAGTCCCTGCCCGTTTTTATGGCCTTCCTCTGGACCCACTCCATCAGGCCCATGATCTTCTTTATGTAGATGGCCCCACAGCTGAACACAGTACTCCAGTTGAGGTCTCAAATCACCTTCCTTTCTGCCAAGTGCTTTATGAGTGTTTGTAGAACAATCTGTTCCATGAAGTTCCAGCATGCAGATGAACAGCATTGATATATTGAATACAATGCTCTCCTGTGATATATGAACATGCAAGGTACAAGGACACAGGCTCTGAAACTGGGACTTTTAAACTTTTGAGGCTAGAAATAGATTGCCTGAGTTTATTTTGTCTTGGATTTGACGATATTATATCTTGCCAAGCAAAAGGCATCTTTTCATGGCTCCTGCCACCTTTTCCACATTCACCTGTGGTGACATGGTTGAAAGAGCTAATGCAGTCAAGTAGATATATTTTTTACGTTTTTTATTTCATTTCTATCTGTAAGGTTGCTCCTCCAATGCATCCTAAAGGGGGCAGCACAATAGAGAAGCATGTAAGCAGCTTTTGACTTGCCAGCTAGTAGAATTGCCCTGTAAGTTAATGAGAGATTGGGCACTCTGTGCAGGTTTGGGAGTTTCCCTCCCACCCCAACACATGACTAGGAACTCACCAGACTAACTCAGTCAGCTGGAAGTTAAGGAATGAAGCTGTGTTTATAGCTTGGCACAATTTACAAGTAAAATATATACAATATATACAGATATTTACAATTATATACCATAATATACAAGTTAAAGGTAATTCAGACATACAAACCCCCTCCCAGCAGCTGGACTGCCCAAGAGGGACTTCTGACCAACCTCCCACCTTCTTTCCACCCCCTCCATTATCTCAAGATCCCCTTTAAGCACAGGAAAGAGCTGGAAAAGGGTGTTAAGGGGTTAGAAAAAGATCAATTAGTTTGAGTTATGCAGGTTCAGGCAGATAGAGTGAAGTAGGTGACAGCCAGGTAGAGTCTGACTATCCTTGTTATGGTCCCTTGTTTTTATGTGTCTCAGCAGAACAAATGAGCAATATAGATATCATTATTGCTTTCTTGTCACTGCCAATGTTCTAATTTCTCTCATTAAAATATTCCAATTAGCCTCAAACCAGCACACACTCAAATAAGATTAGCCACAGCTCTGTAAATGTTTTTCTGTTTCTCACATGTGTGCAGTTTTTGCAGGTGTACTAAGATGCATCAAAATGCACAGAACTGAAGGAACATGTGTTTAAAAAGCAGATTTGGAGTGGGGTGGAAAGTTGTGGCAACAGGAAAATTTAGATTATTTTTTTTTGTAGACACAAAAAGACTTTCTGTAAAAATCATGCCTTTGAGAAAAGAAATCTCAGATATGTTCCAGTTTCCTACAGGTATATAATATGAAAAGAAAAAGAAAAAAAAAAGCTTCCTTCCATGAAACAGCCATACTTCCTTTCATAATGAAGCATATAGGAGAGCTTTGATTGTGGTCATACAAAGAGGACACTGGTACTTGCTGAGAAGTGTGTCCCTTGTAACAGAAACAGAGAAACAGGAGCGCCCTCAAATAGAGCCTTTTTCTCTTAACAGAGACCCTTGCTTGGACTCGGCAAGCATGATTCTGCTGATGCATGAATAATTCAGCTGATGTCAAGCTCACATGTGATTCCATAAATGTTTCTTGGAAAAGTAGTCACTGCTGAGAATATTCCATGGAGCAACGTGTATAAAGGCTACCTGTATTGAGAACAAATGTAGACAGTGTTGCCAGGAAAGCCCAGGAGATTTGAGAGCACACAACATGAAGAATAGACTGGAAAGGGCTGTTCTGTACTGCTTACACCGCAAACCTGCACACTGTGGTTTATAATCAGCACCTTGAGGGCTGCCAGTGTGTTCTGACTGCATTTCACTGCACTTCTTTCTTTGCTGGTTGTACAGCTGCCATAACACTGCTGAGGCCATTTTGCCTGAGCATAGATGACAATTGCTACAACTGATGTCTTTGCTAAAGCATTGAGTTTATGGCAACATGGTGTCAAGTAGCTCCTTATTTGCTTTAGTTTCAGGTATTTTTTAAGGATGCAACTCCACCATTAAAACTTATCAACTGGGTCTATCACATTAACCAGCTATGTTTCTTCTCTCTGTCATTGTACTCACAAAACCAACCCTGCATAAGGATCAACATATTGCTATTTATATCTTTCCCTCTTGTTGCTTTTGGACTATGTCTCCACTTGGTTTTCTTTGTTGTTGTGGGGTTTTTTTTTTTTTTTTCCCCCATAACTTGTCTTCTCCCTCAGGGCATTTATTGGTTTAACTCTTCTATAGAGGAGGACAGCTGTAGTTTCTACTTGAGAAGACAGCTGCAGAGCTCAAAGACTAGCACTGCAAACTACCTGCTCTTTGCACCTAATTGTAATGTCAAGGTATCATCTCTCCCTGACCTCTTTGTGCATTTCTCCCATAATTTTTTCATACTAAAGTTTGGGAAGTTCTAACTCTTCTGTATTTTGCTGTAGCTGTGTACAAGACTTAGGTCAATGCATACAGTAAAATGTAACTTATTTACATCAGAATTTGTGAACACAGCGTAAATGTATGTGGGCAACTGCATTGCTTAGCTTTTTAACTGTTGTGTATTTATCTCTCTGGGCAGACTTTGTTTTCTTTTGCACGTGAATTCTTTAGATAATATAATGTGAATTTAAAATAAAAGAGCAGGAGCACAAATTCACACAAATTCTGTATCTTGCCTCTGAAAATTATGGGTATAGTCTTTTTAACAGCAAATGCAAAACAAAATAATTCATGTGAGGAAAGCAGTATCTTCTGTTTTGCTCACAAATTTAAGAGCAGGAAGTGGAAGTGAGGAAGAACCAGGAGTGCCTTAACAGACTTCTGTACTGCCTTCGAGGCTTTGAGCTTCAATTCTGTGTTGATATTTACCTTCTCTATTAAGACAGTACTGCTTCACAGTAGTGGTACAGAATTAATTACTTTGCCATTGTTTGTGGAATTAGTATCTAACTGCTTATGAAGAGCAGTGCCATGTTCTCAGATTTGCATTTGATGAGCTTTTATACTACATTTTCATTCCATTTCCATAAATGTAATAATTATTTATTTTGGTAGAGTGAATTCATGGAAAATACCGGTGCACAAACTAGCCAGAGTTTTCAGATTCAAATTCTTGCTATTTAAGCCTTTTCTCAAAAGGACACAGTTTTATTTAATTTAAATTAATATCTTAAAACAAGAAGTGCCTTGTAAACCTTTTTACTGCTGTTGTTTACACTGATACCTTAACTCAGGGAAAAGAAAAGTTATTTATACAGAAAAGCATGGATGTTGACCGAACAGGGGCTGTACTTCATTTTCATTTCAGAAACTTCAGCAGTGAACTCCCTTGGTAGGCAGTACTATGCAATATCAGCTATACTTAATACCCTGAATAGTTCAAGTAAGCATAATAATATTTTCAAATGATACTGAATACAGGAAATCAGACTTTATTATTTTTCCCAAAGGTCCATTTTTTCACATAATAGTGCAGCAAAGTGTTTTGAGTGAGTTCTTATCAGTCTTGACATTTACTCACCCATATAGTGTTGTTTCAGCTTCAAATGCCACAAAAAGCTTTCAGTGTATGAAGGACTGACAACTGAGGAGTGTGTTTGCATAGTATGTTACAAAGACCTTGGGGAGCGTGAGGAGGACAAGGAAGGTGTGTGTATGTACTGGCTGGTTTTCATTACATTCCCAGGTTTCTTGGTTTTGCTTTGTTTAACGCTCTTGATTATGAAGTATGGTTTTATTTTCTTTGTTTAGAGCTTAAAACTGTAAAAATACTTCCATTAGAGAGCTTCTCCAGGTGTTAGTATTGTCCCTATTTTCTGAGCAACTGTGCATCCCAAAAATGTAAGTATTTCCAGTACTTCAATGACACAGAAGTATTTTCATGCCCATTTTAAAGACTGTGCAACTTTCCAACATGATGTGGTCTTTCTGTGTCAGGATAAAAATTAAGTCCACAGATTTAGGATATAAATTCACCTTTGACATGATGTCCTGCTGCCTTGAAAAGGGAGGAAATTATACTTTTCCTAATCCAGAATTAATTTTCTTTAGCATGGTAGGGGTGGTTGACTTTTAATAAATGAGCAGTAAGTACATGAGCACAGTGCAGGACAAATCCTCAGCTGATACCTGTTGGCTCGACTCCATCAAAGTCATATGAAACTCTGACAACTGATAGCATCTATGGATCTTTCATGTTGCATCTACCCATATTCATTGCAAGAAGTTATTTTTCTCAGCACTATAAATGATGAATTAGCTCTTAAAAAAAAAAAAAAAAAGGCTGAATCTTTCGCCCCTTAAATTTCTTCAAGTATTAAGCCCTGTGGCCTTCACACAGTTCTTTGTGTTCACACAGCATCATACCTTAACACTCTTCTCATTCTTTTGAATAGTATCACCTTCAGAGCACCTGAATAGATGTCTAGAAACCTGGTTTTAGTTTTTGGTCTTGTCACAAGCCTCCTTTAGCCAATGCTTCAAATTTTCTGTCTTCAATGGGTTATGGATTTAGGACTGTTGGCCCGATGATTGTGAATAAAGAGACTTTATCTATAGCTGCAAGTACTAATGTGATGCAACTATGAATAATCCTATTAATAATGTTTATGTCTACATATATATATATATATATAACATTCTTTCTCAGTCATGCTTGTGGCAATATTTTGGCACATGGGAAAAAAAGTAAATAATGATAAAGTGTAATAATTCATCATTTGGCAGGATAAGGGATGCTCACTATTTGTGTGATCTCACAAATCATGATGAAGGGACAATGCCCTGGACCTTGTTTCTCATGTATTGTGTTCTCTCCACATTCCTCATCATTTTCTGTTCTTTCTACCATTGCAAGAATTCTCTTAACCTTCCTGCTACTAATGAATGCCTATGCAAGTGATTTAAATAAAATAACTTCAATCATGCTGAAAAAAAATCTATGAGAATTATAATTTTTTCATATTAAAAAATAGCAGTAAATGAGATATACAAATAAGAATGACACAAGCAGCAGATCATAATGTATATATGCTGACAGTTTAAAAAACCCAAACACCTCTCGGTGTGATTATTCTGAACATCAGTCAAATCATTCCATAAGCACTTTTCATATTGAACCTGAAGAAAGAAATTCAGTAAAATTTACAAACCTCCAAACTATACAAGTGATTTATAAGTCACATGAGGATACGCTTGCTCATCCAGTGGTAGCTGCTGTGGTCGTGGTGACTTGTTTTAGATGAGGGATCCTCTTTTTGGTAGGTGCTGCACAAACACTGGGTTAAATAGCAAAGAGAAATTAGGCTTTAAGATCTCCATTGTGAAACAAAGATGAAAGACTCTACATGTAAATGTTGAAAAGCAGTGGGAAATCCTTCCTTCAGTTTGGTTGGTGAGGGAAGAAGGTATAGCAAAGATTTTAGCAGTGATTTAAAAAAAAAATCCAGAAGTTCATAAAAATTAATCTTCCATTTTTACAGGTGGGAACATGTAGATAAATGGATAGTGAGGCCACAAAAAGAACTCAGTGAAATGTATAAACTAAAGCATATCAAGGCTAGGAAATGGGAGTCAAGATATGAAGTCTAATCCTTACAGTAACTAGATTGCACTGCATCCCTCACCACCAGTCACTGTGTTTTGATCACTCAGTCTCTGATTGATGTTGGGGAAATGAATGAACAACATATATTGTTTCTATGACTCAAGATAATCTACTCAGTCTACAGAGTTCCCTCTCCCCTAAAAGTCTGCTCTTCCTCATCGTCAGATAAACGGGAAGACTTGCTGTAAACATGATCGTTACATGCTTTTCCATGTTCAAATGGTAAAAGGGAAAACCTTAAACTGCATGATCAATGTTTGGCTTGTCTGCCCTTTGTAGAAGCTTGAGTGTTCAAGGAAAAGCCAGTGGTCCTGCACAGTACAAGAAAACAGATATTGCCTGTGGATTGCAATTACTCCCTCTCCTTTTTTTTTTTTTTTTTTTTTTTTTTTCTTTTTTGGAGTGCAGTGNTTTTTTTTTTTTTTTTTTTTTCTTTTCCTTTTTGGAGTGCAGTGGCCCTGTTCTTTTAGAGCAGATGGTGTCAGCTGCAGATTTTTTTCACCAACACTATTCTCTTTTTTGTCTCTAAACCCTATTCATTTTATCGTTACTGTTTCAGCCACTTTTGCCAGCAAGGCTTTTTAGTTTTTTATTCCCCACAATGGGACAATGAATGGTGTTGAAAGGTATTGTAGCTGGCATAGCCTGCAGGCACTGTGAAGCTGGGTAGAATACTTCAGTTCTTTCTCACTGTTTAATCTTGGCTTACAGTCATACTGACTTATTAAAAACAAATCAAAATGGAAAAAAACCAACCCACCAAAATATTCCAGCTTGATTTTTATCATGAAAGGGCTTCTATGCCAAGAAGACACCTGGTTGGTTTTGAAGCAATATTTTACAGCATAGGCAGATTTTTTTTTTTTTTATGTTTTCGAGAGCCATGGCAGAATTTTGAGCTTTGAAAATCATGTACCTCTCAGAAAACAAGGCAAATATAGAAAGGCTTTTACTAATTGCCCCATCACAAGATTGCAAGATGCTGACAAAAGGGCACGGTCATATTAGCCAGCTGAAAATCTCTTAGTTTATGACCTTGAATGTTTGGTGATGAATTCCTGAACTTGCCAGTTCCAAACCCTACAACTGTGGCAATGATGCAAGAAGTCAGGAGCCAACTGCAAAACTGAAATTCAGAACTACATGCATATTGGAGCCCAAAGAGGTGTTTCCAGAAATAAAGAGAAAAAAAAAAGAGGAAAAAACCCCCACCAAAAATCACCAAAACCCAACCACCAAACAAACAAACCCACCAAAAAACCCACCCTTGTACAGTCTCAACAGAGTATCCTAGTCTGTTCAGAAATGAAGTTGTGACTGCCAGTTGCTGTTACTATTGGCTAAACAGTGACAATGGGCAGAACATTAAGACAGTATGGGGCACACATGGGCTTCTTGTGTGATTTTGCAACAGCATGTCTCAGCTTCCTCCAACTGGAGTAAACCAGACACCAGAACTGTGCTGAGAGGTCTATATAACAGAATGAGATTGAAATAACTGTATCAGAGAGTTACCTTCCTGCAGTAATTCCACTGAGTCTGACTGTATTCCCAGTGAATTATAGATATACATTGTACTTAGAGCAACCAAATTGACACATTTGTTTCTCCAGGCAGTTTCCAGTCTTGTCGATGATAGCTTTGGTCCAAAAACAAAGCCCCAGAGCTTTTACCACAATTTGGGTGTTGTTTTCCATAGGTGCATATGGATTTTGTAGTCTGGTTTCAAACAGACTGAGAGCAGGCTTTTGGATATCTGGCTGGGTTATGCGATGATTCTAGAATGCTGAAGCTTCCTGAAGTGCTCTGCCATGTAGTGTGGTTATAAACTCTGTTAAGTAAGAAGTATATTTGTAAAATATGCGCTGTAAGTAAGTACTTTGGGGTATGAGTCCCACTGTAGCCTTTTGTCACTTGTTCTCTCTACCTACACATGGTATATTGTAGTGGTTTTGCCCTGGCTGGGGGGCAAATGCCCACCAGAGCCACTCTATCACTCCCCCTCTTAAAAGGGCAGGGGAGAAGGAAAAAAAAAAACAAACAAAGGCTGCTTATAGAATAGAAGCAATTTAAATAATAATAATAATAAAGCAAAGGGCAATAGACCGCGTGGAAGCAACAGCAGAGAGAGATATTAATCTCTACTTCCCATCAGCTGGACGATGTTCTGGTCTTGGCAGCAGGGCTCTCTGCGCTTGATTTTTACTGCTGGAGGACCGACGCCATAGACAAATCTTCCCCAAACTTTCTCCTATTACCTCCTTCTTATATCTGAGCTGATATCATATGGTATGGAATATCCCTTTGGCCAGTCTGGATCCTCCTAGCATCTTGGGTCGGGGGGAGATGTTGGAAAAAAAAAAAACAAAACCCCAGCCTGGGTGCTCAGCCCAGCAGTAGTCACAACACTGCTGCTTATCAATGCTTAGCTGCAGCACCACAAAACACACCATTAGAGAAGAATTAACCCCAGCTCAACCCAGTTCTAACCTACTACAGTCTCCACCCCTTATTCCACACCATTTGCGTCATGCTCAGGCTCTACACACTTCATAACACGTTCTCATTCATTTACACTTCTACGTACATTTTACACTTACAACTTAGCCTTCAACTTAAATCAGTTCAATACCCAACCCACACGATTTGTGTTAATATCTCAGTCTCTTAATAGAAAGATGTTTTGTTTCTTCAGATCTTCCTTCGGACAGTTCATAGCAAGAGCAGCAGGGTATTCTTCTGTTGTCTGCCAACACCAGCTTGGCTTCAGCTGCTGTCTCATTCTTGTTTGGTATCAGTCTGGGTCCCTTTCACCACATCACCTCCTGCAACACATAACTCACAATTCAAGTTATTTTTCCCCCTGTGTCTAATTTCCTTGGGGCACACACTGAGTTTCCCCATCTTTTCTCATCACCCACCAAGTACGTCCAGGCCCTTGAGCAAAGAGAATCCCACGAATGGGTTTGCCTTTGCCCACGGGAGGGGCAACCCACACTGTTTTTCCTAGCCACTTTCCCATGTGCACTACAGGGACCTTATCTCCTCCCACAGTGTGTAAAGTCTCTGTTTGGGCAGACCGAGGGTGGTTAGCAGATCCTCTGGAATTAACCAGCCAAGTGGCTTCTGCTAAATTTGCATCCCAGTGTTTCCATGCCCCATTACCCAATGCCCTCAACATGGTCTTTAACAGTCCATTGTATCTTTCAATCTTTCCAGAGGCTTGTGGGTGATAGGGAATGTGATACACCCACTCAATGCCATGTTTCTTGGCCCAGGAACTGATGGCATTATTCCTGAAGTGAGTCCCATTGTCGGATTCAATTCGCTCAGGGGTACCATGTCGCCATAAGATTTGTCTTTCGAGGCCTAAGGTGGTGTTTCTTGCAGTGGCATGGTTTACTGGGTATGTTTCCAACCAACCTGTAGTTGCCTCTACCGTGGTTAGGATGTAGCACTTCCCCTGGTGTGTTCGTGGCAGTGGTCCAATATAATCAATCTGCCAGGCCTCAC
>VWZI01007903.1:0-15737 GCA_013396835.1 Psilopogon haemacephalus
AGCAGATCCCTGTCCCTCTTCAACTGTGGAGCCCAAAACTGAATGAAGTACTCAAGATGAGGTCTCACCAGGGCCACCAGGTCATTTCATGTCCTTTGCTCCATCCTCTAATATGCACAGCCGCATTCCCAGAGAAGCTGGCACAACACATGCTTTACGTAGACTTCAACCTGGAGAAGAAACATTAATGATCTAATAATTTGTTCTCACATACCTGAGCTAACACCTAATTAGAGAAAGGCGTTTCAGGGTCTGAATCTTTATTTCCTGGCAAAAGCAAGCTTCAGGTTAGAGGCAAATTCTACTCATTCCTGTCCTCAGCAGTTTATACTGCTTCATTGAGTGTCATGAAGCTCTGTGTGACAGCTGTAATCCCAACAGGAAACAGACTGTTTTTTTCCATACAGCCAGTTCAACACCCTGATCAGACAGCTGCTTTTGGGGACAGTCAGCACCTGTTTTATTTTCCACGTGAAGTGCCTTGGCTCACTGGAACTCCTTTTTTGATGGATGCTTGGGGGGAAAAAAAACATACTGCAAACAAGTGATAGTGTTCCATCTAAAGAAGAATGTCTGAGACGCTGCATACACACCTATGGCTTTTTTGTTTGTTTGTTTTAAAGTTTATCTGGTTCCCTTGTAGGGCATGCAGGGTGATTCTCCCCCTCTGCTCCGCCCTGGTGAGACCCCCACCTGGAGTACTGTGTCCAGCTTTGGAGTCCCTATTATAAGAGGGATGTGGACATGCTGGAGTGTGTCCAGAGAAGGGCCATAAAGGTGATCAGAGGGCTGCAGCACCTCTGCTATGAGGACAGACTGAAAGAGTTGGAGCTGTGCAGTCTGGAAAAGAGGAGATTCCCAGGTGACCTTCTTGTGGCCTTCCAGCGTCTGAAGGGGGCCTACAGAAAAGCTGGGGAAGGACTTTTGAGGCTATCAGGTAGTGACAGGACTAGGGGGAATGGAGCAAAGCTGGAGGTGGGAAGATTCAGATTGGATGAGAGGAGGAAGCTGTTGAGCATGAGAGTGGTGAGAGCCTGGAATGGGTTGCCCAGGGAGGTGGTTGATGCTCCATCCCTGGAGGTGTTTAAGGCCAGGCTGGATGAGGCTGTGGGCAGCCTGATGTAGGGCAGGGTGTCCCTGGGCATGGCCAGGGGGGTTGGAACTGGCTGATCCTTGTGGTCCCTTCCAACCCTGACTGATTCTATGATTCTTTATTGCGTAGATACGGATGGCCCTTCGAAACCTGGGGAACCCTGGTATGCAGTCATTCTTCTTCCATTTTCATTTACAGAAATTTTTTTTCCCTCTTTTGTAGCACAGCATTAAGCAACAATCACTGTGCTGATAGGATACTGAGTGCACTTGCATGCAGGGGAAATTGTGCTATGTGGAGCTATTAGCTACATTTGCCCTGTAGCATTTTACTGCATAGACTCCACTGGGATTTTTGACTGTATTTGGATTGATTCCTATTTACATCTCCCAAGCAGTGACTGTGTAATGCATCTGTGGGGCTGGAGTTGTATTTTAAGCTTTATTCTTTGGCTGCAGACCCAGATGTTCAGCCTCACCCACATTACATGTAGGGGTGAGACTTTGGAACTGGAGGTTTATATAACAATTTTAAAACCTGCTTAATCCAAAGGAGAATTGGACAGGCTGGAGGGTTGGGAAGGAAGAAATTTAATAAAATTCAGAAAGGACAAGTGCAGAGTCTTGCACCTGGGAAGAAACAACCCCAGATATCAATGTAGGCTGGGACTGCTCTGTTGGAAGGCAGTGAAGGGGAAAAGGATCTGAGGGTCCTAGTTAATGAGAGGTTGACCATAAGCCAGCAATGTGCACTCATGGCCAGGAGGGCCAATGCCATTTTGGGGTGGATTAGAAGGGCTGTGGTTAGTAGATCCAGAGGGGTTCTCCTGTCTCTCTACTGTGCCTTGTTGAGGTCACATCTGGAGTACTGTGTTCAGTTCTGGCCTCCCCAGTTCAAGAGGGACATAGAACTGCTGGAGAGAGTCCAGTGTAGAGCCTCAAAGATGACGAAAGGAATGGAACAGCTCTGTTAGGAGGACACTCTGAGGGAGCTGGGACTGTGCTGCTTGGAGAAGATGAGACTGAGAGGTGACCTCATCAATGTTTACAAATATATAAAGGTGAATGCCAGGAGGCTGGAGCCAGGCTCTGCTGGGTGATGCCCAATGACAGGACAAGGGGCACTGAGTGGATGTTGAGGCATAGGAAGTTTCATTTAAACATGAAGAGGACTTTTTTCCCTGTGAGGGTGACAGAGCACTGAAACAGGCTGTACAGGGGGGTTGTGGAGTCTTCCTCTCTGGAGATATTCAAAACCTGCCTGGACATGTTCCTGTGTGATCTGGTCTAGGAGATGCTGCTCTGGCAGGGGGATTGGACTGGATGAGCTTTTGAGGTCCCTTTCAGCCCCTGGCATTCTGTGATTCTATGATTTGGATTTATGCCTTTTAATTTAACCGAAGAAAGAAGTACTTATTGATTCAGCTTTATACTAGCTATATCACATAAATATCATGTCTTGAAATCTCTAAATACCTTAGGCAAAATCTTGTTCACGTAATTTGTGCAAACTGAGCTTTGTGGCTCCAATCCAGCAAAACACTTAAGCATAGATTCAAACTTAAGAATGTTAAATAGTCCTCCTGAAGTCACTGGCACAGTTTGTGGCATCAAGTTAGATGTGTGGTAAAATGCTTTTAAGCTTTCAGAGGTCAGAACAATCAACACATTGCGAGACCAAGGCCTGGTGCCCTAATGTTTTGCCATTATCTTGCTACCACTAAAATAGGAGAAAAAAAAAGAAAGAATAATAATAATTTAAAAAAAAACAACAACAAAATATATTTAAGCCTGGATACTCAGTGTTTCCAGGCAAACTAACTCACAAAGTAAAGAGGAGTAATGATGCTTTCAGTCTTATATGAATGCAAATGGATCTGGGTATTGGCTGACTTGTATTTCTTTTCTGTTTAAAAGGTTGTTTTAATAAGGTCCCAGGGGCTTGCTTGTCTAACATTTCACCTCTACCTACGATACATTGACACCACTAAAGCTAAGGGCTAAATTAGAGGTCTGGTTGTAGGATATGGAAAGAATTGACTTGCCAGTCATTGGTTAGCCAATGGATTTGGTCAGTGTCTTCATTTGCTCCTTGTAGTGTAAGAATAAAACACACTCAGGATGGGGTAGATAGAGTTTCAGATACCTTTGCAGCATTGCAACGTTTCCACCAGACAAGGTTCTTGAGACTCGTGGCTAAGACTCAAAGCCATTCACTCCCACTACAAACATAATGTAACAAAACGTTCAAAAATAAACAGACAAAAAAACCAAAACTGTCGTGTTCCATCAGGGTTTGAGATTGATGCATACTTTCCTCTGTCTTACCTTAAAATTCATCTTCCCCTTTCCAATGGTGTATATCTAATACAGGATATCAGAATAGCCTCCAACTTGTTTTAAGGAACCAATTATTTGAGGACTAAAAGGATGATTAGGGGAATGGAGCACTGCCTGATTAGGAAAGGCTGAGGGATGAGACCTCTACTATATCTTGGGTAATCTGTTGCAGTATTTGCTGTAAGTCTGCTTCATCTATTGAAATGCTGCTATAAGGTCTCTTCAGAGCCTTCTCTTCTCCAGGTTGAACGACCCCAACTCTCCCAGCCCGTCTTTATAGGAGAGGTTCTCCAGCCCTCTCAGTCACTGAGTTGAAGTTCATAATATTCTTCTGAATGTAATGCCATTTTTTAGGAAAGGAGTCTACTTCAGAAACTCAATATGGAAGAAGCCTGTGACAAAGGTTTCTCTTTATTTTCTGCTGGTAGCCATGCTGAACAGAGTCAAGTTACAGGGAGTGACTCTTGAAGAGCAAGAACCTATCTCCAGACCGTGGACAGAGCACCTGAGTTGTCTTTTCCAGGCAGTTGTACAACCTCTTCACCTACTCTTCCAATAAGCTGAAAATGGAAAAAGCTTCTTCCCCAACTCCTGATGCACAAAACTGAAGCTCAGCTTTTGATAGTTACACATCAAAGAGAAGTTTAATGTTGTGGAAACCAGGCCCTATTTGTGACTGCCGAGCTCTTCAAGGTATGGTCTGTGGCATTCAGGAAAATAATTAGAAATAGAGTCTGCTATTTTGCACAGTTCATGTGATTCAAGACCTCAAGTCTGTTTTTCTCATTTGCCTCCTGAGAATGAAAAATGACCAGCAAAGTGTTATGTCTGATGGAAATGTCAGAGATGACTGATCTGTGTAGATTAACAGATGAAGAATAAACCAGAGGTTGATTGTTCTGTGTTGGACAAATAGGAGGTATTTTGGCAATGCAGCAAGGCCCAGGAAGATTTTTCTTACACCTGGACTTAGAAATTGATGCAAACAATGAATATTTCAAAATCTGAAAGCTAATGGGAAGGAAAAGAATAGTGTTACTAGTCCCAAAACGGTGCTCTAAAGCATCACATCATCTTTGTCTACAAGGAGTTAAAATGCATAGTCTCCATATTGCCTGTAGTCTGTCTTCCTCTCTAAAGCTTAAGGAAATGAATAGAATAGAATAGAATAGAATAGAATAGAATAGAATAGAATAGAATAGAATAGAATAGAATAGAATAGAATAGAATAGAATAGAATAGAATAGAATAGAATAGAATAGAATAAGCCAGGTTGGAAGAGACCTCCAAGATCATCCACTCCAACTTATCACCCAGCCCCAGTCAATGCCACTAAGAGCCCCATCCACTCTTTTCTTGAACACCTCCAGGAATGGTGACTCCACCACCTCCCTGGGCAGCCCATTCCAATGCCAATCACTCTCTCTGGGAAGAACTTCCTCCTAATATCCAGCCTGTACCTCCCCTGGCACAACTTGAGGCTATGTCCCCTCCTTCTGTTGCTGTTTGACTGGAAGAAGAGACCAACCCCGACCTGCCTATAACTTCCGTTCAGGTAGTTGTTGACAGCAATGAGGTAACCTCTGAGCCTCCTCTTTTCCAGGCTAAACCACTCCAGCTCCCTCAGTCTCTCCTCACAAGGCTGTGCTCCAGGCTCCTCACCAGCTTTGTCGCCTTTCTCTGGATATGTTCCAACACCTCAAGACCTCTCTTGAATTGAGTGTCCTAGAACTGGACACAATATTCAAGGTGTGGCCTGACCTGTGCTGAGTATGGGGGCAGAATAACCTCCCTTGTCCTGCTGGCCACACTATTCCTGATACAGGAATGATCTAGAGCCTTAGCATGATCAAGGCAATCAAGTTATCAGCATAAAGTATTTTGGTAACCACTGGGTGAGGACCATCTGTTCTTATAGGAGTCAATGATATTGTGGGGTCCCAGAGAACTTATAAAAGTTGTTTGGCTTTGTGGGTTTGTTTGGGTTTGTTTTGGTTTGATTTGGGGTTTTCTTTTTAATATTGTGGTAACTTCTTTAGGAAGAAACCAGACAGTATATGTATCCTCAAAGTACCCAGAATGTGAACTCAGGAAAAGAAAAGGAAAAACAAAAAAAAGTGTTTCAAATGTGTACTTTTCTGTTGTTGTAATCATCCTTACAAGATACAGTGGCAGCACCAGATTTGCCTTCAGCTCCAGCTGATTTTGAAGTCCTTCAGAGCTTTAGGAATAAAACTGCACATATCCTCTAGATTTCTTCTACAGAAGTAGATAAGATTTTGTAAGAGCAAATAACACTGCACGGCTGAACAAAATTGTCCTCCCATAAGTGAGACTTGGATGTACTCAGACCAAATAACATTGTAGACTCCTACTACACAGGCTCGCAGAAAGACAAAGAAAGAGATATTATATTCCTCACGATCAAACAGGATTCCTGTGTGTCCATCTTGGCTGAAATTCCCATTAGTCACGGCAACCAATAAGAGAAATACACAGCAAGAGCTAACATCTAATTTAATGCTGACAAAGAGGTGGGATGCAGTGATCTGTTTGGCAGGAAACTTCCTTCTTTTTCGTTCCTATAATTTGGATTTTCTCATTACTGGACACAGATGGCAAAATATAATTTTATTAACTGTAACCATTTGTTTTGTGGTTCATCAATTAAAGTGCAGAAAGTACAGAGACTACTTTATGCTGGCCATTAACTAAAACAAGTTAGTATCTAGAGCTATACCACAAATGGCTATAGAGGTTGCATACAGTGCTTCAGGATCATTTGTTGCTATGACAATAATGAAGCAGAAGAGCTGTGGTCTCTGAAATCTTAGATTTTTTCATCTTCCTGGAGAAATACAGATAAATTCAAAGCCTGCTTTAGCTGGACTTCTTTCAGAACTGCTATGTATGTATGTTACAAGATGAATAAGTCTCTCTCTGATCATTAGGAAAGCTAAATCAGAATAAGAATGAAAATAGATTACAAAGCCCCTGCAGACCCCCCACCTCTCCTCTTATCTGCTGCTAATGTCAGTGTGAACCACCATGTGAGTACCAATGAAAGTAAACTGGTGCTTCCTTTATACCTATGAACCATCTCCAAAAGTTCCAGTATCAGCCAAGCACATTTTTGTTAGAAGTGTATAAGGACTGGTCTAGGGTAGCTTGTCCCTGCCCATGGCAGGGGTGTTGGAACTAGAGTTTCTATGACTACATGTCAAAATCCTTTCCTGGTATCATGTGTTTTGCCTCACCTAACAAGAAGTGCACAGGTATTATTTTTATGACGTCTGGAGGGAAAAAAAAAAAATAGATTCTGGAAATTTCCATCCTGCTTTCATGGATTTCCTGGCAATGACACAAGTTTCCTGACATGCCCTATCTGAAAACTTAGTCAGAAAGGAAGGAGGCTCTCTCCTGCAATTGGGATGGGTGCTCCAGAAAGCCTTTTCCTAGCAAACCCAAGGGAGTGACCTTTTTTGTTTGTTTGTTGTTAAGTTGGTTTTGATGTTTCTGTGGGGGCTGGAGTGGTGTAATTTGGGTTTGTTGTTTGTTTGCTTGCTTTTAAAATCTAAGAAATAAGCTCTGATTTCCCTCATATTATTTATATTCAAATTATTTACTTTTTCTGCAATAATGCAACCAGTGACAGAATGAGAGGACACATTCTCAAGCTGCACCAAGGGAGGCTTAAGCTGCATATTAGGAAAAGGTTCTCTGCAGAAAGAGTGATTAGCCATTGGAATGGGCTGCCCAGGCATGTGTTGGAGTCACCATCCTTGGAAATAGAATCATAGAATGGTTTAGGTTGGAAGAGACCTCAAGGATCACCCAGTTCCAACCCCCCGCCACAGGCAGGGACACCTCCCACTAGATCAGGTCGCTCAAGGCTTCATCCAGCCTGGCCTTGAACACATCCAGGGAGGGAGCAGCCACAACCTCCCTGGGCAACCTGTTCCAGTGCCTCACCACCCTCACTGTGAAGAATTTCTTCCTAACATCCCGTTCAAATCTCCCCTCCGCCAATTTGAACCCATTCCCTCTTGTCCTGTCATTACAAGACCTTGTGAACAGTCCCTCCCCAGCTCTCCTGTAGGCCCCTCTCAAATACTGGTAGGCTGCTATAAGGTCTCCTCAAAGCCTTCTCTTCTTCAGGCTGAAAAGCCCCAACTCTTTCAGCCTGTCCTCATAGCAGAGGTGCTGCAGCCCTCTGAGCATCTTTGTGGCCCTCCTCTGGACTCTCTCCAACAGTTCCATGTCCTTCCTAATGTTTAAAGAGAGACTGGATGTGGTAGTCAGTGCCATGATTTAGTTGATTAGATGGTGTTGGATGGTAGGTTGGACTTGATGATCTCAAATGTCTTTTACAGCCTGATTAATTCCGTGATTCTGTGAATCACAACAAGAAGTTTACAAAGATCATGGACTGGTGATGATTAACACCCATCTACTAGCTCACAAATTATGCCTTCTTTGATTAGTTTTGGAAGTTGCTGAATGTAATTTGAAATTGGCTCCATGTGCTAGGATGTAGGATAGCCTGAACTCCGACAGTAGCTCATGCTGTATAACCTATTTAAAAACATCAATGAGAGAAATGTCTCTAACAGAACAGGGAGCCCGAGTGCACAGACAGCTCAGAATATTGAGTTTTCCTGGGAATTACTACATGGAAATTTACTAGAACTCACAAAGATGTTTGAACATCTTCTTTCTTTGATTCAAAAATAACTCCATAATTATTCTAAGGCAAGGATCACAGTCTACTGCATAAAAGTAATGTGTTATGATAGTGACCTTATGATAGTAAGCCTCTGGAACTGAGGACATGACAGATCTCCCTGACCACACTTACCACTAGTGACAGATGTATTTCAACATTGATCGTAGGTAGACCTCCTTGCAGCAGCTTCATCCTATATCCTGCATGCTGGAAATATCCATCTGCAGCCTTATTTGCAGCCAACACGAATATAAAATTCTACAGCTTTTGTTCCAAGGCCAGTCTGAGTTAAATCTCTCTGGAAAACCCCTTCACCCTGTCACAGTTGGGTAAGCTGATTTTTATGTTGTTTACTCGAATGATCCTGAATGCCAAAGGCCTGAAACAATTATTCCATTAACGGATAACATACAGCCAAGATTTCTTCTTTTTGAGAAGTCCATTACACTTTTTTTTTTTTTTTTTTCCCCCTCTCATGCTAACAGAGGAGAAAATTGTTTTATGCCAATCTTTAGCATCTGGGTGCATCTTTTGCATGTGGAGGCATGCTGACTTCTGAAGGGCATATTCATTACAGCTTTAAAGACACTATCTAACAATAAACTGGAATCTAATAGAATGGCATTTCCTACATGGAAAAATATGTTATGTGACAATTTTCCCGTTGCCTGCCTTCCAATCAATACTATGTGAACTATTTATCATTGCTAATTTTGGCAAAAACTCTTCTCTCGTTTCCTTTTTTTTTGTTCTTTTCCTGCAGTCATTATTTCATATTACATTAAATTTCTATTAAAAAAAAAAAAAAAAAAAAGTCAAAGGCCTTTTAAGGTTTTTTTCGCTATTATCAAACTACCTCCACTGATTCTTTCATTTCTCCTGACACCTACACCGGAGTGGTGTTCTCAGTCTCATTACTCTCTTTCCATCAAAGTTCCTTCCTTCTGAGTATAATGTCTGTTACAGAGGCAGTGATGCAAGGAGCTCTGGTATCTGACCTCTCTTGTGCTGTGTTTCATTACAACAAAGATTCTCTTAGATTGCATAAAAAAAGTTTTCTCAAAGTTGAGTTTTTGGGGTTTTTTTGTTTGGTTTTGTTTTTTTTTTTTTCTTTTTCCCCAGAATTAACCAAATTAAATTATCTGTATTATTTCCTTAGCTTCCTGCTAGTTTTAAGGATGACATTCACCTCTGGAAAGGCTTTAGACATCTGGCTTTACAGAACTAAATTCTTCAGGTATCACCCTGATTTATTAGTTGCTAACATGATTTCAACACAGGTCTCTGCTCTCAACAATATAAAAGCAAAACAAACAAAAACCCAAACCAACCAACCAAAACAAACACATAAACCTAAAAACAAACAAACCAATCAAAACAAACACATAAACCTAATATCAAACAAACCAAACACACACACAAAAACCCCAAACAAACAAAAAAAACCAAACCAGCCAAAAGATAGGCATACATGAACTGCTTCAGCAGTAGTAGTTGCTTGATGAAAAGCTCAACGTGAGCCTGCAGTGTGGGTGCGTGGCCCAGACAGCAACCTTCTGCTGGGCTGCAGCAAGAGATGTTTTGCCCGAAGGGCAAGGGAGGGGATTCTGCCCCTTTACTCTGCTCTCCTCACACACCACCTAGAGTACTGTGTACAGTTCTGGAGCCCCCAGCACAAGAAGGACATGGAACTGTTGGAGCCAGTTCAGAGGAGGCCACAAAGATGCTCAGAGGGCTGGAACACCTCTGCTATGAGAGTTGGGGCTCTTCAGCCTGGAGAAGAGAAGACTTCGAGGAGATCTTGGAGCAGCCTTCCGGTATCTGAAGGAAGCCTACAGGAAGGCTGCGGAGGGAGTATTTACAAGGTCTTGTAATGACAGTATGAGAAGTAATGGGTTTAAACTGGCAAGGGGGAGATTTGAACTAGATATTAGGAAGAAGCTCTTCCAGAGAGTGTGGTGAGATACTGGAACAGGTTGTCCAGGGAGGTTGTGGCTGCTTGCTCCCTGGAGATGGTCAAGGCCAGGTTGGGTGAGGCCTTGAGCAACCTGTTCTAATGGGAGGTGTCCCTGCCTATGGCAGGGTGTTGGAACTGAATGATCTTTGAGATCCCTTCCAACTTTACCCATTGTACGATTCTACCTATTAGGTAAATCAGCAGAGGACCTGTTGGGTTATTTTGTGCACATTTGGTGGTGAGGATTGTCTTCTCTTCTAGTTTCTTTGGCTAGAGAAGTTCTGGCATAGTTTCTTCTTCATCAGGGCAAACATTAATGTGTTTAATTTACTATTTAGGCGTTTCTCACAGTGGTGTCCATACAGAGGCGAGCATGCATAAGAAATGTTAAGGTTATACACAAAGAAATGTCTGTTTCCTGTGAAGTCCCTGGACAACTTCCTGCACCTTGTGTTCGTATCACTTAATATGAGAGTGAAAGCAGGTGTTCCAAAACCCTAACCAGGAGTGAAAACAGGGGAAAACTGCCTATAGGTCTTTGAGAAAAATAGATGAGCTCATTAGTTACTGTAAGATGCATGGAGATGCTTTCAGTAGCTGTTTGTCTTTCAGTGGCACAGATGAGCCCATGGTGATGACATAGAGGCTTTGTGCTTGCTTAACATTTAGAAGATGCTTATGACAAATAGGGTGACATAATGATGATGCTTACCAGCTTTGAGAATATATATTGCTACCATTACTTCAGAGGTCACTTTTAACTTTTTGAACTTCAAGTTAAGGTCCAATCATCTTCAGTCCCACTGTAAGTGTCGGGGAAAAAAATGATGAATGAAGAATATGCAGAACTGTTTGGCTCCCCAACCCCCCAGTATAATGGTAATAGTGGAGCTAAGGCTGTTCCTTTTCTTTATAGATTATGAATGTCTGTGAGACACAAAAGCTTTAGAGCAACTGTGCATATCAAAGAACTTGGATCTGACAATGTTTGCATTAGACAGAGTTGAAATACTGCAACACATCTCGGTTCTGAGAATAGATACTGGCATGGGTCAATGATAATTCATGGCAGCAGTTTCGAAGGCAAGTTTTCATATTTCAATATCTATAATTAGTTCCTTTAATAAATAGCTATTCTAATAAATAGCTCTTTTAAATAGTTGTTTTAATAAATAGTTGTTTTAATAAATAGTTGTTTTAACAAATAGTTGTTTTAACAAATAGTTGTTTTAATAAATAGTTGTTTTAATAAATAGTTGTTTTAACAAATAGTTGTTTTAACAAATAGTTGTTTTAATAAATAGTTGTTTTAATAAATAGTTGTTTTAATAAATAGCTCTTTTAAATAGTTGTTTTAATAAATAGCTCTTTTAATAAATAGTTAATAAATAGCTGTTTTAATAATAGTTTCTTTAATAAATAGCTCTTTTAATAAATCCCAAAGCAGGGTTATTTTCCTCATCCTGATCTGTATTGAGGAACTCCAAATCCTCTGGACGAAATGAAAGAGCAAAGAGTAATTGTTGGAATTCAGCGAGGCTAGAAAGGGGGAATGATTTATAGTGACATAAACAAATATGTAAAAAAAAATTTTTTGCTGAAATCTGTCTGCCATTGTTAACATTCTATGCTCCTTAAAATTGCCTGGTTGGTCTGGAAAGAAGTGTGTGTGTTTGGTTTTGTCCATCAAAGAGCTCAGAGACAGAATAATGTTCAATCATGATGTTAATCCGAGCACAACAGTTTCTACTGAAATGACTTTATAGAGGATTTATTTTCCCGTCTATGCAGGTGCATAAAGAATTCTTTTAATGGGTGGTGCATATACTGTGCTGTGAAAGAATAGACCCCTTTGTATGAAAATCACATGCCTGGGATTTTAACATAAAATCTGAAAAATCCCACTGTGCAAAACTGACTTAAACTCAATTTCCCTCTCCCCCTTTTACAATGTCAAGATGCCTGAGTGCTCAAGTGACTGAATAAGCACTAAATATTTAATGCGTGGAGGTTACATTAACTGAGCCTTTGATCTGAAACTTCTTAAAAACATCTTAGAAGCCCTTCAAAAATGGGTTAGTATTTCATTACAGTCACTTAAAATAGATTTATTTTATCAAAACATCCTGTCAGAAACCCCAAAGCTGTGATTAATAACCTACAGCATTTTGACTAAAGCATCTCCTAATTCTGGTTTCTTAGCGTATCAGTAGTTTGCCTGTTGTTGGTAAGAAATAGATGGCCCTGACACCCCTCGTCTGCCACTTGCATATATGCAGAATTTCTCTTCGGAGAGTTTGAGTAGCTCTGTACATTGGGGTGTGTACAGTGGGATTCCGGATCCCTGATGACATTCAAATGGATTATCTCTCATTAATTCTAGATTAAATCAACTTTTGTTTTTTTTTATTTTATCTTCATGGGATAAATTTCATAGGGCAGTTTTGTACAGATGTTTTGGTATAGTAATATTTACCAGTGTTTGGGCAACACGAGCTGTGGGACGGATCAATAATTAATATCATCCTGGGAAAACCCTGCTTGTTTTTAATCTGTACAGTGTAGTTTGAGATCATTTCAGGCTATGTCAAACTCTATCCTTTAGATTCGTTTTTGCTGTTCAAGGACTATAGATAGCAGTGTAAGTTTGTGGATGACACCAAGCTGGGAGCATGTGTAGATCTTTTAGAGGGTAGAAGGGCTCTGCAGAGGGACCTGGGCAGGCTGGGCAGATGGGCACAGTCCAATGCTGTGATTTTTAACAAGTCCAAGTGCCAGGTTCTGCACTTTGGCCACAACAACCCCATGCACTGCTACAGGCTGGGGACAGAGTGGCTGGAGAGCAGCCAGGCAGGGTGGGACCTAGGGGTGCAGGTCTGCTTCCAGTGAATGCTATAAAATACACTGGGGTTAGTTGTGATTCTCTGGATGGCCCAAAATCTAAGCTACATTGCTGCATCGTGGAAGGATGAGGTAAATGAATGTGTGCCCAGGTGGCCAGGAGAACCAATGGCATCCTGGCTTGAGTCAGGGATAGTGTGGCCAGCAGGAGAAGGGAGGATATTCTGCCCCTGTACTTGGCACTGGTCAGGCTACACCTTGACTATTGTGTCCAGTTCTGGGCCTCTTAATTCAAGAGAGATATTGAGGTACTGGAAGCTAGGGAGGAGGCTGGAACACAGCCCTGTGAAGAGAGGCTGAGGGAGCTGGGGGTGTGCAGCCTGGAGAAGAGGAGGCTCAGGGCAGACCTCATTGCTCTCTGCAGCTACCTGAAGGGAGGTTGTAGCCAGGTGGGGTTGGGCTCTTCTTCCGGGCAGCCAGTGATAAAAGAAGAGGACACACCCTCAAGCTGTGCCAGGGCAGATTCAGACTAGATGTTAGGAAGAAGTTCTTCACAGAAAGAGTGATTGGTATTGGAATGGACTGCCCGGGGAGGGGGTGGAGTCCACTTCCATTGAGGTGTTTAAGAGAAGGCTGGATGAGGCACTTAGTGCCATTGTTTAGCTAATTAGAAGGTGTTGGGTGCTAGGTTGGACTGGATGATCCTGGAGGTCTTTTCCAACCTGGTTAATTCTGTGATGTTGTATGTACTAGTTGTATAGATGATAGAAGCATATGCAGAGACAGGTTTCTGTGTGACGAATGTCTACTGCATTCAGCAGAACTTGAGAGAACTTGGCCAACCCAAATCTACCTTTTGTCCTTGTAGATATATTTCTCATTGTGCCTCTCTAGATCACCGAATTGTAGAATGGTTTAGGTTGGAAGGGATCTCAAAAATCATCCAGTTCCAACTCCCTGCCATAGGCAGGGACACCTCCCACTCGAAGTCACTCAAAGTCTCATCCAACCTGGCCTTGAACACCTCCAGGGAGGGAGCAACCACAATCTCCCTGGGCAACCTGTGCCAGTGTTTCACCACCCTCACTGAAGAGAACTTCTTCCTAACATCTAGTTCAAATTTCTCCTCAGCCAGTTTAAACTCCTCATCCTGTCAGTGAAGATCTTGTCAATAGTCCCTCCCCAGCCCTCCTGTAGTCCCCCTTCATATACTGGAAGGCTACTCTAATGTCTCCTCAAGGCCTTCTCTTCTCCAGGCTGAAGAGCCTGTCCTCATAGCAGAGCTGCTCCAGCCCTCTGATTATCTTCATGCACCTCCTCTGGACCCACTCCAGTAGTTCCATGTCCTTCTTGTGTTAGGAGCTCCAGAACTGTACAAAGTACAGATCCCAGTCTGGAATTCCCACTGGTGTTTTACTAACCCAACGTGTTGCGTCCTAGCGCAACTGAAACCCACAATGTTGAATCATAAACCTCCGGGGCGCTCTGGTGCTGAATTTTGAAACGTAGTTCTGAGTCCTCGAGTTTTTGTGCTTGTTCCTAATCATTTCTACTCCTTAATTCACATTTGCTTAATCAGTAGAAAGGAAGCTGAAAAGGTCGCTTTAGAAATTGGCCTGTTTCTGTCTTTTCAGGAATTAGAGTGCAGCAGAATTCTAAGTGTATAATGAAGAAAGTTAAACATCAGACTCTGAGCTCTGTAGGATCCTTTGTAGTCATTTGCTATTATTTTCTCTAAGCAGAAGTTAAGGATTTCTTCTCAAGTCCACCACAATGCTAGCAGGAGGCATTTGGCTAAACCCCCCTTGCACCACTGTATACAATCATAGAATGGTTTAGGTTGGAAGAGACCTCAAAGATCATCCAGTTCCAACCCCCCTGTGCCATAGGCAGGGACACCTCCCACTAGAACAGGTCGCCCAAGACCTTATCCAACATGGCCTTGAACACCTCCAGGGAGGGAGCAGCCACAGCCTCCCTGGGCCACCTGTGCCAGTGTCTCACCACCCTCACTATGAAGAACTTAATCCTAACATCCCATTTAAATCTCCCCTCTGACAATTGAAACCCATTACTCCTCATCCTGTCATTACAAGATCTTGTGAATAGTCCCTCCCCAGACCTCCTTGTAGGCCCCCTTCTGATACTGGAAGGCTACTATAAGGTCTCCTGGAAGCCTTCTCTTCTCCAGGCTGAAAAGCCCCCAACTCTTTCAGCCTGTCCTCATAGCAGAGCTGCTGCAGCCCTCTGAGCATCTTCATGGCCCTCCTCTGGACTGGCTCCAACAGTTCCACCTCCTTCTTGTGATGGGGCCTCCAGGACCGCACACAGTGCTCCAGGTTCCTTGTTTCTTCAGGCAAATGTGCTTTTGCCAGGGCATAGCTTGTGTAGAAGGATGCTTTGCACATAAAAACCACGTGTAGATCGAATCCTGTTATATAAAGCCAAGCTGCTTTTTCCGTGGAGTTCTTTTGTAGTACCAACATTAAAAGGGTTGTTACAAATAAAAGCAGAATATAATTATAGATGCCCTTCTGAGGGGGGGGAAAAAAAAAATTAAAAATAAAAAAAAATCCTTGATTACCTTTGAATTCTTTTGCCCTTTGAAAAGGTTATATTTAACTGGTTCAGTTTCTTACTTGATGTTTCAGTTCCCAAGGGAAATCAACCTCCAGCACGAACTGTTTCAATTGGGTTACATGGCTTTACTTTGTGCCTTGCATTTGTTAACAGACAGGTTATATAACTCTGCAGGCTAAATATACATTGCTGTGTTTTCAG
>VWZI01007903.1:17668-33162 GCA_013396835.1 Psilopogon haemacephalus
ATCCAGAATGATTCCTAGAATTTTTTTGGACTACTGCTGGCTAAGCCAGACTACTTCTGTATTTCTTCAGAGTTCATTATTTTTGCCGTCACTTACTGATGGCATTTCTATAAATAAAGCTTTTCTGCTTGTTCGGTGTTAGATTAATCAAAAAAACCCCAAACAAACCAAAGCAAAGAACACCCTTCAATGTCTTTATATTTCATTAAGTTTCACCATCTAACAGAAGAACATTATTTTATTTAAAAAAAATTGTTTGGTTTTTTTTTCCCCATCTCCCTCCTGTAAGCATGTCCTGTCTCACCCCTAGACTTGAATACCCTTTTTTACCACATTGTCTCTGTGATACTCATGCAACGACAGATTTATGTTACCTTAACCCTTCCAACGTACTTTTGGAGTACTTTTATAAACTGTTTGCATGCCTTTTTGTGTAACTTAAGCTTATTCAGAGTTAGGAGGGCAGTAATAAACCCATCCCTACTACCTCCAGTCTGGTTTTACTGTAGTCAGTGCTCAGTTAGGGGTTAGACTGTCAAGTCTGACTTCTAAGAAAGTCAGGACCTTGAATTGCATTTGCAGTTTCAGAGCTGTGGGTATGTTTAGAGGAACACAAGCACGATTTGTAGGATTATTTCTGTTTTCCTCTGGTTCTGTTAATATCTGCACAAGAAGTGTGGATGAGAATGATGTAATATTCGCTCAGAAAAAGAATGGTGTGATCCCTGTCACAGCCCCGCTCTTCACACAGTTGGGTTTTTTTGTTCATGCTGTTTTGCATGTGACCATCTTTCACGCACTAAATTGATTTTCCTGTCCACTATTATTCCCATCTTCCTAAGCCTTCAAATTGCCTCAGCTCTGCTTCTGCTCTTTCTCGCCTGCCCTGTGTGTAATCTGTCATGGCTAGCTTTGGTTTTGACGTGTCTTGTAATTCTCGGCTAAATGATTGTTACATTTTAAAATGTGATAGCTCAATACTCTCTCTTCAGGTAACCTATTGATTACCTTTTTCCTTTAGGGAAATTATTTTAGCTGTTTAGGTTTTGAGCAAACTAATTGAATGTTTTAACTCGACAAACAAAGATAGTTGCGAAAACTATCTTTGTCCAAAGACCTTTTCAACACTTACAAAATTACAGATCAGTCTTTTATGCAAGGGAAAGGTGTATTATGGTAAGACTGTTACCAGGATATCTTAGATGAGAATTAGCTTCAGTCTTAACTTCTTATATGTGCCCTCTCTGTATGGCTTTTCTTTTGGATTGCATGTGACCATGCAACTTGCTCCACTGGCAAGTCTACCTTAAGGGACATTGTGGAGAGGCTGCTGCTGGGTTCTTCTCACAGGTAATTGGAGACAGAACAAGGTAGAATGGCCTCAAGATGAAGCTGAATAGGTTTAGATTGCACATTAGGATAAAGTTATTAATGGAGAGAGTGGTCAGGCACTGGAATGAGCCGCCCAGGGAGATGGTGGAGTCACCCACCCTGGATGTGTTGAAGGATAATTTAGATGTAGTGTTTAGGGATATGGTTTAAGGTGGATCTTGTAGAGTAGGATTCTCGGTTGGACTTGGTGGTCCTGAGGGTCTTTTCCAACCTGGATGTTTCTGTGATTCTGTGAAGCCAAAAATGGACGTCTGCCTTGAGAAAAATGTTCACCTACCTCACTTTTTACATATTTGTTATTTCAATCAATATCAGAGTAGTAAAGATCTGCTCTGATTGAGGCTGTCTCATTTTCCATGTCTGTGAAGACACTTCCTTGTCGAGGTTCAATAAAAGCCCTGAAGGTCTTCAGCAGCATCCAAAACTCTTTATTGCCTTTGACTTCAGCCCTAGCCCTTTCTGCTGTGTCAGCCACAGTGTTTGCAACTCATCCTTTCTACTACTCAGCATCTCCCCAAATCAATCCTGCCCATTTACTCTTTATGCAGATTTATTGTCTTATCAAACCAAGTATCCTGATATGCAAATCACTTCTAGTATTTGGAAGCAGAATTTTGCAATTTATTTCAGAAATAACTAGTATGCTTTTTGTTCTGCTTGGCTTAAAATTGTTTTATGCCATAGCTGTCACACAGGGCAGTAACCTGGGAACAGGAGCTCCTAACCATGGTTATTCTTCATCATCTTCATTAATATTGCTCTGTTATTCAACCTGTAGCCAGAGTAATACCACATATACTCTTTGCATCGAGTGTAAAAGATCCTCTAAACCTCCTAACACAAAATAATTTTATTTGTGGGCATATGGGAGTTAAACTTTCTTTCCCTTACAAGTTTTCATTAGAAAAAGGCTTACAGGTACCATGGCAGAATGCTCAAATAAGCATTTTAATGTTGAATAAAGGTCAACACACTGGAATTTGAAGCCATTAATCCTTTTGCTCTTAAAGCAGGCAGAACTTTTACAGGCTAAATAACACATTAAGCAATAGACTCTTTAAAGTTCTGAACAGGAGAAATAGGTCTTCAAAGTACCCGTTTAGATTTCCTGAAGTTTTAATCTTCTGTTATTTTAAGCAGAATAAGATTTGGGGGCTTTTGGAGGGAACGTATCTTAATTTAATTTTTTTTTTTTTTAATTTCCCATTGTCCTAGTGGGATAGTTCTGAGTTCACAGTGCTATGGAGAAAGAATCCCCAGTGTGTGAAAAGACAATGTGTGGTAGAGACAATGCCAGTACTTTCCAGCTGCAATAATTATATCAGTCTATGTGTGTAACAGACCCTCCTGTCCAGAGGAAAAGTTCAGCTCGACTTTAAATTAATTTCTGGACTTTTGAACAGTTGTGGCTGCCCTCTAGGACATCACAAACTGTTAAATTAAACCTGTATTGCTCTGTGGTGAACTTTTAACCTATGTATGTGTGAAGCCTGTCTTTTGGGAAGGCATCCAGGCTGGATTTCAAGGCATCAGGAAACAGACTATCTACTGCTTCCTTTTGTCATCTGTTGTAGTGTCTGATTACTCTCACTGTTAAAAGCATAAATCTAATTTTTAAGTCGAGTTAATCTTGGCTCGTATATTTATTTGCATTTTTACCACAAGCTTAAGGTAGCATTTCTTTGGATGGGGGAAAGGCAGAAAGGGGAAGTTAAGAGTAATGCAAGATATTATTGTACTTGATTCTCAATTTCAGATATTTTATTCAGCCCTCAGGTATTTTCTGTGGCTTTTCTTCTGCATCTATTTCCATTTCTCAGCATCTTTTAAAATACATAGGTTCTAGATTTAGATCACTTTATTCAGCTTTACAAGTGCCAGATTTGGAAAAACAAGGTATTTAATCCTCTTCACTGTGCCCTGAGCAGCATGTCCAAGGATCTCCTTGCTGTGACACTTTAAATGGGGCTCATGGAATCACAGCAGTGGGAAGGACCTCAGGATAATCTGGAACACTCTCTCTGCATTTATTCTGCACCCCATTTGGCACTTATTCTGGACATATATATGTGTTACTTCTGATAGCTTTTCCCATGAGTATTCCTCAATTTCTGCAGGGAATCTCTTTTCTTTAAACTTTACCTTTTTTTTTTGCAGAAAACAATTTGCTTTTTTCCCCCCTTGGAATCTATCCCCAATCTCCCTGGATGCTCTTTGGAATGTGTGTCTTGTCCTATCTAACATCAACACAAAGAGCAGTTCGGAAATTTCATGGTAGGTTGTGTTTTGGGTGGTTATTTTCTGTGCTTTGTTTTGTTTTTTTTTACTTCTTTTTAGCAGCCTTTTACTCATGCCTCTATTTCTTTTTTTTTCTTTTTCTTTTTTTTTTTTTTTTTTTACTTCTTTAGCAGCCCTAATTCTTTCAGTGGAATTTTTCTAAACTGTAAATTTCTAGAGGATTATCACCTCGTGGTTTTGGAGGTGCAGTTCCTCAGACTGGATGAAATAATGCAGCTCCAGATTTACCAGTGCTGAGCAGACAGATTCTTCTGTAAACCTGCAGTCTCTGCCACATTTATCCATTGCAGTAGGGCATTTGTCTTCTGTGGAGCAGTATATTGTTGACTGCTTATCCAGCTTGTGATCCACAACAACTTCTCATTTTCTCTGGAATGACTATAAAGTCAATGGTCCTCCATACCATGCAGTTAATTATTCTGGGCTAAATCCCTATGTAACAAGCACTCTGCCTTCCAAACCAGGTCTCTAAATTCACCAAGGTTATCTGAATTCTAGTCTCCTGTCTTGTTTATTTGCAATGCTTTCAAGGAGGATATTGTCACAGCAAGTAGGTTTGTGATGCTATTTTCTAGGTCGTTAATCTAAACACTAAATGCCACCAAATCTAGGAGAGTCTTGTAGAGATTCTTACATTGACATATTTTTTTTCAAGTTGATTGGAACATTGCTAACTACTCCCCAAGGATGGTGTGCTGAAAGGGAGGTGGACCTGCTTTGTGCTGTTTTCTTTGGAATCATGCTTCCATGGTTTACTTAGATTATATGTGGAAAAAAAATGCTCATAAGTACGCATGGCATATGATGGTTTTCTTCTTCCCACAAGTCCTGTTACCCTGACAGAGAAGAAAATTAGATTGGTTTTGCAGAATCACAGAATGTTAGGGGCTGGAAAGGACCTTAAACAATTGTCTAACCAGAGCAGGATCACCTATACCAGATCACACAAGGAATGCATCCAGGTGGGTCTGGAATATCTTCAGAGAGGGAGACTCCACAAGCCCCTTGGGCAGCCTGTACAAATTTGACATGATCTTGACAAATGCATGTTGGATGTTAATCACATCCTCATTACCTTCCAGATAATTTGGCTATTTGTTTCAGTATTTCTCCATTAATTGAAGATAAACTGATAGGCCTACGATTATCCGGCTTGCCTTTTTTTTTTTTTTAATTAATAATCCTTTTAAAGATATATATTCTACTTCCCCCTTTTTTTTCCCCCTGGTCTTCCACTTTCTGCACTGTTCTTTTTAAGTTCACAAAGGTAACCCCTAATGACTTTGAGATTCGTGGATGAAGTCCATTAGACTCAGTCCACTTAAAAACCACCACCTTACCTAAGTGGACTGAATATTGTACCTTTCCTATTTGAGGCTCAAGACTGGCCCTTTGTCAGCAATATTAATTGTGATAACTACACAATTGCAGTTGACCTTATAATAAAGACTGAGGTGAAAAAGAAGATATTCATTAGTCTTTTTTGGCATCATCCATCATGTTCCACTCCTTTCTTAGGAAGTGAACTAGCCTTTGCCTTGATATACCTCTTACAGGAGTATCTGTAAAGTAATTTTTGTTCCCTTTCATATCCCTTAATATTTGTATCTCATCTTACACATACTTATTTGGACTTCAAAAAAAAACCCCACCTTTTTTCCCTAGCAGATGAGTAGTTCCTTTCCATTGCTATGTCAGCTCTTGTTCTGCAGGAGTTACAACTTCTGAAAAATCAATAACCAATATTAATTTTTATATCCAGGGGAAGATTGTTAATAACTATGAAAAACATTTATTAACATTCAGTCTCATCAGAAAACTTATTTGCAATGTTCTAAATACACAGTTTGGATACTTATACACACAGGGACCAGGCAACCTGGAACACTTTGGAAACAGCTAACAAATACAAATATTCAACTTAAAACTGGAAAGAGGTTCTTAGCTTCAATTATACTGCCTGCCCCCTAGGGGACTCCAGAGGCTTCTTTCTGCTGCTAAGGCAGAGGGCACAATAGAATCTAGTTACAGGACTTTTTATAAAGAGGCTTTCAATATTTACTCACAAAGTGGTATCAAGACAGTACCCAGACACTTGAAGGGAGTTCTGTCGGTGTCTTGAAAGTCATTGCAGGCAAAGCAGAGCATAATGTGGCAGGGCAAAGCAGCAGCAGGCATGTGGCAAAAGCCTATTTTATTTTTTGCCCAAATGTAATGGCCCCCTGTGGCCACAGCAATGCACCAATCACAATGGCACTTTGTCTAACCTGACCATACTAGGTGAAATCGGGAGCTTGCTTAATTGGGAGAAAAAAGAATGGGCAAGGCTTGGGCCCTCAAAGTGGGCATCTGCAAGCCTTTTGTCTTCTCCCTGCGCTCTGCTTCCCCCTCCCAGCAGAGAGAAGGGGACCATGGGACCGTGTCTGGGCAAGCCAGGACAAGGTCTTGTAATGACAGGACGAGGGGTGATGGGTTTAAACTGGCAGAGGGGAGATTTAAATGGGATGTTAGGAGGAAGTTCTTCACAGTGAGAGTGGTGAGACACTGGAACAGGATGCCCAGGGAGGTTGTGGCTGCTCCCTCCCTGGATGTGTTCAAGGCCATGTTGGATGAGGCTTTGAGCGACCTGATCTAGTGGGAGGTGTCCCTGCCTATGGCAGGGGGTTGGAACTGGATGGTCTTTGATGTCCTTTCCAACCTAAACCATTCTGTGATTCTATGATTCTATGTATTATTGGCCTTCCACAACAGCAGGTGTAACCTGTGTTTTTATTCATAAATGTATAATTTCATATTTGCTTACATCTAAATCACAGAGAGTTTGATCTGGGCCAAATAACAGTGACCCAGGCTCTATAATTAAGATCTCTCTCATTATCATTGCTCTTCAGTTGATTGTCTTGTCCATAGATGACAGCTATATTATAAACACCTCTATTTCTAGGTCTTCAGTTTGGACAATGTTAGAGTCATACACATTTCTGTGGATTTCTATCGAAAACATCTGCATTACATCTTAATTCTTTAATTAATAGTCCTAGAGAATTAAGCTCTTTATGCACTGAATATATGTTTCATGGAATTTATGGAATTAGCAGCTTTTAAATCCTGGTGACATTTTGAAGTAAGTCAAAGGCATCAGGAAATGGTTTTATAGAAAAGAAAATTATTTTTCCAGAAGCTGAAGCGAGGAAAAAGAAAGGTAGGGCAGAAAGCTTGGATTAGGATGAATAAATGACTAATAAGGTGATACACAAAAATGCCCATCTTATCCGTTACAGAATACAAAACTCTATTTGTGAAATGGGGAAAGCCAAAGAAAGAACAAGAAAAAGGCTCTTATATATGCAGTTTCCTTTCAGAAGAACATTTCCAAAATGTCTTCTGTGGTAGTTTTTCTGTTCCCATAAATTGCAAACAGAGATGGCAATCAATCAATGAAGAGAAGCGTTGCCAGCAGGGCAAGGGAGAGGATCCTGCCCCTTTACTCTCTTCAGACATCACCTGGAATACTGTGTGCAGTTCTGGAGCTCCCAAAACAAGAAGGACATGGCACTCTTGGAGCCAGTCCAGAGGAGGAGTTGAAGATGATCAGGGGGCTGGGGCACATCTGTGAGGACAGGCTATGAGAATTGGGGCTCTTCAGCCTGGAAAAGGCTTCCAGGAGACCTTGAAGTAGCCTTCCAGTATCTGAAGGGGGCCTACAAGAGGGCTGGGGAGGGACTATTGACAAAGTCTTGTAATGACACGATGAAGAGGAATGGGTTTAAACTGGTGGAGAGGAGATTTAAACTAGATGTTAGGAAGTGAGGGTGGTGAAACACTGGCACAGGTTGCTCAGGAAGGCTGTGGATGTTCCCTCCCTGGAGGTGTTCAAGGCCAGGCTGGATGAGGCCTTGAGTGACCTGTTCTAGTGGGAGGTGTCCCTGCCTGTGGCAGGAGGATGGAACTGGATGAACTTTGAGGTCCCTTCCAACTTAAACCATTCTATGCTTCTGTGTCAAGATCCACCAAATGTATGTCCTTAAACTCACATCTGCAGCTTGCCACAGGAAAAACCCTTAAGGTGGTGAAGCTCATCTTATTCCTAGCCTTTGCATCTGACCAATGCTTTGGCTGGTGGCTTCCACTGTTTCAGTGATCACACTTTAGAATGCAGCACTGTGGCTTTCGACGTTTGTATCGAATGAAGAGCAACTGGGCAGAAGTCTGTGCTCCTAGATCAAAGGCAGATTTGCTAGCTGTCACCAGCCCTGCCCAGTGTAATGATGTGCACTGACAATTATGGAACTAAATGCACAGTGATTGTTTAATAGATCATTTTTTGGACTTACCCAATTGAAGCAGCCATAATATCACGGGCAGTGGGACGCACACAAAGGGGGAATAAAAGGTTTGATTAATATTGTGAAGTGATGAGACAGGCTATTTGCTTACAAGGCAACCTGATGGTTACTCATTTGCAGCCTAACAAACAGCAGACTTTTGAGATCGTATTACAGTTAATTGAAGAAGGCAAATTCTGAATGAGGCTCATCCATTACTACGTGCAGCCTGGTTTGTTGTACGACTGGACCTGACTCGCCAGTTAGGGTCTCCTCATGTAGAAATGTATTTCTCTCCACATCTGGAGGATGGCAGTGAATGTGGCTCTGTCACATTTCATTACTTTAGGCTTTACTCGGTTTCATTTCAGCCTGCAGTAGGACTTCTGCTGAAAAGGGATTATTGACCCCTACCATTGATCTCACTGCCCCAGTGTGTGTGTGTGCATGTGTGCGTGCAGTTAGCACTGCTATCAAAAAATGGACATCTGGAGGTAAAAATATAATACATGAACTGCAGTGTAAATAATATCTGTGGATCTTTCCTTTCTCTTTCTTTTTTATCCTCCTTTTTTTTTCCTTTGGATAGCTTAGTCTGTCAGCAGGATGAAAGGAAAAATTGCTACACTTGTGTTAAATTTCCCCTGAGAAAGTAAATTATGGACAAAGCTCCAAGGACAACCCAGAAAGAAAGGGATAAGATATTGATGTACACCGTACCTCTCAGTCTCTCTTCCTTGCCCCACAATGGAGCACTCCTTCAATGAAAAGTTACGAGTTCCTTGTTAAATTGAATTTCTCTCCTCCTTGTTTCACAATTTATTGTGATGCTGAAAATTTTATAACTTGGTGAAAACTGGCAGCAGCCTCATTTGTCCCCACAAAAGGTTATCCGTGTTTGAATAGGTTTTGAAACAGAGCTATGAACACTCACACTTGAAGACAGATAGTCATGTCGCTTCCCAGTTTGTAGGAACTTTTTTACTTACTCTGGTATTATTTCATCCATTTTCACCACTATGCTTTTGAGGATGGGCAGGGATAGGTGGAAAGGGAGGGGATGGAAGATTGGTAGGAAAGGGGAGAGTTTTGAATGGCAAGTGAGTGTCATCGGACCAGCACCACTGTAAGCATTGACTGCTGATTTCTTTAACAGGGACTGACAAACCTGAATTTCATGCTGTGTTTTGGTGGCCACCAGAACCTCAAGGGACAGTTTTAAAGAGAGTATTCCAAGGATTCACTTTTAAGGCTGTTCATGGATGGTGCTGATTATTGGTTCCCAGGTTCATAAGTATTCTTCTTATTTTTACTTATTTAGTTGAGCCTTGTATCTTTTCCTCTGTATGGGGATACTTAGATACTTAGAGGGCTGGAGCACCTATCCTATGAGGACAGGCTACAAGAGCTGGGGTTCTTCAGCTTGGAGAAGAGAAGGCTTCCAGAAGACCTTGGAGTAGCCTTCCAGTATCTGAAGGGGGTTACAGGAAGGCTGAGAAGGGACTGTTCACAAGGTCTTGTAATGACAGGATGAGGAGGAATGGGTTTAAACTGGCAGATGGGAGATTTAGACTAGATGTCAGGAAGAAGATCTTTCCAGTGAGGGTGGTGAGACATTGGCACAGGTTGCCCATGGAGGTTGTGGCTGCTCCCTCCCTGGAGGTGTTCAAGGCCAGGTTGGATGAGGCCTTGAGCAACTTGTTCTAGTGGGAGGTGTCCCTGCCTATGGCACAGGGGGAGTTGAAACTGGATGAGCTTTGAGTTCCCTTCCAACCTAAACCATTCTATGTTTCTCTGTGTTTTAATAGAGAAGAGAAAATGGGAGATGATAGCATTAAACTTTGTGGATTTGATCATGATCTCTCTCTTTCTGGAGCCCCAAATCAGAAAATGCTGGGATCATTCCACTGAAAAAGATAGGAAGAAGAGTGAAAGATTGGTGTAATTTCTTCTTCCGATACTTCAATTCACTTTTATATGACATAAAATCATACAATGGTTTAGGAAGGGACCTCAAATGTCATCATCCTGCAGCTCCCATAACCTCCTTTATAGCATGGCTCCTTGTATCCCAAATACTGCCAAAGTTGTTACCTCTTTTGGGATGTCTGAGGATTGCCAGGCTTTTCTTGCAGGTACAGAGGTGAGAGCTGCCTGGTGTTTTGATTGCCCACTACATTCTCCATCTGTGTTTGGGCGATTGGCTCAGGCTACTGATGAATGTCAGCTTCCACTGAGCTTTCATAGTATGATGAGATGTGGCATCATGTTCTGAGACATTGCAAAGAGTGCTGTGAAGGAACTGCTCTTCTGAATGTGCAGGCTGAAGTGATGCCAATGGGGCCTGACACAGTGACTGTCGAGGAAAGATGATTAGTATTTGGAAATGAAAAGCAATGTCTAATCTCTCAAAGCAGAGGAATCTTTTGAGACTAATAACTGTTAGCCTCAGTCGTTTAGCCCTTGATGTGGTTCTTGCTATGATGTCATGCAAACCACAGTAAAGGTTTAAATGAAAAAAAAAGAGATTCTAATGGTTTGTTAAGATGCAGAATGTTTGATCTAAAATCATTGAATCAAATCTAGATGTTGGAAAGGAATTGCCTTGGGTTTTTTTTTTCCTTTTGTTTTGTTTTGGTTTTTTTTTTTTCTCCTGCTAGCTTTCTCTGCAGTCATGCAGAGTGCTTAATTTCAGCGAGAAGGAAAGCAGAAAAGACTGACATGCTACATGACATTCCAGTTATGGAAGGAAAAAGGGAAAAAAAAAAAGTAGCAGATTGACAGGCCAGTAAAAATACACAGACGGTTTTTCTGCTTTCCAAGGATACATGTGTGGTAATGTGGAAGAGGAAAAGGCTGAGGAGGGTGAAATATGTATGATTACATATAGACACAGAAATAGATGTCCATGTATGCATATGTCTATGTGCACAGACAAATATTAGTTCAGCAGGTAATGATGGAATGGAGCAAAGCTGGAGGTGGGGAGATTCAGCCTGGATGTGAAAAGAAAGTTCTTCAGCATGAGAGTGGTGAGAGCCTGGAATGGGTTGCCCAGTTTGGTGGTTGGGGCCACATCCCTGGAGGCATTTTAAGGCCAGGCTGGATGGGGCATTGGGCAGCCTGATCTAGGGTAGGGTGTCCCTGGGAGTGGCAGGGGGGTTGGAACTAGATGATCCTTGTGGTCCCTTCCAACCCTGACTGATACTGTGATTCTATGTATGTTCAAAACATTCCTTTGTTTGTGTTGGCAAAAAAAGGGGGGAATTTTGGAGGGTAACAAAACACATTGGAGCAGGCTGTCCAGAGAGGTTGTGAAGTCTCCTTCTCTGGTGTTGTGGTTGAAAGGTTCCAGGTTATCCCAGACTCCCTAAAAAAGTAAGATAATCACAGTCTGTTGCGCTCTCACACGAAAACCTACGACATCTGGAGGCATTCAAAACTCATCCTATGTGTCCTACTCTGGCAGGGGGGCTGGACTTGATGATCTTTTGAGGTCCCTTCTAACCCGTAACATTATGTGATTCTGTGATTTTCACTCTTCACTGTCATACATCAAGATGGGATTGCCACTGGTATGGCAAGTTGAGTAGAATTTTTTTTTCTGTGTGAGTTGCTATAAAGGGAAGAAGCCCAAGCTGTATAAGCAGGGATTGTTTCTTTTCTAGCACACCACTAACCCAGAAATGTGACCGACACTTTGCTTCGGTTGAACCTTGGCTGTTTGGATGTAAAGACTGGGAATGGGAAGAGATGAGATGAAGTTATGAGTATCTCTGAAAGTTTAAGATGAAATCCTGCATATAGAATCATAGAATGGTTTAGGTTGGCAGTGACCTCAAAGCTCATCCAGTTCCAACCCCCCTGTGCCATAGGCAGGGACACCTCCCACTAGAACAGGTTGCTCAAAGCCTCATCCAATCAAAAGTTTTACAATATCGTAGAGGTTATCATGACTTCAGCAGTTAAATGATAGAAGACTTTTTCCATTTGGAAGATCTTAGAGGCCCATTTGATATTTTTGTGAGAATGTGTTGTAATCTAGCCTGTAAGAAGCTACTTGGTCTGCATGTACAAATGGGCAAGCTCAGATATTTCTGATAGCACTTTCTCAGTCATTTGTCTTAAGTGCCTACTTTTCTGTGATGGATTTTAACCAAAGGTTTTACTGCAGCCAAGATGAATCCCTCCAACCAAGATGCAGCAGCTGTGGTTGTTTTCTCTGCTGCTCATATAGCACTGTCCTCCTCTTCAGTCTCTTCACCAGCTTCTAATCCTTATTGCTATAAAATGCAGTCTGCCTTTCCCTCTCTCTGCATTGAGGCTTTTCAGTCACATCACTGCTCTCTCTTAGTGCCTCTGTCTGACTTATTTTCTACTCTCAGATGAGTCCAAAGTTACAAATTAGTTGGCCTTACTCAATGCCTGCAGTGCCTCTAGGGTAAGTAGACAAAGACCAGGGGGAGCCCCAGCAACTCTCACAGCATTTGAGGTAAATAGTGAGAATGCAGGAAAGCCACACTGGGAGAAGGCAGCAGCTCTGCCTTTGGTACCGAGCATGATTTATAGCTTTGCCATAAATCAGTCATTTGCACAGGCTCCCTTGTGATGTGTAATGGATAGAATGAAGGTACTAAGGGAAATGTCACCCAGTCGCTGTATATCCTCTCCCTTCTCTTCTGTCTTTTACCTTCTCTTTTCTCCAGCAAGTTATTTCATTGCCTGTAATCCTGTGAATGTTTACCTGGAGGCAACAGAGAAATGAGGAAGAGGAGGAGGGGTGAACAGTGGAGTGTGTTTGCTAGTATTTGGTGTGCAGAGGTATATTTGAGACTAGCAAAAGTGGGAAAAGGGTTGGAATAGACAGGTTTGGAAAATGGGATACGTATGTGTGTCACTGTATTGGCTTTAGGCTAGACCTCCTGAGCTCAAAAAGCTCACTAAATACTCGATTCGATTTGGAAGTAAAAAGATGTGAAACTTTAACAATAAATAGGAAATAAGAGGGTTTTACAGAAGAGGGGGAGAAGGGGAACCAGAATACAGGGTATGGAGAATGAGAGGGATTACAGATGGTAAAGGGGACAGGGAGCAAAATACACAAAGTAAAAACACAACCCCTGAAAATGGAAGTTGAGTCCAAACACTGGGATGGATGATTTGATGGTGGATGAAGCAGGATTTTTTGTGATGAAATGCAGTTAGGTAGAGTTCCAAAGGTAAAATGGTGGTATTCCTCCATGTGTTTGGTGGGGAGCAGGTGGTGTTCAGCAGCAAGGCAGAGAGGAGTTGGGCAGGCAGGCAGGAGCAGAGAGAGAAAGACAAGGTGTCCTGCTCTTTTATTGCAGACCTTGACAGGAAGTGGGAGGGGGCTAAACATGATACCTGGGGGTAGGTCAGACCACCCCCAAGGAGGAGTCAGAAGGCTCCAGATGGGCTTAACCCTTTACAATCATGAGAAGGCATGAAGCACAACTCTTTGAAAAGAGAATTCTGAGAGCAGCACCCTAAACTTTTAGATCTAACGCCTCTGCCTGGAGCTGATATCAGGGCAACCTTCAAAACTTCTGAATACATGGTCCAAGGATTCTTTCCAAACATACTTGGAAATGTTGGGCTGCCAATAGCAAGCAGTAAATAGCCTTAATGATGCATGACTTGTGACTGCTTCTTCCAGTTCAAATGTGCATTCCTCTTTACATTAGCAAGATGAAAATTTTAGCTATTACAATGTGAAGCTACATGTTACGTATTTGAGATATTAGGCACCTACATCTGTGTCTTTTATGTCTATAAAATGTATTTTATCATGACTAAAGAGAAAACAAGTACTTGCATTCTACTGCCATATGTTTGGGTTTGTTGGGTTTTTTTTTGTTGTTGTTTTTTGTTTTTTTTTTTTTTTTAAAGAATGTAGCTCTGGGAGTACCTTTCAAACACTTTACTTTGCTAATAAAAAAATTATACCTCTGTGTGTTTTCTGTCTGCTATGAGAAAGAAGGGAGATGACGAAGATCAGGCATCTGCTCTGGCATTATGTGACTGTAATACAAATAAATGGCTTTTACCCCCTATATTTGCCACAGGCTTCCTTACTCGTCAGTTAAATCACTTTTTTATTTTTTTTAAAAAAAAAAGAAAAGGGAAATCTTCTATTTTCATTCTTCACTGTTGTTGGTGAGCCAGAGAGTCATCTTTATGCAATGAAAAAAAAATACAAAAACAGGGGGGAAAAAGTGTAAATTTCCAGCACTGAGATTAAATGAGCAGAAGAGAAATAACAAGAGATGCATAAACATAAATTCTGTTTATTAGCTAAACCCGTCTTCCTTCTCAGACTTCCTTCAAAGGTGATGACAGGAACAAACCAGGCTTTTAGAAATTCTCTGGTAGCAGTCAGAATTCCTGAACCTCTGAAAAAACATTTCTTCAACCTGGAAAAGACCATCATCAGCAGGGATATTGTATGCATTACTGGTGGCAGTGCCTGTTTCTGCATGAAATGTTGCATACAAAGGATGATTCAGATGTGAACCAAGTATTGTAGTGTGTTTCTCCTACAAAGGGCTTTTAAGATTGGCTCCTTCCTGTACCTACATATTGCTACCAGAAGACTTCTGGTAGATGCAGAGAACTGTTCATAAAAACCTTGCCCATGTCAACCCAGGGAGGTTGTAGATGCTCCTCCCTTGGGCTTGTTCAAGGCCAGATTGAATGAGGGCTTGAGTGACCTGTTCTAGTAGCAGGTGTCCCTGCCTGTGGCAGGGGGTTGGAACTGGATGATCTTTGAGATCACTTCCAACCTAAACCATTCTATGATCAAAATGCTTTAATTCATAGTTTTTCTACCTCTGTTTGGTTGAAATGTTGGTAGAGCTCTTTGAAGAAGGTGTGTTTTATATTCATATGAAGAGCCACACTGTTTACTGGCATGCATGCAGCCAAGCACTTGGGAGGGAGGAATCAGTTGCCTCTTTGCTATTTGCTGAAGTCACCATGTGCAGGTGAAGCACTGACTACATGAGTCTGCTGCCTCCTCAGTTTCTTACCTGGGTTTGGTAGACTTTTCATTTACTCCCTCCCCTTTGCTACTTTTAGGAGAGCAGTTCTTCCTGGTTTTATTCAGCCAGTGTGGTTAGTCAAGGAATGACATTTAGTCCATAGCACTGTTTAACATTCCATGCAATGTGAGAGTGTACATGTGAAAAAGCTTGAAGGCAAAAGCAATATAGCAGTTCTTGCCCAAAATGTGTTCTTCATAGCTACCTTCTCAGCCCTTTTTCCTAGTGTCTCTCCCTCATAGTAATTGATGGATTTCCAAGGAGATGGAGGTTGAGAGGAAACAACACTGCATGATGTGCAAGATTTTTTATGGTAATAGGACTCATTACTTCAAGGTACTTGTGTGGGATCAGTTTCTTTTTTTTTTTTTTTTTTGGTTTTTTTTTTGGGTTGGGTTTTTTGGGTTGCTTTTTTTTT
>VWZI01007903.1:42280-55953 GCA_013396835.1 Psilopogon haemacephalus
ATGAATATGATATATAATATACAATATATAATATAAACCATTAATATAAATCACTGTATTTTAATTATTATTCATGTATTAATGATACAAATGATTAATATATCATTAATTCATAGAATCATAGAATGGTTTAGGTTGGAAGGGACCTCAAAGATCATCCAATTCCAACCCCCTGACATAGGCAGGGACACCTCCCACTAGAACTGGTAGCTTAAGGCCTCATCCAACCTGACCTTGAACACCTCTAGGGAGGGAGCAGCCACAACCTCCCTGGGCAACCTGTGCCAGTGTCTCACCACCCTCACTGGAAAGAGCTTCCTCCTAACATCCCATTGAAATTTCCCCTCTTCCAGTTTAAATCCATTACCCCTCATCTTGTAATTACATTACATTTAGACTATATATAAAAGAATAATAATAGTAATAGTAGTAGTAATAATAACAATTAAAGCAGATTCAAGGGCTCATTAGACAACTGCTTTAAGTCATTTCATTAAGTCTGATGCCAGTCCAACCTGAATGTGTGATAAAGGTTGGTTTGGGCTGTCTGGTTTCCCATTTTGAGTGAATTTTCTTTTATCTGAAGGGCTGGTTTTGTTTTTTATACTGCAGACATAGTCCTGATTTGGTCTCTTGTTACAACCACCACATTTCTGGCTAAGGGAAACAGAACAAACTCTAGCAGGAGCTCCCAGGCTGTTGGGATCCAGAATCACTGCAAATTCAATGCCTTTATATAAGTTTGCCCTTCAAAAAAATTTGCTTTGGGAATTTCTAAATCCAACTAAAACACTCTTTTGTTGCCCGTTAATGGAAAAGTTGCCACCCAATGATATAAAGTACATGCTGTTAGGTATTAGTGCAGAGTTTCCCCAGTGTTACTAGGGGGCTTGAAAAGCTGGATTAGCTATCTTTTGGGAATTAATTTGTTTATATCGCTAAGTACGTGGTCAACCATACAGCAGGGTGATTAGCTGCCATGGATTTCTGCTGGCACAGTATCACTTTTACTCTGTCATGTAATTATTGTATTTCAGGCAGGTTAGCAAAGGAGAATTCTTAACCTGGAGTTACTTATTCTCCACTATCTTGTTGGAAAAGAAAAAAGATATAATGCCTCTCTCCGCTTTATATAATCTCCCATTACAGAAAGTGTGCTCTATCTCAGAAAATACATAAAGACCACATTTTGCCCTCTGGATGCCTGCAACTTAGTGGTCAATCTGTAAAGCTTCTGTTAAGTAACAGAGAGAGAGACTTCTCAGTATTTCTTTGTCCTTCATCTCTGTTCCCTTTTAACGATCTAAGTATCCGAGCGGAAGCAAAATGAACTACAAAATGAGCCATCGCTGATACTTTTGTTCTCTGAAGTCTGGATTATTATAACTTTGTTTGGTTTTCTCACATATTATGGGCAATTTGTCAAGTAGATAACATTAGTGGAAATGTAGTTTTAAAACACTTCTGATCACAATCTATTTGGCAGCAGGAGGAATGTGGGGGGGGGGGGAAATTGCAAATTGGTTATTACCCTGGGTGCAATTTCAATATATAAAAAAAACTCCTCTTGAAATGAGACAGAAAAATGAGAACTTAAATCAATGAGAGGGTGTGTGCTGACTGTACAAACACGAGGTCTCACTGGTTTCAATGTTCTTTTCTGTGCAAGGTGGGAAGGATTGCAGCCCATTTGCTTGCAAAATAATTTGTTTCAAATCGCTGAATCTGTTCAGTGTGTGAACTGCCTGCTGTAACCTGGGGCTTGTTTGCTGTGGCAGGAGGAGTGAAACCAAGGACAAAATTGGCATTGGTGACTGGCCAAACTCTCATCCCTAACTACATAGTATTGGGAAGACCACGTTTGAGGCTAAAGCTTTCTAAATGTCTGTTTTGACCTTGCCGCGTGTTTTGCATAAAATGAGGTCCCCTCAAGTGTGAATTGTAATCCTCTTTGAAAGGACAAGGTGACATCTGAAGAACAAAGATACAGACACTAATGTAGGACCTACACGCTCAGCCCTTTGCTAATTACATTGAACACAGTCAAGTATCCTGAATATCTGGTGTCCAGGGCTGCCTGAATTCTAGAGCATATTGTGTGTACAGTATTCTGCACAGCCTGGCAAATGTTAGTGAATTCAGTAGCACTTCCATGGCAGTAATGACATGTAACCATCTGTGATTTTGCACCTGCAGAAGCCAGTGTCAGCTGTTGAAGTTCAGCAGCCCTGACTTTGCATGAATTTATTGCCAGATACCTCACTCGTTTGCTAGCCTTGGAATTCAGATAACCCTTTCCGTGAACGGAGAGGTCTTGCGTGTAGCAAACCTGTGCTCCAGTGAGAAAAATCCTTACCAGGCTGCATGACATAGTAAATAGTGTTTGTGCACTGAAGGAAATCCTTTGTTAGCCTTTGCTCAGAGTACTGAGGGACTGCTGCATGGAGAATGTTTTGACTTTAGTGGGACCAAAGCCATACGTACAGAATGCAACTGAACTAGTGCAAAGTTACTGGTAGAGCACAGATAGATACTGCTGAAGGTGTAAAGAGACGAAACTTGGCAGATGTTTTTGTTCGAGATAACGAGTGTCTAGGAGCTAAGCAATGCCAAGTAAAAAGAATGTAAGCTTTGTCCTGAATGAGGAGTTGTGTCCCGATAAAATGTTGCTGGCCAATTGCTGCTGTACACAGCTGCACCAACCAATTATTATTTGACACAGTGTAAAAGCTTTGATTTTTTGGAATGTATAAGCTGGTGCTTTGCACGCAATAAACAGACATCTTGCTTGCATCAAGTAGTGTCCCGTCTCTCCATCGCTGTCAGTGCACTGGAGTGCTTTTATAGAGTAAATAAGAAGTTTATATGAAACTAATAGCACTGCTGCTACTGGGACGCTGGTTATTGCTCCCACTGATACCTTTTCATGTAGATGTTGTATGAATGCAGGCAGGGAGCTAAGCTTTCCTCTGAAATATAGAGCAGGGAAAAGGGAAACAGAGGCACAGAAGGGTGAGCTGGTTGTGCAGGCTGCACTACAGTACCGTGGGGAATCCAGGAGTAAAAATTCTTTCTTGATTTTCCCACCAGAGCCTTAAACACCATTTTATACCATCTGCTAAGAAAATGCACAGGATTGGCTGGCTCTCTCTGGCTTCAGACTCTGCTAGCAGACACTTGCATTAAATGATTTTTATATAACTAACCTCAGAATAAGTGCAAACTATTTATTCTACTAACAAGAGAAGTCGTTCTATTAAATGGGAACAGATCTCAGCTGTTTCTTACCAGAATGTGTGCTGAGCTTGGGATTTCTCACATGACCACTCTGAATCATCACAGATGTCTTTGTATTGCTTTCTATATCCTTTCACCAAAGTCTTGTGTGGAGATAGGCAGGCTTTGTAGTTGGCTCAAACACCATCATCTTTTTCATTTAAGTCCTGTTACAGAAGAAAAACATGCAATAAGGAGATGAAAAGGACAGTGGGACCATGAAGCATGTGGCCTGGAAAAATCATTCAGTCTCTAAGCCATAAATATTTTGTGTCATAAAAGCTTCTTTCTGTAGACAGATATATATTTTAAAATTTTCTATAATAAATACAAGATAATTAGTTGTTGCGTTCTAGCTCATGTGAGAAGCTCTTTGGATTTTTTAGGGTGGATAAAGAAATAAGGGTTTGAAAGATCTAACATTCCCAGTCTTCAAAACACATAGAAATTTCAGGGGAAAAAATAGAATCATAGAATCAGTCAGGGTTGGAAAGGACCACAAGGATCATCTAGTTCCAACCCCCCTGCCATGCCCAGGGACACCCTACCCTACATCAGGCTGCCCACAGCCTCATCCAGCCTGGCTGCAAACACCTCCAGGGATGTGGCCCCAACCACCCCACTGGGCAACCCATTCCAGGGCCTCACCACTCTCATACTGAAGAACTTTCTCCTCGCATCCAATCTGAATCTCCCCACCTCCAGCCTAGAAAAATATTTTCTAGGAGGAATAGAACGAAGAGGCTATTTTAAACCAAGGTTTTCTCATAAGTTCTTCCAAAGTGCTAATAAAGTCACATCAGATACAACCCTAATCTTAATTCTTTTCACCATGCGTTCTTTCAAGTGGGACAATTAAAACAGTTCCAAGACAATTAATATTTTTTAAGTAGTCAATGAATAAAAAAAAAAAAAAAAAGGCAAAAATTGGCTTAATGTAATGGCAGTTTCTTACCCAATGACAAATGAAATAGCTTTGCCCGATTTCCTGACATCAGATAAATGATCTTTTCCCCAATTCATGTCATTATGTGATTTAAAGAAGAAACGTACCTTGCTGAGAACACACAAAATGAGTGAACGATTTTCTGTATCATAGAGGCTGGGGGGAAATCAATTTGTTTAATAATAGTTTGGTAAAAAAAATTATAATGGTTTAAATGAAGCCTTTGTGAAGCTGTGCTATTTCAGCTGCAGAACAGATGATTTATAGCCACAGGATCACAGGATGTCAGGGGTTGGAAGGGACCCGAAGAGATCATCGAGTCCAACTGCCTTGCCAGAGCAGGACAAGACAATCTAGCTCAGGTCATACAGCAACACATCCAGTTGGGCCTTGAAAGTCTTCAGAGGAGGAGACCACACAGCCTCTCTGGGGAAGCCTGTTCCAGTGCTCTGTGACCTTTCCAGTAAAGAAGTTCCCCCTTGTGTTGAGATGGAACCTTCTGTGCTGCAGCTTTCACCTATTGCTCCTTGTCCTATCCCAGGGAGCAAGTGAGCAGAGCCTGTCAACCCCCTCCCCAACCAGCCCTCAGATCCTCCCTGCCCAGGGAGGTGGTTGGGACCACATCCCTGGAGGTATTTAAGGCCAGGCTGGATGAGGCTCTGGCCAGCCTAATCTAGGGTAGGGTGTCCCTGGCCATGGCAAGGGGGTTGGAACTAGATGCATCTTGTGGTCCCTTCTATGATTCTATATTTATAAATATTTATTAAGCCCCCTCTCAGCCTTCTCTTCTCCAGACTAAAAAGCCACAGGACAGACGATTTAGGAAGGAACACAGGAGAGAAAGCCACATCTCTGGGCTGGGAAAACCTCACAGAATCCATGGAAAGTTAGTTACAAATAATTCACACTAACTTTCTAAAACCTCTCTTTTCCTTCAACCCTAATTACATTGTTTGCAGAGCAAGACCTTAAACATGGAACTACTGAAAATACAAAGGGCTTTGTAAACCTTTTGTCAAAAGGGGAGTGAACCCTTAGGGTTTAGAATAAGGAAAAGAAATCACTGTTCCTGTATGCTGTAGTATCAAGGCACTCGCAGGAAATATGCTCAGAGACTCCCAAGTTTGGAGGCTTAGTATTTAACACTGATAAAAAGACTCTTATAGTACCATGTAAGAACAGGCTCCTGTTGACACTTTGTTTCTAGCAGTATAAATTATACCGAGTGGATTTGTTTGGTTATGATACAACTTTTTCTCTTCTTCTAGAAGCGAAGATCCTAACGGATGTAATGAGTATTTATACTTTAAATAATAAGAGAGCATAACCTCTGGGATCAATGTAATTAAGGAAAATCAACATCAATAGCAAACGTGCCAGTATTTAACTGGTAGGGCCAGTGTGCTACCCAGCACATCTTCAAGATCAGATAGATTTCTTTTTTTTCTTTCTATCTTTATGATGTGGTGGTCATTTTTTTCTGCAAGAAAAGTGAAAACCGTGTTATGGTATCATAAATATATTCAGTAAGCATAGCATTATAATATATATAACATTACAATAGTACCATCCTGATCGTGTGCTGCATTTTGCATATTAAAACTGTTTTCAAGAGCCTAAGATCTATTCTGAGAGATGGAGATCAAAGGTCTCTTTAGCCTGCTTTCTGAATGCCATTTTCTTAGGAGTACCTTTCTAAGGAAGATCAGAATATAGAATCATAGAATGGTTTAGGTTGAAAGGGGCTTCAAAGATCATCCAGTTCCAACCTCCTGCCATAGGCAGGGACACCTCCCACTAGAACAGGTCACTCAAGGCCTCATCCAGGCTGGCCTTGAACACCTCCAGGGAGGTAGTAGCCACAACCTCCCTGGGAAAGCTGTTCCACTGTCTCACCACCCTCATGTGAAAGAACATCCTCCTAACATCCTGTTTAAATCTCCCCTCTGCCAGTTTAAACCCATTAGTCCTCATCCTGTCATTACAAGACCTTGTAAATAGTCCTTCCCCATCCTTCCTCTATGTTCCCTTCAGATACTGGAAGGCTACTCCAAGGTTTCCTCAAAACCTTCTCTTCCCCAGGCTGAAGAGCCCAAACTCTCATAGTCTGCCCTCACAGCAGAGCTGCTCCAGCCTTCAGAGCATCTTCATGGCCTCCTCTGGACTCTTCTCCAACAGTTCCATGTCCTTCTTGTGTTGGGGGCTGCAGAACTACAAAGTACTCCAGGTGGGGTTTGAGGAGAGCAGATTAAAGGGGCAGAATCCCCTCCCTTTCCCTGTTGGTAAAACTTGCTGCAGCCCAGCACACAGTTGCTGTCTGGGCTGCACTCACACTGCAGGCTCATGTTGAGCTTTTCATCACCCTAGACCCCCAAATCTTTTTCCTCAGAGCTGCTCTCAGCCATTCGCCACCCAGCCTGGATTCATGCTTGGGATTGTGCTAACCCATATGATTTTAGCTACTTCAGCAGTCTTCCTGTTTGCTTCTAGTTTGTCTTCTGTATGCAGCTTTGGGCAGTGTTTTCTTGCTCAATTTCTACTCTTAATGAAATTAGAGAATGTTTTTGCAGGGAGCTCTCTGGACCTACCCTGTTGTATCTCATTTAGTGCCCTGGCTTTTCTGTTTATTTGTTACTTCCCATTCTCCATAGCTCACTTTGCTCATTATGTTTTGTAATCTAGTGTACTTTCTGTCCTCTCTACCACTTCTTACTGTCATTTAGGTCATTGAAATGCTCTTGATTTCACCAATTTTGTCTCTTACTAAAATGAGCATATTTCTTTCAAACTGTGATAAATTCTATTGTGTCCCAAGCAGTATTTCAGCTATCTCGAGTAGCTTTCCTCTTTACATTTGCTTTCTATGGTTTCTAACCCTGCAGTTCACTAAAGGTATTGGCCTTTGTCTTAATTTTATTCTTCTCTGCCTTTCCCTTCTCAAAACTTGTTAAGTGATGGATGTTCCCTTTTACTGCTCTCTTCCTTGTAGGTCATTTTCAGGCTCCAGCTAGCCTTCGTATGCATAATTTATCCTCATCTTTCTGTTTAATACAGCCATTTGCTGAGATTTCTATCAGTTGAGTAAGACTTCTTATTCCTTCTGCTTATTTCCTCTAAGTCTTGCATTAGGATATACTTATATCTAAGACTGGCCTGCAGGAAAGAAAAAAAATGTCAGAGTACCTGCCTTCTTTCTGGTAGTTTCTAAGTTTACATCACACTACATGATTAAACAATTGACAGAGCCGAGGGAAGAAAAAAAAAAGAAAGTTGGATTTGGGAGTTTTCATTTTTCAAGATGAATACACAGAAAAATTGAAGTAACCTAAGTGAAATTGATAAAAAAAAAGAAACTACATGTTGCTGTTTTTTTTTAGAGGCAAGAGGAACTTAGTTGCTGACACCAGTGTAAAGCATTGTCTACTAGAGGTAGCTCTATTCTGAGTAGCAATTTCATCCCTTACTGCTCTTCTACATCCTACAATGGCTGTTGTGTAACAAGATCAAGAGTCAAGTTGAATCAATTATCACCCACTTTTTGTCCTTTGCTCTGAAAAGGAAGTCCATAGGCAAACAGCTGAATTTGAACCTACCTGAAAGGAGACTGTAGCCAGGTGTGGGTTGGTCTCTTCTCCCAGGCAACCAGCAACAGAAGGAGGGGAAGCAGTCTCAAGTTGTGCCAGGGGAGGTATAGGCTGGATATGAGGAAGAAGTTCTTGACAGAGAGAGAGTGATTGGCATTGGAATGGGCTGCACAGGGAGATGATGGAGTCCCCATCCCTGGAGGTGTTCAAGAAAAGACTGGATGGGGCACTTAGTGCCATTGGATAGGTCTGGGTGATAGGTTGGACTGGATGATCTTGGAGATCTCTTCCAGCCTGGCTTGTTCTGTTCTATTCTATCCTATCCTGTCATTTTCCTTTTTCCTATTATTTTCCTATTCTTTTCCTTTTTCCTATTTCCTTTGCCATTCCTATTTCCTTTGCCATTCCTATTTCCTTTGCCATTCCTATTTCCTTTGCCATTCCTATTTCCTTTGCCATTCCTATTTCCTTTGCCATTCCTATTTCCTTTGCCATTCCTATTTCCTTTTTCCCTATTCCTTTTTCTTTTTTCCCTATTCCCTTTCCTATTCTATTCTATTTTAATTTATTCCTAGATGCCATGTAGCAATCAAAGGGTAAATTCTTTGCTCATATTTTAAGCTTTCCTCATTCCTTTACACCGAGACAACGTTAAGGTTGTTCTCTGAGTCATAGTTATTTTAGATGAATAGAGCTCAGATAAGATTTGGGGAAAAAAATAAAAGCCAAAACACTCTGGGAGATAATGAGGTAATTGGAAAAAGTTAATGCAGTGCAGGTGAAACAAGTGATCCACAAAATTTGGACAAAATTGTTTCTTGATGTGAGTCATGTAACTCATTAGACTGCTGAATATCCAAGTTTCCTTTTAAACATCTTCAGTATTTATTAAACCAAAATTACACTTTTCACTGACACTTGCACTGAACTACTGTGCTACAGATCCAACAAAATAAAGTCAGCTGGTCAGCTACAGGGCAGAGTCACAAAATACCTTCTCTTTACTGCCTATGTATTTTTAATGTGTCTGCTAAGTAATGCCTCAAGTTTTCAGCAAGAAGGGCTGATGAGAAGAGGCTGAGAGGTACACCCCAGAAAAATGCTTTCTTCTGTAACACTGTCAATATGCACTCTCATTGAACACCAAAATAAATAGTTTTATGAAACCTCTCAAATTTTTTAATAAGTCAAAATACACTTTTCTGACAGTATAATTGCTTTTCATACCGGGCCTTAAATCTGCACCACTATAAAAGAATAATGCTACAGTAGATCATTTGTGAAAACTTAATGAAAACTGAGTTAGTGAACCTCAGAGTCACTAGACCTTGAAATTCACTTTCAAAAACTAATTTGCAGTAAATGTATGAGAAACATATTTAGACATGATAAACTTTCAGTCCTCTGCTAGCTAGGTGCAGAAGTTTATCTTGATTAAGTTTTTTTCTTTTCCTTTTAATTAATTGTACGTGTAGGTAGCCAAGATGTTGTGAGTCACACTTCCATCAGTGACACTCATTCAACAGGAGCAAAAATATTTAATTTTTCTTAATTTGCATGATGAACATAATATGCCAACTCATCTTATTTCTTCTGTTGCCTTTGTGTTGTGGACCTCACCTATTACTGAAGATCACAGAATCAGTCAGGTTGGAAAGGACCACTAGGATCATCCAGTTCCAAACCCTCTGCCATGGGCAGGGACACCTCACACTAGCTCAGTCTGTCTTGAACCTTATCCAGTCTGGCCTTTAAACACCTCCAGGGATGGGACTTCCACCACCTCCCTGGGCAGCCCCTTCCAGGCTCTCACTACCCTCATGTTGAACAACTTCTTCCTAACATCCAGTTTGAATCTACCCATTTCTAGCTTTGCTCCATTCCTCCTAGATTATAACTAGAACAAGACAAAAACCCAAACAAACTGTGTAGCTAAACAATAACTGTTTAAAATCTAGAAGTGTTAATTTTATGTGACTGTAAATGCCTCATCTTGCAATCAGTGCTTATATGAAATTGTAACAAACACAGTGAAGAGATCTTTCAGACTGGTGCTTCAACCTTCTGCTTCCTCAGTGTAATTTATGTAGATACGAGTTAGTAGCAACAATTTAACCCCTGTGTTGAAGTGAAATGAGGAGCTGTACTGATTTCAGTAGGAAATCCATAATGAGGATCACAGGATGACAGGATGTTAGGGATTGGAAGGGACCCAAAGAGGTCATCAATTCCAAACCCCCTGCCACAGCAGGACCAGACAATCTAGCTCAGGTCACACAGGAATGCATCCAGACAGGCCTTTAATGTCTCCAGAGGAGACTGCACAACCTCTCTGGGCAGCCTGTGTCAGTGGTCTGGGACCCTTACAGTCAAGAAGTTGCCCCTTGTGTTGAGCTGGAACCTCCTGTGCTGCAGCTTCCATCCGTTGCTCCTTGGTCTATCCCAGGGAGCAAGTGAGCAGAGCCTGTACCCCATTTCCTGACCCCCAGCCCTCAGATACTTATAAACATTGATTAAATTCCCTCTCAGTCTTCTCTTCTCCAGACTAAGCAGCCCCAGGTCCCTCAGCCTTGCCTCATCAGGCAGTGCTCCAGTCCCCTAATCATTCTTTTGCCCTCTGCTGGACCTTTTCCAGCAGACCCCTGTCCCTCTTAAACTGCAGAGCCCAAACCACATTACTCAAGATCAGATCTCACCAGGGCAGAGGAGAATTTCTCTTGATCTGCTGGACACACTCTTCTTAATGCACCCCAGGATCCCATTGGCCCTCTTGGCCACAAGGGCACATTGCTGTGCCATGGATATTATCCACCAGCCCTCCCAGGGCCATATGATTTCATTATGCTGATCTATTTTTCATTAAACAAGAAGTGGTTACCCCAGAAATGTTTGTGCTTGTGAGATCTCCAGCAATGCACCCTCTTAAATGAGCTTCCTCCCTTAGAAAGTGCATGGCATTTTATCTGCAGACGTTGTGAAATGTGCAGTTTCAACTCGTTTATCTCCACTTTCTAGAGCACAAGATAAAACACTCTAGCCTGGAGATACTTGGTCCTCTGCTTGCTGAGTGGGCAGAAGTCTTCTTCATTGCCTTCTAACTGCTAATTCCTTCGTTCGTTCCAGGGCTTGAATCAATTGCTCCTGCAAATTGCAGAACTTAGAATGAAGGTTTTGCTGGCGTCAGTGAGATTTCTCTCTGGTTCACTGTGAATAGGTTGCAGATGGCTTTATATGGGTTTTGACATCTTTAAATCACTCTTCTTGGGACAAGAGTGATGTTTGAAAGGTGGCAGGCTGATTCACTATTCATTTGAGCATACAACATCTCTTTTGTAGTATATGAAAGAAATTCAAGTTCGTAAGACACTGGATCTTCAGGTTTACTCTCTGGTAGATTTCCATGGTAAGCTTTCTGGACTTCATTTTTTCTTCTTCTCAGTAGCTTTTCTAAATGTAGGAGGATAAAATCATTGGATTACCAAAGAGATAAAGAGAAGGAAGGCACAGATAGGTTAGGTCTGTTACAACAAAATCAAGTTCAGTTTCATTTGGCTAAACTATTTTTATAGTTTATTTTAAACTTTATTTCAGCTTACAGCATTTATTTTGTAGTATATGAAAGAAATTCAAGTTCATAAGACACTGGATCTCCAGGTTTACTTTCCAGTAGATTTCCATGGTAAGCTTTGTGGACTTGATTTTTTTTTTCTTCTCAGTAGGTTTTCTAAATGTAAGAGGATGAAATCATTGGATTACCAAAGAGAGAAAGAGAAGGAAGGCACAGATATGTTAGTTCTGTTGCAACAAAATCAAGTTCAGTTTAGCTTGGCTCACTGATAAACAGAAATGATTAGATTTTGTTTTATTATCTGATCCATTGCAAAGCTTTCACTTCTGATAATAATAAATAATAGGGAACAGTTACACAGCCATTGCCATCAATAATTCAGCCCTACTTGAAGATGAATAATATACATTGAGCCTGATCTGCAAGATGGACTAATAAGATGAATGCCTTTCCCATGGAGACAAAGCAAGATAGTATAAAGACTAAGTTGTTTCTCAGATCCATTCTTCATTCCCAAAGTCTTCATGAATTTCTTGCTTAAAGCTGAAATAGGTCCTAAAGTACTCTGACGTATCCTAATGCAACAGGTTAATTTGCTAGTTTATTGTAGTTCCATGCTTCTGCTTTGGTTAACTTGAAATCTACTGATAGTACTGGGTTGCATCAGAAGTGTGTCCAGCAGGTCGAGGGAGGTGATTCTCCCTGTCTACTCCACTCTGGTGAGACCCCATCTGGAGTACTGCATCCAGTTTTGAAGCCACTAGTACAAGAGGGATGTGGACATGCTGGAGTGTGTCCAGAGAAGGGCCACAAGGATGCTCAGAGGGCTGCAGCACCTCTGCTATGAAGAGAGAATGAAAATTGGGGCTGTTCAGCCTGGAGAAGAGGAGGCTCCCAGGTGACCTTATTGTGGCCTTTCAGTATCTGAAGGCTGTCAGGTAGTGATAGGACCAGTGGGAATGGAACAAAGCTATAAATGGGTAGATTGAGACTGGATGTTAGGAAGTTCTTCGGCATGAAAGTGGTGAGAGCCTGGAATGGGTTGGTCAGAGAGGTGGTGGAATCCGTGAAGGTGTTTAAGGCCAGGCTTCAGGAGGTTATGGCCAGCCTTATCTAGGGTATGGTGTCTGCACCATGGCAGTGGGGGTTGGAACTGGACGATCCTTGTGGTCCCTTCCAACCCTGACTGATTCTATAGTACCTACATAATATTTGTAATGGGAATTTCTAATTGGATTTTTTTTTTTTCTCAATGCCAGCTGGGAGTTCTTCCACTAGTCAAGGTAGTAATATACTCTGATCAATTAATGTCTTGTGTCCATGTTTAATTACAGTTCTGGGAGAATGATTTGTAGTCCACTGGTCCACTCCTGTTTCCACTGAAGTCAGTGAGAAAATTTGTTTGTACTGACAGGCAACAAGACTGGACCACTGGGTCTGTGCCCAAAAAATAGCCAGGTTGGATGAGACCTCCGAGATCATCCAGTCCAACCTACCACCCAGCCCTAGCCAATCAACTAGACCATGGCATTAAGTGCTCCATCCAATCCTTTCTTGAACATCTCCAGGGACACTGACTCCACCAGCTCCCTGGGCAGCCCATTCCAATGCCAATCACTCTCTCTGGGAAGAACTTCTTCCTAACATTCAACCTATACCTCCCCTGGCACAACTTGAGACTGTGTCCCCTCCTTCTGTTGCTGGTTGCCTGGGAGAAGAGACCAACCCACACCTGGCTACAATCTCCTTTTAGGTAGTTGTAGACAGCAATGAGGTTGCCCCTGAGCTTACTCTTCACTAGGCTAAACAACCCCAGCTTCCTCAGCCTCTCCTCACAGGGCTGTGCTCCAGGCCTCTCACCAGCTTCGTCACCCTTCTCTGAACACGTTCCAGTACCTCCAATACCTCTCTTGAATTGTGAAGATGCTCACTTTTAAAATAAGCTTCCTATGCTTAATTTCCTGCCTTTCTGAGGAGGTGAATAGCAGCTAGTTTACTGAAACAAGATTGAACCATCACTGAGGAAAGTGCTTTAATATTTACAGAGATAAAGTGTTATAGCTACAAGTCATTGCTTTGTAGTAATGAGGAAAAAAAAAAAAAAAGAGGTGTGCACAAACACATTGCTGGCCAAACCATTTAAGAATTGAGTGTTTCATCCGCTTTCGTAATTGGATAGATAATGCCCTAATCTGTTTGGTATTGTTTCACTTTTCTATATCAGTCCCTTAAAAATACTGGGACAAGGTTATCACAGAACTGCAGATTTGCCCAGCTTTGTAGTCCAAATGTAAATCAT
>VWZI01007903.1:60313-79393 GCA_013396835.1 Psilopogon haemacephalus
TCTATTCTATTCTATTCTATTCTATTCTATTCTATTCTATTCTATTCTATTCTATTCTATTCTATTCTATTGGTTTTTTCAGGCAAACCTTTGAATGATTTTCTGCTTATTATTGTTATTCTACAGAAATGTAATGCATAATGACCTTAGAGGGTTCTCTGTGTGAACATTATCGGAGTGTTCACCAGATGCGTGTGTGCATGCGGTGTTGCTAGGGCAGAGAACACTGCTGTAAATCAGTATTTTTGTACAGAATTAAAACACAATTAGCAACATGCTCTGCACAAACCAATGGCTGCCTTTGAAGGGACAAAGAAGGCAGGGCAAAAAAAGCAACTAATGGTTTGCCAAGCAAGCTTCACAAATAATTTACTTCTGTTCAAAGTCCTACGTGATTAATTTGGATTCAGTCTTCCCTATAAATACAAACTCCTCTTCGTATCTCCAGGTGTCCTATGCATGGGGAGAGAACAGAACGTTTCTGAGAGAGTCTGCCCTGTAAATGGCATATTGTTTTATGTTTGGGAGTTGCAGTAAACACGAGTGAAACTCCTGAATCACGGTGTTTTGATTTGTGTTGGGCTTTTGCCTGTGGTTTTAATTGGGTGAATGCTGCTTGGAAAATGCGTTCAGATGACTTACGCTAGCAACTCTGCTGTTTTATTTACAAGGAGCCATTCCTATTCCTGGATTTTAAAAGGAAATGCCTTTGTCCTCCAATTGTGCATTGTGATTTACATCCATGCTAAAAATCTTTGGTTTCTTCCCAACTTTTCCAATCAATAGTTTAGTTTGATGCCTCAAAATCATAGAATCAGTCAGGGTTGGAGGGGACCACAAGGATCATCTAGATCCAACCCCCTGCCATGGGCAGGGACACCCTACCCTAGATCAGGCTGGCCAGAGCCTCATCCAGCTTGGCAAAATGTCTTATTTACAGTTGGATGTGTATTTGTGGAAGATGCAATCAGGTCAGAGATACATGTCTGGAAAAAAAAAAACACTTGGACCACATCCCTCAGATAATGCAAGTAGTCAGATTTTACTGTAAATGAGCAATATCTAGCAGTGTGCAGAGAGTAATGAGGGAGCATTACAGAGGGCTGTATTTCCTATGTGGGGGTTAGTTAAAGATTTAATCCTTTATGTAAGATGAAAGGCACTGTAGGTTTCTGAAAGGGTATATGCATTCACTGAGCCAGAGAGTAATTACAGCACAGTGAGTTATAAAATTGATGTTTCTATGTTCAGTCTCATTGTCTTGTTTTAGCCTGTGTTTTAATGGATTAATTAGCTCTCCATTAGTATGTTTACTCTGGGAGGTGGAGTAGTACCTGCTTTCATTTATCTTGCTTGGGTTTTTTAACTCTTTTATGAAATTTGAGTTTTCTGCAGTCGTTTGGTTGTGAAATTTCCCTTTCCTAAACGGATTAAAGGTGAGGGGAAGAAGAAGTAAGTGTGTCATAGCCTTTTGGGTTTGGTTTGCATCCAGGCTGCATTGGAGGTATCCCTGCCTATGGCACAGGGGGGTTGAAACTGGATGATCTTTGAGGTCTCTTCCAACCTAAACCATTCTATGACCTATTCAGAACTCAGATTTTCGTAGAGTTGTCATGTGGCTATTTGAAGATTAACCATTTTATAGCAGAGAGCTGATAGATGTGAATTTGTTTTTCTTTCAGTGCCACCTTTGTTTCTCTTGCCACGCTCATCCTCTCACTGACTCAGTCACCTGATGTTGCTTAAGACTGCCAGCTGCTGGGTTTTGCAGTGTTGATCTCAGCAAGTTGGTATCTGATGTGTCAAATCTGTTTCTGTCTTGGAAACCTTTGAGGGCTTTGGACCTTGTCCTGGTGATTGTTTTGTTCTCCTTTGTCTGTCCTTCCAGAAGAAATAACATCAGAGTGAAATTATCAAAAGAGCTACCTGAGTATTGATTCAGATGTAGCCAAGGTTTTAAATGATCTGTAAGAGCAGCAGATCTCAAAGGCCTGAGCATTAATCTGCTTGTAGAGCAGCACCATCTCTGCTCCTTTTTCTGTATAAGTGCATTTGGGGAAAAAAAAAAAAAGATGTAAAGAATTCTAGCCCAAATCCAGTTTCTCCTCACTGATTTCCTCCATTTCTTTGTACCTGCTCTTTCTGTTCCTTGTTTCTGTCTGCTGGCTATATTTAGTGTCAATGTCAAAGTCAGGCTGTGAGTCTTACAGCAACTAAAATTTCCTTTCCTATATGGAATGAAATAAAGACTCATAATAAGCTCTTGCTGTACCAGTTGCTGTAAACCAGCTCTAGGCTTTCTGCAAGCAATTCTAACATGCAGCAGTGACAACTTTAATAATATTGACATTAAATTTGTAGATTTCAGTTGTGTGCTGAAATGAGAGGCATGATGTGAGACTAGATGATGTAAGGGCTGATTACAGAAAGGGAAGCACTGATTGCTTTTACGAGCTTTAATTTCTTCTAGAGAGTGAATATTCTGTGTTTGCTCTAGACCAGAAGCAGCATTACTTGTCCTGCATATAAGTGATGGTCACAAGATGCTTTACCATGTGACTGGTGGAACTCTCTGCACACAATCCTAACATGCAGCAGTGACAACTTTAAGAATATTGACATTAAATTTGTAGATTTCAGTTGTGTGCTGAAATGAGAGGCATGATGTGAGACTAGATGATATAAGGGCTGATTGCACAAAGGGAATCACTGATTGCTTTTATGAGCTTTAATTTCTTCTAGAGTGAATCCTCTGTGTTTGCTCTAGACCATAAGCAGCATTACTTGTCCTGCAGATAGGTGATGGCCACAAGATGCTTTATCACGTGACTGGTTGGACTCGGTGCTCTCAAAGGTCTTTTCCAACCTGGTTAATTCTGTGTGGTACAACACAGGTGGGTGATGCCTCTAGTACTTTTCAAGGCAGTCTTTGGAGAAGCACATGCATTAGCTGGACTCCCTCATGAGGTTTCTGGGACTTTTTTTTTTCCTCCTTGTTTGTGCATCTCACCATTTTACAGATAAAACCAGTGGACAGTGAAGGAGGCCCTAATATTGCATTTGATTTAATCATTTACCAATATTCTTCCTTGAAAATGCAGGAGCTATTGATAAAGAAAGAAGCCTACATTCCATTATTTCTTTAAATAACAAGAATGAACTCTCCAACACAAGTGAAAGCAGACCATATGCCTTCCCTTTGGGTATCCCTTGGCACTGAGGTTCTGGCATCACACTCCTTCATGTAGAAGCCAGCAAAAGATGTTTAATGGCTTTCAGACTCTGAAATGAGTTCTGCGGCCATGTGTGTCCCTCTCCAGTTGTCTGAGGAGATGAGCTTGAATTACAGCTCAGCCACTGCTGCCAAGCACTCTCCATTATTCCAGCAGACCAGGTTGCCAAGCAGGATTTATGGTCCTTTTAACTCAATATCAGGCGATGGAGCAGCATTGTGTGATACAGGCTGTATACCAGAGGTTCTTATCAATGGAACAGGACTCTCTAAAATCAGGGAGATAATCAAGTCCATAACCATCACACTGGTAATTGGCACCACTCAGAGCATAGTTAAACATGAAAATACAAACTGGAAACGCAGAAGAAATTACTTTGCTTTCACTGCAGTTCAATGCATTACAAATCACTTTCACACAAAGATTTTCTAGAATAGAATAGAATAAGCCAGATTGGAAGAGACCTTCAAGATCATCCAATCCAACCTATTGCCCAGCCCTAGCCATTGGCACTAAGTGCTCCATCCAGTCTTTTCTTGAACACCTCCAGGGACAGTGACTCCATCACCTCTCTGGACATCCCATTCCAATGCCAGTCACTCTCTCCGTGAAGAATTTCGTCCTAATATCCAGCCTATACCTCCCCCAGCACAGAAATTGTCTTTTCTTTTTTCTTGGGAAAGCAAATGTTTAAAAAGTCTATATACACATTTTTCCAAACTGTAGTAAGAACCATAGAATGGTTTAAGTTGGAAGCGACCTCAAAGCTTCCTACCCCCCTGTGCCATGGTCAGGGACACCTCCCACTAGAACAGGTCACTCAAGGACTCATCCAGCCTGGCCTTGAACACCTTCAGGGAGGGAGCAGCCACAACCTCCCTGGGCAACCTGTTCTAGTGTCTCACCACCCTCACTGGAAAGAACTTCCTAACATCTGGTATAAATCTCCTCTGTGTCAGTTTAAACCCATTCCTCCTTGTCCTGTGATTACAAGACCTTGTAAATAGTCCCTCCCCAGCCTTCCTTCAGATACTGGAAGGCTTAGGGAGATTTGTCAGGATGTTCTCCAGCCCTGCTGTCTCTGTCTGGCTGCCTACCCACAGAGTAACAGGGCTAATAAGCATGTGCCTGGATAGAAGTCCTGTGCTGTTACCCCAGATGCCAATCACTCTCTCTGTGAAGAACTTCCTCCTAACATCCAACCTATACCTCCCCCACCACAACTTGAGACTGTGTCCCCTCCTTCTGTTGCTGGTTGCCTGGGAGAAGAGACCAACCCTACCTGGCTACAACCTCCCTTTAGGTAGTTGTAGGCAGCAATGAGGTCACCTCTAAGAATCCTCCTCACCAGGCTAAACAACCCCAGCTCCCTCAGGTTTTCCTCATTGGGCTTGTGCTGCAGACCCCTTCTAACCTCCTTCTACGCCCTATGTCCACAAAGTTTTGACTATGCCTACAGTACGGTAGCTCTAGTGATTGGGCACAGTCTTGATAAATAAAATTGAGTGTTATTTTTAATCAGTTATAATCTGAGGCAAAGCAGGCTTATCTGTTGCTAATAGCAATGAAGCCCTGAATATATTAAGCTTTATTTTTCATTTCTAGGAACAAAGGAATCATTATGTTATAGAAGCAAACATTTACATTCATCTCTGAAAGAACAATTGGTTTCTTCCATGTTATTAATAGTTTAAGACTCTGGTTTAGCATGAATTAAAGGTCTATCTTTGCTGTTATTTATAGTCAGGAAAGAAAAAGAAAAGGCAAATCACTTTAGAGTGGTCTACATATATTTACAGAAAAGATAAGCTACGTAACTGCCTGTGCTGTTGTATCTCTACTAATTTGAATATAATGAGCAAACTCTCACCTCACAAAGACTGGGTCCTGGGGGTTAACATATTAGCTCTTAATCTCCATGGCTATATTAAAAAAAAAAAAAAATTGCCATTCTGCTAATTATATTAAATAGTTCCAGATATAAAGTACATTGGAGTACTTGTTTAATAGGCAGGCCAAAATAAATGACGTCGTGGTTGTGATTTTGTTGATTCTCTGTGCCCAAAACCTTGCTGATGGGTAAGATTCCTGGGGAATGCCTTCGCCAAGTGATACAAATAGCACCACTGACCTTTAGTGTAAGCTGAAGAACAACAGCTGTAAACCAGGCAAATTAGAGCGTGGCTTGTGTCAGTGCGATTGCAGCGTCTTGGTACAACCCGATAAAAGGAAGAAACAATAAAGCAACAACATTTGCTCTTTGCAGTTCGCCATGAAATATTCAAGCAAATTACTCTTCTGTGATAAATAACTGCTGGTGGATTTCACTGTGTGTTGGAGTCATCTTCCAAACAAAAACAAAACCAAAAAACAAACAACAACAACAAAAAAAAAACTTATCCAATAAATCTTTTCAAAATCTATTTCTTTTTCTGCATCTGTGATGGACGCAAGCATTTTTAGGTATGAATCTGCTCAGATTTTTGGGAAAAATTTTGCTTTAATTGCATATCTTGGCCTGTGGAACTGTTGGAGGGAGTCCAGAGGAGGGCCATGAAGATGCTCAGAGGGCTGGAGCAGCTCTCCTATGGGGACAGGCTAAAAGAGTTGGGGCTTTTCAGCCTAGAGAAGAGAAGGCTTCGGGGAGACCTTACAGTAACCTTCCAGGATCTGAAGGGGGCCTACAGGAGGGCTGGGGAGGGACTATTGACAAGGTCTTGTAATGACAGGACAAGGGGGAATGGGTTCAAACTGGCAGAGGGGGGATTTAAAGGGGAAGTTAGGAGGAAGTTCGTCCCAGTGAGGGTGGTGAGACACTGGCACAGGTTGCTCAGGGAGGTTGTGGCTGCTCCCTCCCTGAAGGTGTTCAAGGCCAGGCTGGATGAGTCCTTGAGTGACTTGTTGTAGTGGGAGGTGTCCCTGCCTATGGCACAAGGGGGTCAGAACTGGATGATCTTTGAGGTCTCTTCCAACCTAAACCGTTCTATGATTCTATGGATAAATGCATGTATGCTTTTCCTCTTCTGTTTCATCTTGTTGTTGGAGAACAAAGGCATTGCATTTAGGTTACGAGGCAATCTAACTAATGACTAAATTAGTGGCATTCAGAGGATACCAACTAAAGCTAAATTTGTATTGATGGTTACAGTTTCCATTAGATTTCTGGATGACTAAAGAAAGCAATTATTATGCTGAAGTAATGAGATCTGATATTCTTGTGCTGTTCTGCCATTTCAGATTGTGCTGGAAAGCACTATAGAAGTCACAGAATCGTGGAATGGTTTAGGTTGGAAGGGACCTCAAAGATCATCCAGTTCCAACCCCCCCTGTGCCATAGGCAGGGACACCTCCCACTAGAACAGGTCACCCAAGGCCTCATCCAACCTGGCCTTGAACATTTCCAGGGAGAAAGCAGCCACAATCTCTCTGAGCAACCTGTGCCAGTGTCTCACCACCCTCACTGGGAAGAACTTCCTCCTAACATCCTGTTTAAATCTCCCCTCTGCCAGTTTAAACCCATTCCCCCATGTCCTGTCATTACAAGATTTTGTGAATAGTCCCTCCTCATCCTTCCTGTAGACCCCCTTCAGATCCTGGAAGGCTGCTATAAGGTCTTCTCAAAGCCTTCTCTTCTCCAGGCTGAAAAGCCCCAACTCTCTCACTCTTTCCTCATAGCAGAGCTGCTCCAGCCCTCTGATCATTTTCTTGGTTCTCCTCTGGACTTTCTCCAGCAGTTCCATGTCCTTCTTGTGTTGGGGGCTCACAGTGCTGCAGGTGGGGTCTGATGAGAGCAGTTTAAAGGGGCAGAATCCCCTCCCTTGCCCTGCTGGTAATGCTTCTCTTAATGCAGCCCAGCACATGGTTGCTGTCTGGGCTGCATGTGCACACTGTTGGCTCATGTTGAACTTTCCATCAGCCCAGGCCCCCCAGGTCCTTTTCTTCAGGACTGCTCTCCAGCCACTCACCACCCAGCCTGGATTTGTGCTTGGGATTGCATTTACCCAGTCACTACTGAAGTTATGAAAAAAAACTGAAATAGAATCCATGAACAGTACAGTCTCAACTGTATTAAACTTTTAGATAACTAAAACCAATACAGACCTAACTGTATTAAACCTCTTGATAACTAAAACCTGTCCTGGAAGCTCGATTGCTTTCTCACTGCAGTGTCAGTCGGTCTTCAGAGCTTGATCATGGTTTTCTAGTAGCTTCATTTTAAAATCTCTTCTTTTAAACCTGTTCCTGCTAAATTTAGGTAGATTTAAACAACAAGAAACCTGAAAATAGTCTTCAGAGAAAGACCCTTTTTAATTAACTTTATTAGGAAGGGCCTCAGAGGTGCTCCTTCTCTCTGCACCATTCCCCATGCCAGCGATGAGCCAGCTGATGAGTCAGATTCATTAGGTGTTCCCCACCACAAATGAAGAGGGTGAGGGTGGGTGCCTCAGACATTGTCTGTGAATTGTCCTTGTCCATCCTAAATTTCATCACTTGACTTACTTGTTGGTATTTTTATTTGAAGCAATAGCAAAATGAGGTTTTGGTAGTGTGCACTGGGGCTTAAAATGAATGTTTTCCCTGGGGAAATCTTTTAGGTTTTTTTCTTGTTTGGGGAGAGCAGGATTTGTTCCTCTGTGGCAGCAGTTTTCAGAAACGTAAGGCTTCAGTTCTGAGTTTCATATGGCCGTTTTGGACTTCTACTCCACCTTTGATTTCTTTTCCACAGAAGTTTAAGTCGGTGAAGATGCCACATTAAAGGTGAACAGGATGAGATACTACAACCTACCTTTAGATTCTAGCGTATGGAGAGCAACTGCCTGGAGTACCTGTGAATGCTCAGAGGATGAGCATTCAGTCTGGGGCACCAGAGAGGCTGGGATCTTCACCATCCAGGTGTTGATTCCCTGGCAGAGATCCTTGGTTAAGAGAATTCCCACCCCTAGCACAGGCAGATTTTGGAAGCACTTTAGGCCTATGGAGATCTCTGGCTTTGTGCACATGATTCATTGTGCTCCTTTGACTTAAAGGCTGCTTTGGTTTGTGTAATTTTACAATCTACTGAAGCAGGACCTATTGCTATTTAAAAAATAATTAAAACAGTCAGGGTATTGAGTATTAAAATGCTGCCTTTATGCAGTATCTACTTTTCATATCACAGCATAAGATTTTCACTCTGCTTTTGCTATTATGAATCCATTACATGTAGATGAATGAATACTATTGTTAATAACCATTTACAGCATACAGTGTAACAGCTCCAAAGGAGCTATTAGAGTTTACTGTATGCTGTGAATATATATAAAGAACAATACATAGGCCTGAGCTAAACTGTAATGAGTGCATTGACATAGCATCAGCTCTGAAAAGAATCTAAGGCTCCACAGCACGTGAATGGCAAACCAAAGAAATTCAAAGTACAGGCTCCTCTTCTTTAAATCACCCAGCTACAATGCTGTGTGATCATTACTGGTAACAGTTCTGCAGTGTTGCAGGTAATGGGGTATACAATGATTGCCTCTTGTACTACCTATGCCAGTGTTTAGGTCCTAGTGTCACCTGCAGTAGTGCTGGGGCAGCCTTTGCGTTTGCCTTATGTCCTGGTAGGGGGTGAAAATACCCCAGAATTGGTCCAACCCCCGGGCTCTCTCCTTCCCCTACAGTCCAAGGTCCGGTAGGAGTTGAGGGGGCGGGGGCACCCCACGTGGCCCCCCCTGAAGCCAGGGATGCCCTGGGCAGCACGCAGGTGTGGAGCTTTTTAAACCAATTGAAGGATGCTGAGTGCCTGTTGGTCAGTCTCACACGCTCCCGAGGGGGCACAGCGACCGTTAGTGGCTCTTCTTCCTCACTCTCCTCGTTCACCGTCGTCTGCCGCCGTGGCTGCTGAGGAGCCCAGCCACGTGCGCAGCAACAGGCAGCCAGCAGCAGGCAGCGAAGCACGGCAGCTCTCCCAAAGCAGCAAGGCTAATTTCTCTCTTTATCTCTCTCCCTATTTCCCTATTTCGGGCTAAGTCGGTTTTCCCTTCTTCCCCACCCACCTCGGGTTTGGGAAGAAGCGTGTTTCCCCCACCTCATGCCTCGCGGGCATTTTGTAGGCGCGTCGGGATCTATTTTTGCATGTAACCTCTCTGTTTTCCCCAGTTCTGGTTGTTAAACTGTTGCACCTGGCGTTGGAGGACCCCCTCACCCACAGGATACTGCATTTAATTAGTGCTATGCCGTGACACCTTATCTGGCATATCCAAAGCTGTTCAACATCTTCATTGGTGACATTGATGAGGGGACAGACAGACAGAGTCTGCTTGGCAAGTTTGCTGATGACCCCAAAGTGGGAGACTTGGCTGATCCAGCTGCAGGCTATGAGGCCGTCCTGGACCAAATGGAGAGCTGGGCACAGGGGAACCAAATGAGGTTCAACAAGGACAAGTGCAGAGTCCTGCACCTGGGAAGGAATAATAAACTGCAACAGTACAGGTTGGGAGGCAATCTGCTGGAAGACAGCTCTGTGGAGAGGGACCTAGGAGTCCTGGTGGATAACATCCGTGGGAGAGCAATGTGCCCTTGTGGCCAAGAAGGCCAATGGGATCCTGGGGTGCATTAAGAAGAGTGTGTCCAGCCAACTGAGGAAGGTTCTCCTCTGCCTCTACTCTGTCCTGGTGAGACCCCATCTTGAGTACTGCCTGGGGAGTTTTGGGCTCCCCAGTTTAAGAGGGACAAAGATCTGCTGGAGAAGGTCCAGTGGAGGGCTGTGAGAATGATGAGGAGACAGGAGCACTGCCTGATGTGGGAAGGCTAAGGGACCTAGGGCTTTCTAGCCTGGAGAAGAGAAGACTGAAAGGGGATTTAATAAATGTTTATAAATATCTGAGGGCTGGGGGTCAGGAGTGGAGAGACAGGCTCTGTTCCCTTGCTTCCTGGGATAGGCCAAGGAACCATGGATGGAAGCTACAGCACAGGAGGTTCCACCTCAACAAAAGGGGCGACTTCTTTAGTGTAAGGGTCACAGAGCACTGGAACAGGCTCCCCAGAGAGGCTGTGTGAAATTCTCCTTCTTTGGAGCCTTTCAAGGCCTGTCTGAATGTGTTCATGTGTGACCTGAGTTAGATTGTATGGTCCTGCTTGATGATCTCTTTGGGTCCCTTCCAACCCCTGACATCCTGTAACCAGCATGCAGTGTGTTCATAAGTTTGCATTTCTGATTTGCAGTAGTTTAGGTAGGATACAGTCGAGGATTTGCGTAGGTAGTTGATACTTGTGGCACTTGTGCCAGAAGAGTGTTACGGAAATATGTTTGCTATGTATCTATGCACGTCTCTCTATGTTAATGTTAGAGGTTTGGCAACACCTTCAGTACAGATGTAGATCTGAATAAGTGCAAACATGCAGTAGGCTTAATCTACACCAGTACAATATAAATTTTTTTCTACTTCTAATATGCATCTGGAGATTTTATTTTTTTTTTAAGAGCTTAGATGAATCTTGCCTCTTTGCTGACTTGATTCTAGCACTGGTGATTAACTTTTTTTTTGTGTACTGCCTTGTTGCTGCTGTGGTAGGGAACTGGAGCTCAACAAGTGCTCCCAAATTGTTTTAGCTGCTACATCCTTTAGCCTGACCAAGGTCTTTTGGCTCATACTTTTTTCAATTATATTTTTGTGGTTTAGTTTATTGCTTTTGACTGTGACTTTAATCTGTTCTGAAGGAAATGTACTGAAATTCTCCATGTTCATTGACCATGCTTAAGAGTTAGTGGAAATTTAAACTTAAATGGCTGTCCTAATTTGGTGCTAATATTGATACCGTTGGCTTTTTATTTTCTTTTTAGAGATTTTCTTCCTAGTGATGTTCTACTGACTTCCCCAAATATGAATCAGATTATTGTTAGCTGGCACAGAACTGCATGAGGAAGGTCACTAAGGTCATTCTTTAATTTCAGTTTCCTCTGAGCTAGTCATAGCTTCTGAAACTTTCCTGAGAGCCAGGACTGCTCTCTAACAAGCAGTCCTTGTGATGCTTGCTTCTCTGAAATGCAGGTAGAAGGTGAGGTAGTAAGTGAAGTTTTGGTCTTTGGGGTCCAGACACAATTCTCTAAATGTGGTCAGCTCCACAGGGTAACGCTGCCCAGAACTTCCTTACTGTCCATGGCTGTGTGTCTTGCAGAGCACAGCACTGTGAACTAGTGGTTCAATAAAGTCAAAGGCAAAATGATGTTTAAAATTTAAAGTAGAAATTAATTTCCATCTGTGGGTGTGATAGAGGGGTAATTAATTGATTTATGATTTTTTAAAATTAATATTGTTTATTAATGTTGGTATTCAGAACTCTTGCCACCCCGACCACTAATTTTAATAATAGTCAGGTTCTTCTGCAACACTTATGGAAACATTATACAAATAGATCTAGAAATAACTAGAAAAAATATGTAAACATTCAAACCCAATTGAACTGGAAGAGAAGGTTCTTATGGTCAATATACTGCTTGCCTACTAGATGGACTCAGGAAGCTCCTTTCTGCTTTTGGCAGAAGGCAATTGGTAAATTAGAAGAGGTATTAGGTATTTACAAAATATTATTTCCTGTCTCGTAGGGCTAGCTACAGTATAAGACAGTACCTAAATGCTTTCAGGGAATTTTGTCAATGTCCTGTTAGCCTTTGAGACTTCTGATTCTTCCCAGGCTTTGCAGGCTGCTGGAGAAAGGAGGCAGATGATCTCTGACCTGGTCCTGACTCCTCTGGATGATCTGTGTATCTCCAGGACTTCCTGTCTTGGTAGGAGACTTTCAGGTGTAGGCAGGATGTCTTGCAATGTGCAGTCTCAGCACAAATGTCACGCTGGCTATGCAGGATGCATAGGAGCAAAAGAAATCTGGGCAACCCAGAGTCCTTAGACTCAGTGGCTGCACGTTCTTTTGTTCTCTTTCCTGCAATTGCTTCTCCCCGCAACAGAAGGAGGGAGAGCACAAAAAACATGTCTGGCCAAGCTAGGACATGTATAAACCTATTTTGACCTATCAAGCCTACCACAACAATGGAAAAGGTGAAATTCACTGTCTTGTGGATTCAGAATGCTAATTAAACTGTGTAAGATAAAGAAAGGTTGGCACATAAAAAGGGGTAATATCTCTCTAGTGTTAGAGTTTAACTTCTTCAGGCAGACTGAGAGTGAAAGGGAGAAGCCTCACAGAAAAATCCTTGGCATAGGCAAAACCAGGCTTTTCACTTTGGCACTAGTTGGAAAGAAAAAGGTACCAAATGCACAGAAAGAAACTTTCCTTATCAGGCGTTTGTTTTCATAATTCTGAGAGGTATCAGTAAAACATCTAAATAGTAAATTCATGGTAAATATCTTCTGTGCACTTTCCTTAGCTGTACTGAAGGTGATAAATTCAAACTTCTCCCTTTAATATGTACTTCTGAATGGAAAAGTTCATACCTTCATGTAGGTTTGCAAAGTTAACCTGTTTAACGTGCACATAAGGAGCAGCTGTCAAAAGCACTGTTGTTAAAAAACAACAGTGTTATGAAAGAGTATTGCCCCTGTGGCCTTTCAGCCACTGTTAGCATTTCACTGTGATGCTACCTGCCGAGTTTTAACAATGTCAGAAAATCAACACCTTAAAACTTATGTTGATCTAGATAGTTTCTCATGTCTAATCCCAAACTAGAGTACTGTTATTTTAATATCTGTTTTCTAAGCACGTCTCCTTTAATTAGGTCCTGTGCACTTAGATTTGTTTTGTTGCCAATATTAAACTGTTTTCTGTATAGCAAGCAGATTCCAAGGCAGATGTCCAATCCTTTTGGATTTTGCTTGCTGATTGTAACAAATGTATTACTTCTTTCACGCAAACATAAAGCTAAATTATTTTGTTGAATAGCAGAACTACACTGAGTATCTGTAGAACTGCATCAACACAGCTCCTGGTATTAACTTCGTCTGTATGACATTTCTGTGCACTTCAGTTTTCTGTGCTCTCTTTTCCAATTTTTGGCTAAGAATTTGACTATGACCTTAACTTTGTTCACTTTATTCAAAAAGGGCCAAGGAGAATTACTCAGGAAGCTTCTCAGACAAACTGAATACTCAAGCCACTCACGGTTTAGTGTAGATCAAGTATATTTCAATGAATTAACTTGGAGATTCGTCTTTCAACAGATTTACGGTTAAGTACAGCAGAGCGGGAGATTTTGTTTATTTCAGATCCCAAAAAACTGAGTAATGCTCTGTGAAATAGCAGAATGAGGTTAAGCAGGAAGGATCAGACTTTTGATCATTATTCTGCTATATTTAAGTATGGATTTTTAAAAGTAGTAAGCTCCTGATTGTTATGGATTATGCAAAATTAATAATTGATATTATTTTTTATATTCAGGGGAAGATTGTTGATAACTATGAAAATTATTTATTATTATTGTTACCTTTCATATCTCTTAATATTTGTATCTCATCTTACACATACTTATTTGGACTTTAAAAAAAAAAATATTCCCTAGCAGGTCAGTACTTCATATCCATTGCTATCTCAGCCCTTGTTCTGCAAGTGTTACAAATCCTGCAAAATTAATAATATTAATTTTTATATCCAGGGGAAGATTTTCAATAACTATGAAAATAGTTTATTAACATTACATCTTCATTAAACTTATTGACAATGTTCTAAATGCTTGGTTTGGATATACACCCAGGGAACAGGCAACCTAGAACACTTAGGAAATAACTACCAAATACAAACATTAAACTTAGAACTGGAAAGAGGTTGTTGTGGTCAATTATACTGCTTGCCCGCTAGGGGACTCAAGAGGCTCCTTTCTGCTGCTAAGGCAGAAGGCACAATAGAATCTAGCTACAGAACTTCTTACAAAGAGGCTTGGAATATTTATTCACAAAATAGTATCAGACAGTACCCAAACACTTGAAGGGGACTCTGTCACTGTCTCAAAAGTTGTTGCAGGCAAAGCAGAACATAATGTGGCAGTGCAGAGCAGGCAAAGCAACACAGGCATGTTGCCAAAGCTAATTTATTGTTTGCCCAAATGTAATGCCCCCCTTTGCCGTGGAGATTCACTGATCAGAATGGCACTTTGGCAAACACGACCATATTAGGTGAAGTCAGGAGCTTGCTTCCCTCAAAGCAAGTCTGGGCAAGTCTTGGACCCTCGAAGTGGGCATTTCCAAGCCTTTTGTCTTCCCCCTGTGCCAGCAGAGGGAAGGGGACCATGGGATCCTGCCTGGGCAAGCCAGGACATGTACTAGGCTTATTTTGGCCTTCCATAACACTGATTATGTTAGAAGTTAGTACTATTATAAAAGATAGGTCCCCAGAAGTCCAGGCTGCACATCTGTAACTTGAGGGAGTCTCTGTGCACCCATCAGCTGTGTCTGTCATCTCTCTGGAGTGTATCTAGTTTTCCTTATTGTCAGGTCACATTATATGCCCCTTATAAAAGGCATATGAGGCAAATGTGAACTATTTTGGGAGAAATCTGCTACTGATTAGCCAGAGCCATTGTGAAAATCAGCTGCAATTCATAACTTAGGCATCATAACTTTGTAGCGAGTCTGTCAGACTGATCGCACATGCATAGTGTCATTCTCAATGTACGTGCAGTGATTTGACTGGTGGTGTTCCAGGCTGGAGAGCCTTTGGAGCAGCACAGTACTGAGTCCCACCACACTCCTTAGCACTGACCATGCTCCAAGTACTCATTGTGCAACCACACGAATTCAGTGAGTCTGCTTGAATTAACATAGTTACTTATGGTGGGAGCATTTGTGGGTTTGGGACCACACTGAGCCCAGATGTGTTGTGTTGCTGTCAAGCAATTCACTTCCCCAAAGAAATGGAAAATAAATGTGCCATTTAGGCCATTCTTTGTGTTGTCTGTATGCACTGGAAAGGAGGACAAAGCACATGCTTTTAACAGCTAATAGGAAGACTATTAATTTTTTTTTTTCCTCTTTTTGTCCCTCTGTTAAGACATTCTGGATGTGCCAGAGCTGAGAACCTTTAATTTATCACCTTCCTGTGCTTGGGGCTTTATTGCACTCATTGCTTAAGCTAATGCAGGTGGTCATCCCTTGCTTTGCATCTGTTTCTGCTGTTATTGATGGTTGCAATGTACTTTTACTTTTTTTTTGCTCTACACCAATTTCTTAGACATAAAAGTTGTTGCTTCACTTTATTTCATTTGCATTCATCAGTCCTTTATGATTTTATTGCCACTTCTCTGCTGTGACTCTAAAGTAAGAGCAACATATTATTCCCTCTGCCTAGCAAGGTTTAAAATTTATTCTCTGTGTTAGAATTTTTCTTTCTTTCTATATAATGCAGCATCCTCAATTGTTTACATTGTATTTACAAGCAGCAGAAAGCGGATGCCTTTTAGGATGAAATGTCTTCTTCCTTTCTCAAAGTCTCCTTTATGTTGTTGTTTTTTTCTTTTTTTATAAAGCACTAAGTATCCTGGTGCTGTTCAAAAAAAGGAACATGATTATAAGCACAACACAGGAAGGAAAATGTCAGTCTAAAAATGGTTGCCCTTACTCAGCAAATCCCCTCTCTGTATTCTGAATCATCTGACGCTAGTGACACAGAAAGCTTCTAGTAATCTTTATTATACCTGTTAGTACAGCAGAGTCAATACAACTCTGAGACCATAACCTGGATTTTACTTTGCCTCCCCATTTTGCTATGTACAGCTTCAATCTGGAAATAAACTAGTGCATGTGGAATACAACTTTAATTATCACTTATGTGTTTTAGGGGCTCAGTTGTAGTTTCAGACATCACAGAATCACAGAATAGTTTAGGTTGAAAGGGACCTCAAAGACCATCCAGCTCCAACCCCCTGCCATAGGCAGGGACACCTCCCACTAGAACAGGTCACTCAAGACCTCATCCAGCCTGGCCTTAAACACCTCCAGGCAGGGAGCAGCCACAACCTCCCTGGGCAGCCTGTGCCAGTGTCTCACCACCCTCACTGTGAAGAATTTCTTCCTAACATCCCATTTAAATTTCCCCTCTGCCAGTTTAAACCTATTCCTCCTCATCCAGTCATTACAAGACCTTGTAAATAGTCCCTCCTCAGCTCTCCTGTAAGCCCTCTTCAGATACTGGAAGGATACTCCAAGGTCGCCTTGAAGCCTTCTCTTCTCCAGGCTGCAGAGCCCCAGTGTTTGTAGCCTGTCCTCACAGCAGAGCTGCTGCAGCCCTCTGAGCATCTTCATGGCCCTCCTCTGGACTGGCTCCATCTGTTCTATGTCCTTCTTTCGTTGAGGAATGCAGAACTGTACACAGTACTCCAAGTGGAGTCTCAGGAGAGCAGAGTAAAAGTGTAGTTATCCCCTCCCTTGGCCACGCTTCTCTTGCTGCAGCCCAGAACATGGTTGCTGTCTGGGCTGCATGTGCACACTGCCAGCTAATGTTGAGTTTTTCTCAGGGCCTTTCTCCAGCCATTCACCACCCAACCTGCTTGAGATTGCATGATTTGGGATTGCAGGAACCAAAATCTCTTGCCATGTTCACATCAGTGGGATGTTACAGTGTTTTTCTTTAATGACAGTGATGATAGTCATATGGTGAACACTTGTTGCTTGCAAATAACTCACACAGGTACCCTCAAAACAGAAGTTCATAGAATCATAGAATGGTCTACGTTGGAAGAGACCTCAAAGATCATCCAGTTCCAACCCCCCCTGTGCCATAGGCAGGGACACCTCCACTAGATCAGGTCGCTCAAGACCTCATCCAGCCTGGCCTTGAACACATCCAGGGAGGGAGTAGGCACAACCTCCCTGGGCAACCTATTCCAGTGCCTCGCCACCCTTACTGTGAAGAACTTCCTCCTAACATCCCGTTCAAATCTCCCCTCTGCCAATTTGAACCCAAGTTTTGTAGTGAGCATTAACAGGAAGGCTTTAAGGTATAGATTCTTGTTAAAAATACACTGAATGAGGTAGTACCAAGTTCCAGCCTTTCTCAGGCAAATACATGAAGGGTAAAATTAATTTTTTATTGAAACTAATATGCTAATGTGTAAATTAAGGTCATAAAATGAAAGGGAGTTTGAAGAAACAAGCTGATCAGCTTGATATTAAATTTTTAAAGCACTGAAAGTTACAGCTTGAAGACTCCAAGGGATTTTTTTTCGGAGATGGAATGTGAGCCGCTTGCATTTTCATGAGGCCAACTTTAAAATAAGGTCCCTCCTGATTAGCGCAGTGAGCATCATTGCATTTAATTGGCTAATGACCTCTGCTTAGTGAATGTTATAAACTCGAGTGAAATTTGAAAAGAGATACAATAGCAAGCTGCAGTAATCATGTTTCTATTGGTATTGCCAATTGCAGATCATGGATGATAAACATTAAATCACAAGATGTAAACAGTGTTTTCCCTGCAGAATTTAGGCTCAGACTGATCACTTGTCTCTCTTAATATGATTTGTCCTGGCTATTGAAAACAAGGACTCCTCCCTCCCCCGATATCTCTTCTAATGTAATTAGCATCTAGTCAATAATGTTCAGCATTTCATTTTACCGCTTTAATTAACAAATTCAATTTGTTCAAACCGCTGTGAAAACAAATTAAAAGCCCAGTGAGTAAAAACCTCTGGTGCCAGAGATGTGTCTAAGGTGTGCACCAACTCTTCCTCTAGTAAATGACCATCTTTTGTGGTTTTTCCCCTTGTGAAAACTACTGAGATTTTCACAACTCATTCTGGTTATCCTCTCGCCAGAGTAAGTTCGGATTCATTGTGGCAAGAGATGTCTGAATTTTTGATACAGAAAGAGGTGGTTACAAACTCAAAATCCCAAGTCCAAGGAACAAAGGGAGGCTGTCTTGTCATAGTGCATAAATTGTTCTTGTTAAGCATTTACTTTTAAGCTTTTCCAGAGATTCATTTTCATCCTTCAGCTTGCTTTTTGCTGTGCCACTCTCCCAGTCCACACCGACAAGTTGCAACAGGTTTATTTTGGTCTAAATGTGGTGGAATCATAGAATCAGTCACGGTTGGAAGGGACCACAAGGATCATCTAGTTCCAACCCCCCCTGCCATGGTCAGGGACACCTGCAGTCATGCTGCAAACACGTGGCTGCTGTGAAAGAGGTGCCAATAGAAGTCCTGTGCTGGTGAAAGCAGCAGGAAAAGGAGGTAATGGCTCTAAATCACCCCCTTAAATACACTATTTTGAAGAGTGGAAACTGGCCAATAGGCATTAGCATCCATTGTTTTGCCCAATGAATTCAAAGTTCTGTGCCTAGGTGTCCACCCTAACACTTGAGGGACAGCACAAGACACCTGACTTGGTCATGTGCCGTACACCCATCCCTAAGGGCTTTCCTGGGGCCAAACCCTCAAGTTCTGCTCACGTCCTCAACCCCCAGACCTTGCTACAGGAGGAGGTGTGCAGAGGTTTGAACTAATTTGGCAGGATTTATGCCCTACCCTAGATCAGGCTGGCCACAGCCTCATCCAGTCCAGCCTTAAACGCCTCCAGGGATGTGGCCCCAACCACCTCCCTGGGCAACCCATCGAGGCTCTCACCACTCTCACGGTGAAGAACTTCCTCCTCACATCCAATCTGAATCTCCCCACCTCCAGCTTTGCTCCATTCTCCCACAGACACCTCTATAGCAGCCTGTGTGTGGTCAGGACAGGGCTGTTCCTTTCTTGCTTTAGCCTTTGGAGTCTCCCGAGGCTGCAGCATGGGTGCCCATGCTGGTCTCACACCTCTCTGGCACCACCTGCCCACCTGCCTGTGCCTAGGAAAGCACCCAGGCTGCCAGAGCTTCGGTGTTCAACACGGTCATGCTTTCTTTCTGTTTTTTTTTTTTTTTTTTTTTT
>VWZI01007903.1:109919-125618 GCA_013396835.1 Psilopogon haemacephalus
AAAAAAAAAAAAAAAAGGATTCTTCTCATTCTTCTTGACATTTGGGTACGGCTGTTTCTCTAAAAGCCACCAAGATCATTAAGGCCTGCTCTTGAAGATGTCTGTATAGGACTAGGGATAATTTTTTGTATGAATTACTCTTTTTATCCTCCCCAAAAAGAAGCTGCCTTTTTCCTCTTGCTGGACTGGGACTGTGACTATAAGACAGGGGAAATGACTTCCAGTTTCAGTGAGGCTATAGCTGTGAGAAACTTAAAAGATCATCCATCCCTGTTTACCTTCAGGAGATGATGAGAGCGTGGTTTACAAAACAAATTTGACTATTGAGTGGCTTGCTGTTAGAGCTGGTGTTCAGCAGCAAGAGCTAGCTTTTACAAGGCATCAACCAAACTCTTGGAAATGAGTGCAAATTACTCTATTGAGTTATGCACATTTTGGACCCATCTCGCAGCAATTTGCATTTCAGCTTCTACAAAATTCTTTGAAACATAACAAATTAAGCTTCTGTGTTTTCTGTCAGGATAAATAGCATAAACCTCATTTAACAGACAAGCAGAACTAAGGCCACAAATGATTCATGTACTTCCATCTGCAGTTGAATATCTGCCACTCTTCCAGCCCTCTAAAACCCATTTCCTTACTGTATTTCTGGTTTGCATTCCTTTTAGCACTGGTCCTTGACATTTCAGTCTTGTGCACAGTAATGGACTCCAGTATTCTTTCACTGTAATGCTTAGAAACATGTCACATTCCTTTTTTTTTTTTGCTCACCTTTCTTAATTTTCTTTTTTTCTTCTTCTTCTTTTTTTTTTGTCTTCCTTTTTCTTCCTCTTATTTTTTCTTCTTTTTTTTTTCTTTTTTCTTCCTCTTTTTTTTCCTTCTTTTTTTTTTTTGTTTTTCTGTATTTTTTGGTTTTTCCTTATTTTTCTTCTTTTTTTTTTCTTTTTTCTTCCTCTTTTTTTTCCTTCTTTTTTTTTTTTGTTTTTCTGTATTTTTTGGTTTTTCCTTATTTTTCTTCTTTTTTTTTTCTTTTTTCTTCCTCTTTTTTTTCCTTCTTTTTTTTTTTTGTTTTTCTGTATTTTTTGGTTTTTCCTTATTTTTCTTCTTTTTTTTTTCTTTTTTCTTCCTCTTTTTTTTCCTTCTTTTTTTTTTTTGTTTTTCTGTATTTTTTGGTTTTTCCTTATTTTTCTTCTTTTTTTTTTCTTTTTTCTTCCTCTTTTTTTTCCTTCTTTTTTTTTTTTGTTTTTCTGTATTTTTTGGTTTTTCCTTATTTTTCTTCTTTTTTTTTTCTTTTTTCTTCCTCTTTTTTTTCCTTCTTTTTTTTTTTTTTTCCCCACAGCAATTTTCACATTTGCAGGTTCACTTTGCAGAGCAGTATAAAAATATCAGAAGGACCCTACTGAGTCAGCAGTGGTCTGTCCAACTCAGTGTACTGTCTCCCATAGTGGATGAGCCTGGCCAGAGTTAGCAGTCCCTTGCCTTCTCAAACCTTCAGCAGCCACAAGCACTGGATTAATGATAATAGAGGGTACATCCCCACCTATTCCCTTTATGGACCTCCCATCCTTGAATTTAATCTCTTTTTAAACTTGCTGTTACCATCTGACTCCATGACCTTGTATGGCTCAGTGCCTACTGTTTAACAACTATACTTTTATCTGGTGTTTAACCCTGTCTTCTAGTTTTGGTAAGAATAGAGACACATGTTTCTAATTGTGACATTTGACTTACAGCTGTTTTCTGATTTCGTCTTGCCCCCTATCTCCAGAGTTTGATAAACCTTGATCATATTCACACCGTCTCCTCTCAAAGTTCAATAAGACCCTCTAGGAAAATATTTTTCTGTCCCTATTTCTGCATTTTTTTCCACATTACTCCCATTAGGCAGCCTAGATACACCAAGAGAGAAACAGGAATGTTTCACTTTATCCTCCGACACTAAATGTAATGGTGGTCCCTCTCTGGAGACTTTTAAGGCCTGTCTGGATGCATTCTCCTGTGACCTGAGCTAGATTATATGGTCCTGCTCTGGCAGGGGAGTTGGACTCGATTATCTCTATGGGTCCCTTCCAACCCCTGACATCTTGTGAGCCTCTGAAGTGCAAGGTCCTGCATCTGGGTCAAGGCGATACCAAGCACCAATATAGGCTGGGCAGTGACTGGCTTAAGAGCAGCCCCGAGGAGAAAGACTTGGGGGTGCTGGTGGATAAGAAGCTCAACATGAGCCAGCAGTGTGCTCTTGCAGCCCAGAAAACCAACCAGAGCCTGGGCTGCAGCAAGAACAGTGTGGGCAGCAGGGTGAGGGAAGTGATCCTCTCCCTCTACTCTGTGCTGGTGAGACCCTACCTGGAATACTGCGTCCAGTTCTGGAGCCCCTAGGACAAGAGGGATATGGATGTGCTAGAGTGTGTCCAGAGAAGGGCCATGAGGATGATCAGAGGGCTGCAGCACCTCTGCTATGAGGAGAGACTGAAAGAGTTGGGGCTGTTCAGTCTGGAGAGGAGAAGGCTCTGAGGTGACCTTCTTGTGGCCTTTCGGTATCTTAAGGAGGCCTATGAGAAAGCTGGAGAGGGACTTTTTAGTCTGTCAGGTAGTGCTAGGACTAGGGGGAATGTAACAAAGCTAGAAATGTGTAGATTCAGACTGGATGTTAGGAAGAAGTTGTTCAGCATGAGCATAGTGAGAGCCTGGAATGGGTTGCCCGGGAAGGTGGTGGAAGCCTCATCTCTGGAAGTGTTTAAGGCCAGGCTGGATGAGGCTGTAGACAGCCTGATCTAGTGTGAAGTGTCTGTGCCCATGGCAGGGTGGTTGGAACCAGATGATCCCTGTGGTCTCTTCCAACCCTGACTGATTCCATGAAAAGTCTCAACATTTTCAAGATCTCCTCACTGGACATCTTCTCCATCATTTTACTCGTTTACAACTTTTCTCTGTATCATCTCTGACTCTGCTATATCCTTCTTAGGATGCAGGCAGCAAACACAATACTCAAAACATTCATGTTCACAAGGTTGTGTGAAATCATTTGGGCTTCTATGCAACAGGTTTTCTGCTGCTTCCCAACATCCTGTTAGTGTTTTTTTTTCTGGTTGCCATTGTAGCAAGTACAAGTGGGAGGTGAGTATTTGATGTGATTTTTCTTAACACAGAGGGGAAGGAATGGGAAAAAAATCTTAAGCTCTGAATTTTTCAGGATGGAGCCTTTAAATAATCATTTGAATACAAGCTGCAAACTGAGGCACATGACATTTTTCTTGGTGTTTTTACAGGTCAGGGATTTTCTCTGTTCACAGTTTAAGAAAGAAACAGAAGTGGGAGGAGGGACTTTTTAGGCTCTCAGGTAGTGACAGGACTAGGGGGAACGGAACAAAACTGGAGGTGAGGAGATTAAGACTGGATGTGAGGAGGAAATCCTTCACCATGAGAGTGGTGAGGGCCTGGAACAGGTTGCCCAGGGAGGTGGTTGGGGCACCATCCCTGGAGGTGTTTGCAGCCAGGCTGGATGAGGCTGTGGGCAGCCTGATCTAGGGTAGGATGTCCCTGGGCATGGCAGGGGAGTTGGAACTGGCTGATCCTTGTGGTCCCTTCCAACCCTTACTGATTCTGCGTTTCTATGAATCGATGGTTCTATGATGCTATGATCTCTTTGGGTCCCTTCCATCCCCTGCCATCCTCTGTGATCCCTCTGAGCCCCACTTCTACACGGAGGATCTCAGTGTTGTGGTGAAGCCCTGTCTACATTGTGCCTGCTTCCCTAAAAGACTTCTTTGCTCAGCTCTATCTGACAAACAGACCTGGAAATGAAAACTGCCATGATACCGCAGTCCAGCCAGGCACGAGCAGAGCTACTGCATTTCAGCTGCATAAACTGCTAATATATATAACGTGGCATGTACAGAAAGGCCACGGAATCTTTAAAGGGAAACAGGCAGAGCTAATAGGTTTCTTTGAACATAAACATCAGTATATATTTTCGTGACTCAACTCAGCATATTCTGTATGGGCTGTAATTTTAAAATTAGTGGTTGGAGGGAGAGATAAGCACCATCAATAAATTAAACCGTAACCCGGCGGTTTAGTCATGAAAGGTTAAAATAAACTTGCTTGATTGATTATGAATTTTAAACAGTTTTTCTTCAATGTAATCAGCGCTCCACCAATGTCACTGCTCATTAAAGGAAAGATTTTCATTCCAGCCTTTGATTGAGGATGTTTTTTCTCATTTGCATTTTGCTTTCTACCGAGTAAGCATCTTGCCTTCAGAATTATGAGAGACTTTTTTTTTTTTCCCCTCCCCCCCCCTCCCCTTGTCTGTCCATAAAAGCCGTGAAGTGGGAGAGAGCAGTGATTTAGAAGGATACTACATAAAGATTGAATGAAGATATTGACTACCAGGCCCTAATGCAAACAGGACTGTCTGATGGACTGCCTTTGACAGGATGATGGAAGGGGGCCTTGTGGCCTACTTAGCTGCCCTTCTAATTGGCCTTTATGAATATTTAATGAAATCAAGATGAAATTCAATCAGAGCTTTTACCTGCTGAATCTTAGCAAAAAAAAAAAGAAAGCAGGATATTATTAGATTTTTCTAGCCCTCGTACACAATAAAACTGTACTGAAATGTCTGAGTGCCAGTCAGGTGGCTGAGATGTGCTTTTTATCCAGGGAGTTGGTTTCTTCCAAAGGAATTAACCTTTTTTTTACCGCAAAGGAAAAAAAAAAAGAGAGCAGCGCAAATTTTCCATTTGCATGCATCGCTGCTATTTTATTACTGGCGCAATGTAATGTTTAAGCCATAAACAAGCAACAGCTACCCCCTTTGAAAACGCACCCTTGGCAAATTCGTAGCCTATGCCAATTTGGCAGCCTTTTAGGGAACTCTGAGGTCATTTAATAGTTTCGGGACTACAGAACGTCGCAGCCTAATATTTTTGCGCCGCGCCGGTTGACGCGCGCGCGAGAGAGAGAGAGAGAGAATTTGCACCATCTCATTTCTCAAGCATAATCTGGGCTGCATCAATAACATTACATTATAGCAATGAGGTTTTTAAAGCAGCCTGACAGGCTCCCGCTGTAGTACCCTCTCACATTCATTTAAATGTAGATTTTGGGTTTTTTTTCGGAGCGGAATGCCAGAAAAGCTTTTCATAGAGGCACAATGGGCAGATTAATCTTAAAAATGGTAAATTCGACAGTTGAAGAAGGTCCCCCCCCATTTTTAGTATTGTGAATTTTTATCTTTCTTCTTCCCCCCAAAGATAAGCTGTTTATTCACAGTATGTCACTTTTATGCATTTTCAATATCTCTTTTTTTTTTTTTTTTTTGGACAGAAAGGAGTTTGGTACTCAGAGATAAACAACAGCATGTTAATACTAAGCAATGCGTGAGGAAAATCTTACAGATGTGACTAAATAAGAACAGTTCAATATTTATTTAAAGGCATGATTTCTTTAAAAAATTAAAAAAAACCCCAACTGTGTGGGCATCAGTAATGCTCCCCTGAGTCTCTAATGCTGATGTCACCGTGTATATAACACATACTTGAGCAACAAGCAGGTGCATGGCATTAGTATGTAGAGCATGGATGCATGGATACTTAGCTTCTCTCAAAGTTTATTCTTTTATGTGTTTTCCTTAACACATGTACCAATGGTAATGTTATTAGGGTTGGAATGATCCTCACTGTCAGTACAGGCTGGGGGATGAGGTGTTAGAGAGCAGCCCTGTGCAAAAGGGATGCAGGGGTGCTGGTGGATGAGAAGCTGGACATGAGCAGGCAATGTGTACTTGCAGCCCAGATGGCAAATCATATCCTGGGCTGCATCAAAAGCAGTAAAGCAGTGTGGCCAGCACAGCCAGAGAGGGAATTCTGCCATTTTGCTCTGCTCTGCTGAGACCTCACCTGCAGTACCTGCCTCCAGTTCTGGAGCCCTCATTATAGGAAGGACATGGACTTGATGGAGTGGATCCAGAGGAGGGCCACAAAAATGGTCAGGGAGTTGGAGCAGTTCTGCTATGAGGACAGGCTGAGGGAGCTGGGGGTGTTCAGTCTGGAGAGGAGGAGGCTGTGGGGGGGCCTAATAGCAGCCTGCCAGTACCTGAAGGAAGCCTACAGGAAGGATGGAGAGAAGCTGTTTACAAAGGACTTCAGTGACAGGACAAGGGGCAATGGGTTCAAGCTTGAGAAGAGCAGGTTTAGATTGGATGTTAGGAACAACTTGTTTACTATGAGGGTGGTGGAGCAATGCAACAGGTTGCCCAGGGAGATGGTTGAGGTCCATTCCCTGGAGACATTCAAGGTGAGGCTTGATGGGGCCCTGAGTGACCTGGGCTGGTGGGAATGTCCCTGCTGACTGCATGGGGGCTGGACTAGATGACCTCTAAAGGTCCCTTCTGGCTTGGACCATTCTATGATCCTATGATTTATACAACGCCATGCGTGAAGCTCCTGGGCTCTGTGTGAAGCTTTTAGCCTGATTATTGTACTTCCATCTGCCTAGGAAAATATCAGGATAAATAGTAAATAATGTAATACCACCCATTTTCAAGGAGATCACAGGTCTGTGCATTCTGGCTCCTTGCTTCAACAAGGCCCAGTGGCAAAAATTGAGGGAAAAGTTATAGGACCCTGATTAGCTTCCACCTTCAGTTATGCTGGTAGCTGTTTCAGTCTTCACCATGGGGCTGGGCTTCCTGAGAGCCCCCTTAGGGCCTCCATGGGCTACTGTAGGAGATAGTGTCGTGATTTTACTTCCCAACCTGGGACAGTTAGAAATAGTCAGAACATAAGACAAAAGAGCAGAAAAATCATAGAATGTCAGGGGCTGGAAGTGACCTCAAAAGCTCATCTGGTCCAGCCCCACTGCCAGAGCAGGATCACCTAGAACAGATCACACTGGAACACATCCAGATGGTTCTTGAATATTTCCAGAGAGGGAGACTCCACAACCCACCTGCGCAGCCTTTTCCAGTCCTGTGTCACCCTCACAGGGAAAAAAAAATCTTCCTCAGGTTTACTTGGAACCTCCTGTACCTCATCTTCCACCCATTGCCTCTTGTCCTCTCACTGGATACCACGAAGAAGAGGCTGGCTCCATCTTCCTGGCACTCAACCCTTACATATTTGTAAGCATTGGTGATGTCACCCCTTAGTCTCCTCCTCTCCAAGCATCACATCCCCAGCTGCCTCAGGCTCTCCTCATAAGGAACATGTTCCTTCATCGTTTTTGTGTCTCTGTGCTGGACTCTCTCAAGCAGCTCCCTGTCCTTCTTGTACTGGGGGCCCAGAACTGGACACAATATTCCAGATTTGGCCTCACCAGGGCAGAGCAGAGGGGAAGGAGAACTTCTCTGACCCACTAACCACAGCCCTTCTAACACACCTCATGATAGCATTGGTCTTCCTGGCCACTAGAGCACACTGCTGGCTCATGGCCACACTTCCATCCACCTGCACTTCCCAGTCCTTCTCCCCTTCACTGCTCTCCCACAGGTCAGTCTCTAGCCTACATTGATCCTTGGGGTTGTTCTTTCCCAGGTGCACAACTCTGCACTTGCCCCTGCTGAACGTCATTAAATTTCTCCCTGTGCCACTCTCCAGCCTGTCTAAGTCTCTCTGAATGGCAGCACAACTCTCTGGTGTGGCAGCCACTCCACCCAGCTTGGTGTCATCAGCAAACTTGCTGACGGTGCACTCTGTGCCCTCATCCAGGGCATAGAAAAAAAAAGAGAGTGATAAATGGCAGAGAAAAAACTGAACAAACCAGAAGCACTACTGTTGCTGTTGATATTTCACTGAGCTGCATTGGCATTTGCTAACACTTGACTCTTGCTTCACTGTGAAGACCTGGACTGAGATGACACTAAACTTGCTTGGTTAAAAAGAGCCCCCGGGGCCATGGGAAGCTGCCACAAAAGCACAAAGCTAACAAAAAAAATGCCTGCACTTTCCTCTTCAGCTCACACAAAGACATATACTTTACCTTCTGACTGTTTCTCCTCTCCCTTTCAACGGTGTATGAGCTGTGAAGCCTGGGATTTGGGAATTCATAGGCAACATCTGAATCCACACAGGAAAAGCAGTTCTGCACAAAGCTCCATTCCTTCAGGTAGCTCTTTACCCAGAGGACAGTCTTCTAGTGTAAACAGCAGCCTACACCCTGATGACTAAAACCATCTTAGGAGCAAACTAAATGAAGTTAGATCAGCATATTTTGCCTTTTTTTTTTTTTTTTTTTTTTAGTCTTCTTGATGTATAGCAAAAAAATGAAGGATGGATAAGAGAGTGAATTCTCATGCATGTATCTGCATGCTTGAATGCTGAGCTAGGAAAAATGTTTCACAGCATTTCAGAGGCTAAAGGCTTCGTATAAAGCCAGGTATAGAAATATCAGTGAATGTATAAGGTTCTCCACATCAACCTTAGCTTGGATTTAAAAGAGTTGTACACTTGGATGGGATATTTCAGCCCACTGGTAGGAGCAGTGTGCCCTTTGCATCTTATTGTCCAGAAGTCCTTTTGTAATCTATCCGTGATGGTTTGTGAGTTAGGCTTCACCTCCACATATTTGAATTCATCCAGGCTAGACTCAGCTGGCTGGAAGTTAAGGGATGAAATTTTATACTCACAGCTTGGCACAATATACAAGCAGATATTTACAAGATACTAAAATATTTACAGCTATATACAGAAAGATATAGATTGAAAGTAATACAGAAACAAAATACCCCTCCCAGAGATCAGAGTCCCCAAGAGGGTTCCCAACCACCCTTCCACCTTCTCCCCATCTCCTAATCTTATCCCAGAATCCACCTTACATGCAAGGTAAACAGGGAAGGTTGGCCAGGGAGGGGTTAGAAGCAGAATTGATTAGTTGGGTTACACAGACCCGACTAGAAGCCAAGGAGAGGGAGAGACCAAGAGCCAGAGCTCAGACCAGAGCAACTTTGTCTTATCTATGTTTGTGTCCTTGCTTTGGTACATCTCAGTAAACCTATGGGTGAAGTAGACATCACCAGTGTTTGCTTTTCACAGCCTATAATCTATTTTTTCTCATTAAAATATTCTAACTAGCCTCTAACCAGCAAACATACAAAAGATGTAGACAGCAATTACATTTTTTGTACATCTCAGAAAGGAATATGCAGTAGGTACTGAAACTCAAAAGTACCTTCTATGCTATTTGTCAGTAACTACATAATTATTTTTTTCTTAAAGCTGTGTTTAAATGGCCTGAATATTGATACCACAGATTTTCTTTCAGTGGATTGAATGCATCAGTTTGTCCTCAGATCAAAACAGATATGCAGTAGGTTTCCACAGAGAGATTGGATTGCTTGGTTAAACACAAGTGAGATTGGTGATAGCTGTAAGGGGAACAAAAAAAGAAAAGAAAAAAAGGATTTTGCATAAACATTATAAAATAGAAGCAAATTTTGATGCATACACAGAGCAGTGCTTAAAGATGTTGTAGAGTGTCCTTCTCTGGAGACTTTCAAAGCCTTTCTGAATGTGTTCCTCTGTGATCTGTGCTGGAATGTCTGGTCCTGCTCTGGTAGGAGGGGTTGGACCTGATGATCTGCTTGGGTTCCTTCCAACCCATGACATCCTGCGATCCTGTCTACTTGCTTTTTCAGACACTATATCCAAGACAGCAGCAGCCTTTGGACAATGAAAGCCATGCGAGTGAATTATATTTTTCTTGAATGTTTAAGAATTCATTCTGGTCATCCCTCTGTTAAAATAACAAAATAACTTAACATCCCACTTTAATGTGTCACTACACTGCATTTGATGCCTTGGATTTTCATAGAGTCATAGAATGGTTTAGGTTGGAAGGGACCTCAAAGATCATCCAGTTCCAACCCCCTGTGGCTGCTGTGAAAGAGGTGCGAATAGACCTCTGGTCCTGATGAAAGGCAGCAGGGAAAAGGGAAACAAGGTCTCTAAATCACCCCCTGAAATACACTATTTTGAAAGCTGAAACTGGCCAATAGGCACTAGTGCCTATTGCTTGGCCAATGAATTCAAAGTCCTGTGCCTAGGTGTCCACCCCAGCACTTGAAGGGCAGCACAAGACACCTGACTTGGTCATGTACCAAGCAGTTAGCCTTCGGGGCCTTATTGGGCTAAACACTTCCATTGTTCTTCTCATACCATCAACCCCCAGACCTTGCTACAGGAGGAGGAGAGCAGGGCTTTGAACTAGTTTGGCAGGATTTGTGCCCTACCAGGACATCCAGCTTTCACTCCTGCCTGAATCCCTAACGGTGACCTCAGCAAGAATAGAATTCACCAAGGGAATGATAATGTATGAGGCTGGTGTGCTGGTTTGAACTAACTGGAGAGTTTGAGTGAGAAATTAGACTATTGGCTGAGAGAGGAAAACACAGGATGGCACTTCACCCAGAGATTTACTGAGAAAGAAAAAAAAAAGTTGCTTTAAAAAGTTATAAACAAAATATAGATACCACAGATGGTTTCAGACTTCTCTGGGCTGCAGCTGCTTCTCTTGCATGGTTTCTTTGTCTCTCTGCTTTGGTAGCTAATTCTCAATAATGCTACTGACTTCTTTCTACTGCTACCCCCCCGGGTGATCTACCTCAGCTTATCTGCAGCATCAACAGGTGGTGAAATAAGACCGAGGAAGAGGGGAAAGGTGGTAGGGGGTGGTTGGTTACCCCTCTTGGGGATTTTGGTCTCTGGGAGGGCTGTGGTGTTTCTGTATTACCTTTTCATTTTATATATCTGTAAATATCTGTTATATATAGTAAATATCTGCTTGTATATTGTGCAAAGCTGTAAATATAAAGCTTCATTTATCAGCTTCCAGTGTCCTGAGTCCTAGCCGGGGTTTATACCAAAAGGTGGGGGGGGCAGGTAACTGCAAAACCACATCAGCTGGTAATGAAGTTTATTTTCAAGTCCAATTCAGCTATTCACGAGGGATGCATTCCTTGCTGATGCTGATCAGGAATGAAAGCAGCTGCTCTAAATTTTGGGGAGGATTGCTGACAGTACTGTAGGTGACACGAAGACGGTAAAGTACAAACAGTGACACATCTAATATCCTGAAAAGTCTGAGATGAGTGAAATGTGTCCTGATTTAGTCTTAACATATTTCAAATAGAAAGCTCATTTGTGATGTGTCTCTCTTCTCTCATTACTTCTTGGCAGCAACTTCTGTAACTTGAGAAAGCAGTGGCATCTAGAAATCATAGACTTGATCTGAATCTCTGTTCGCTCTGGGCAGAAGATCAAGTTGCTAATTATTGTGTGGGTGGTGGCCAATGTGTAAACATGAAGCAGAAATCAGAAGGGATGTTATCTGGTGTTCTAGAACATTACTATTTGCTAACATTTCTGAAAACTTACATGTTTAAAAAGAAATTGGTCTTATTTGCTTGTACATCTATGGACTTAGTGAAGCGAGTAGCATTGGGGTGTTAGAGACCTTGGCAAGGCTAGGAGTGGAGCTTGAGGTAAGAAGCTAACCTGACTGTTCTCTTCCTATTTGTCACAGAGTTTGAGCAAGATGTTTTAGAGTCAGGCCAAGAAGCAAGTATTAGGTGGACTCACCAGACAAATGTGCAATTTTTTTTGTTTTGTTTTGTTTTTTCTTCCTGGGACAGGAAGCAGCAACAGAGATATAGAAGTTGCAGAAAGCACATTTAAGTAGCTAGAGCAAGAACCAGATGTGGTTCTCTTATGAGGACAGATTGAAAGAGTTGGGGATGTTCAGTCTGGAGAAGGGGAGGCTCCCAGGTGATCTTCTTGTGGCCTTCAGTGTCTGAAGGGGCCCTACAAAAAAGCTGGGGAGGGACTTTTGAGGCTATGAGGTAGTGAGAGGACTAGGGGGAATGGAGCAAAGCTGGAGGTGGGGAGATTCAGACAGGACATGAGGAGGAAGTTCTTCAGCATGAGAGTGGTGAGAGCCCAGAATGGTTTCCCCAGGGAGGTGATTGGGGTCACATCCCTGGAGGTGTTTGCAGCCAGGCTGGATGAGTCTCTGTCCAGCCTACTCTGAGGTAGTGTCCCTGGGCATGGCAGGGGGTTGGAACTGGCTGATCCTTGTGGTCCCTTCCAAGTCTGACTGATTCTATGAATCTATGATTCAACACCTTACACTGCTTCCAACATAGCCTTGTCTGCAAAACCATTGCAATACTAACTTGTATCAATGTTTACTGCAGTATCCTATATCTAATCATGGACTCTAAAAGCCAGGATGATAAATTGAGGGAATATATGCATATTCAGATGATAAATACCTCATTCTTCCAAAGGTAACTTGGCTTTTTTTTTTTCTCTGTTAAAGACATTTTGCTTCTTTGTTTACTGAAGTGAGTATTAACTACTGTCAGCTTCTTAGACGTTAGACCTGAGAGACAGTCTCCTGGGATCTGCTCACAGTTATGTAACTGATTTTCTCTGTCAACTTGGGTATATCAATCTTACCTCTAGCTGTTTTGAAAACAGTAAACCACACCAAAACAGATGAAGTGTTGACTTTGTCCTGTAACCAGTAATAAGCTGTAACAAACACATCACTGAGTGTTCAAATGGTGGGCAGTTACAGAATAACATATCTATAGTCACATTTCTTCCCCAAAATAACAGAAAACTGTTAAAGTCTTTCTTGAAGCATAAGAGCTAATTCCTCTACTTTGTTCCACCCAAAATTCATAGAATCATAGAATGGTTTACACTGGAAGGGACCTCAAAGATCATCTAGTTCCAACCCCCCACCATAGGCAGGGACACCTCCCACTAGAACCTGAATATTTTCCTTAAATGTACAGGAATGAAATAATCATAGAATTAGTCAGGGTTGGAAGGGACCACAAGGATCATCTAGTTCCAAACCCCCTGCCATGGACATGGACACCCTACCCTAGATCAGGCTGGCCAGAACCTCATCCAGCCTCACCTTAAACACCTTCAGGGATGAGGCCTCAACCACCTCCCAGATAAGTCTCAAATCATTTTGTTTTCCTTTCCTGCACTATTTCAGAGGTTAGCTATGCATACTGCAAGAATTATTCACATAATCCGTGTAAGAAATATTCATCCCTCTGTTTCGTTGAACTGTTCTTGTCTTCCACCATTTCATAGTGGCAAATTGCAGTCAGCTTCCTTCTTTTATACCATGATTTGCTGTTTGCATCCTTTCTTTCCCTCTTGAGAAGCCCCAGACTTTGATATGTTCTCTGTTGATACAGGGCTATATGCCCACAACAATTGTTTCATCTGCTTCAAGCAGCTAAGACCCTTTGTGATGCAGCGACCAGAACTTAATGCAGCAGGCAAAGGAATATTTATGACATCTGGAATCTATTTCTGCCTGATAGCCAACTCCTACCTTTTATGGTTTGCAGAGCTTCTGTGCAGTTCACTGTATGCAATACATCTTTAGATCATTTGAGGATATATACTACCTAGAAGCAAGGTACTGTGATGATGTTATCCGGTGCCTAAGAAGTGAATTCCATTTCCTGGATCAGACAGAAATGAAACCAATATCCAAGCCACTGTATTATCTATACAGGAACTTGGAATACTCTGATCTCTCACCCTTGGAACATGACATGAGATCTTTCCTCAACTGATGTGGCATTAAGTTGATTAGAGATGTTTTATCTAAGGGTATCTCTGGACTCCAAAGCTCAGCAGTTAAAGCTTGTGCCTAATTTGGTTTAGGTTAATCCTCCTGTTGGAGCAGGGCTTCACCAGAGGGTCTCCTCTTTCTCACATTTTGTGGAAAATAAAGCTGAGCTGTAAAACAACATTCGATCCCAGCAATTCAATTCCAATCCAATTAATTTGATTCCAGTCAGAACTGCATTCAGCAGCGATTGGCAAACATTGCTAAAAACAAAGCAGCAAGCAGCAGATGCGACACGATGCCAATAAAGAGGATGCTTTCACTGTGCAGTGCATCAGAGATCTTTACGGAATTAAACCTCCTGGAGAAATTATAGGTACAACCTATCTCCTACAAACAAGGCGGGGGGTGAGTAAGAACATCACAGTTTCACAAATGGATGTGGTCAAGTTTACAAATTATCCCTAAAAAGCCTGAGAAGCAGAGCGAAGCAGTCTGAAATGAGACATGGGCAGAGGCCAACAGGATGAGATTTTAAAAGGCTAAGTGTAGGGTTCTACACTTTGGACACAACAACCTCAGTCAGCACTACAGGCTGGAGACAGAGTTGCTGGAGAGCAGCCAGGCAGAGAGGGACCTGGGGTGCTGGGAGATACTAGGCTGAACACGAGCCAGCAGTGTGCCCAGGTGGCCAGGAAAGCCAATGGCATCCTGGCCTGGATCAGGAATAGTGTGGCCAGCAGGAGAAAGGAGGTTATTCTGCCCCTGTGTTTGCACTGGTGAGGCCACATCTTGAGTCCTGTGTCCAGTTCCATTTCCTTCAATTGAAAAGAGGTGTTGAGGTACTGGAATATGTCCAGAGAAGGGTGACAAGTCTGGTGAAGAACATGGAGCACAGCCCTGTGAGGAGAGGCTGAGGGGGCTGGGGTTGTTTAGCCTGAAGAAGAGGAGGCTCAGGGGTGACCTCATTGCTGCCTACAACTACCTAAAGGGAGGTTGTAGCCAGGTGGGGTTGGTCTCTCCTCCCAGGCAACCAGAAACAGAAGGAGGAGACACAGTCTCAAGTTGTCACATTGTGCTGGGAAAGGTATAGGTTGGATGTCAGGAGGAAGTTCTTGCCAGAGAGAGTGATTGGCATTGGAATGGGCTGTCCAGGGAGGTGGTGGAGTCACCATTCCTGGATGTGTTCAAGACAGGACTGGATGGAGCCCTTAATGCCATTGACTAGGGCTGGGTGATCTTGGAGGTCTCTTCCAAACTGGCTTATTGCATTCTATTCTATTCTATTCTATTCTATTCTATTCTATTCTATTCTATTCTATTCTATTCTATTCTATTCTATTCTATTCTATTCTATTCTATTCTATTGAGCTGGTTAATCAGTTGTACTGGCTGATCTTGGAGGTGTCTTCCAGCCTGGCTGATTCTATGATATGAAACCTTCAGCTGGTATAAACCAGCTAATCCTGTAACACCTGAAGAATTGGCTCAACAGCCTTGAACTGGGATAAGACAGAAAACAAACAAAAAAATAGTCTGTAAAATTTCAGTCAAATTGGATTCCTCCACAGTAGCCATTAATGCGAAGAGAAAAGGACAATTGAAAGGGAGGAGTGGCATGTTAATATTCATAATATAATATGAACCCAAAAAAATCTATATAAATTAATCCCAGAATACAGGGTCTAAATGTTTCATTGTCATGCATCTAAGAAGTATCATGCATTTCAACTAGAATGAATAGGAAAAAAACAATTACACAGATGCATGTGCATTATTGGATAGCAAGGAAAGAAAGGGAAATCTTAAATTATGACTGAGTAGCTACAATTATTCTCCTCCCCTCCCAGTTTTTGGGTTTTTTTTGGGGTGGTTTTGGGGGGTGTTTGTTTCTTTTTGTGTTGTATTGCAGGGGTTTAGTTGGTTTTGGGGGTTTTTTTTCCCCTGTTTTTTGCTTTGTTTTTGTTTTGTCAGGAATAATGACCATGTTTATGTGCCAAAGGAAGGCAGATATGTATTAGTTAGACTGCTGGTTCAGGGCTGAAACCTGTGACAGTATCTTTAATAATATCCAGTCTATTTAATATCTGCTTT